>CM069862.1:203957571-204560071 GCA_036172795.1 Pelodytes ibericus | reverse complement strand
GTAATAACTAGAGTCAGGGTGTGCGGAGGAGCCGGTAATAACTAGAGCCGATGTGTGCGGAGGAGCCGGTAATAACTAGAGCCGATGTGTGCGGAGGAGCCGGTAATAACTAGAGCCGATGTGTGCGGAGGAGCCGGTAATAACTAGAGCCGATGTGTGCGGAGGAGCCGGTAATAACTAGAGCCGATGTGTGCGGAGGAGCCGGTAATAACTAGAGCCGATGTGTGCGGAGGAGCCGGTAATAACTAGAGTCAGGGTGTGCGGAGGAGCCGGTAATAACTAGAGTCAGGGTGTGCGGAGGAGCCGGTAATAACTAGAGTCAGGGTGTGTGCGGAGGAGCCGGTAATAACTAGAGTCAGGGTGTGTGCGGAGGAGCCGGTAATAACTAGAGCCGGGTGTGCGGAGGAGCCGGTAATAAATAGAGACGGGTGTGCAAGGAGCCGGTAATAACTAGAGCCGGGTGTGCGAGGAGCCGGTAATAACTAGAGCCGGGTGTGCGAGGAGCCGGTAATAAATAGAGCTGGGGTGTGGTGTGGAGCCGGTGTGTGGTGTGGAGGCGGTGATGACTAGAGCGGGTGTGTGATGTAGAGCCGGTGATAACAAGAGCTGGTGTGTGGTGTAGAGCCGGTGATAACTAGAGCTGGTGTGCGGTGTAGAGACAGTGATAACTAGAGCCGGTTTGTGGTTTTGAGCCTGTGTTTTGTGTGGAGCTGGTGTGTGGTGTAGAGCCGGTGATGACTAGAGCTGGTGTGTGGTGTAGAGCCGGTGATAACTAGAGCTGGTGTGTGGTGTGGAGCCGGTGTATGGTGTGGAGCCGGTGTGTGGTGTGGAGCCGGTGATGACTAGAGCTGGTGTGTGGTGTAGAGCCAGTGATAACTAGAGCTGGTGTGTGGTGTAGAGCCGGTGATAACAAGAGCTGGTGTGTGGTGTAGAGCCGGTGATAACTAGAGCTGGTGTGTGTTGTGGAGCCGGTGTATGGTGTGGAGCTGGTGTAGAGCTGGTGTGTGGAGCCGGTGTATGGTGTGGAGCTGGTGTGTGGTGTAGAGTTGGTGTGTGGTGTAGAGTTGGTGTAGAGCCGGTGTGGTGTAGAGTTGGTGTGTGGTGTAGAGTTGGTGTAGAGCCGGTGTGTAGTGTAGAGTTGGTGTGTGGTGTAGAGTTGGTGTAGAGTTGGTGTGTGGTGTGGAGCCGGTGTATGGTATAGAGCCGGTGTAGAGTTGGTGTGTGGTGTAGAGCCGGTGATAACTAGAGCCGGTGTGTAGTGTAGAGCCGGTGTGTGGTGTAGAGCTGGTGTGTGGTGTGGAGCCAGTGTATGGTGTGGAGCTGGTGTAGAGCTGGTGTGTGGTGTGGAGCCGGTGTGTGGTGTGGAGCTGGTGTAGAGCTGGTGTGTGGTGTAGAGTTGGTGTGTGGTGTGGAGCCGGTGTATGGTATAGAGCCGGTGTAGAGTTGGTGTGTGGTGTAGAGCCGGTGATAACTAGAGCCGGTGTGTAGTGTAGAGCCGGTGTGTGGTGTAGAGCTGGTGTGTGGTGTGGAGCCGGTGTATGGTGTGGAGCTGGTGTAGAGCTGGTGTGTGGTGTGGAGCCGGTGTATGGTGTGGAGCTGGTGTAGAGCTGGTGTGTGGTGTAGAGTTGGTGTGTGGTGTAGAGCCGGTGATAACTAGAGCCGGTGTGTAGTGTAGAGCCGGTGAGTGGTGTAGAGCCGGTGTGTGGTGTAGAGCCGGTGTGTGGTGTGGAGCCGGTGTGTGGTGTGGAGCCGGTGTGGTGTAGAGCCGGTGTGGTGTAGAGCCGGTGTGGTGTAGAGCCGGTGTGTGGTGTGGAGCCGGTGTGGTGTAGAGCCGGTGTGTGGTGTAGAGCCGGTGTGTGGTGTGGAGCCGGTGTGGTGTAGAGCCGGTGTGTGGTGTAGAGCCGGTGTGTGGTGTAGAGCCGGTGTGTGGTGTGGAGCCGGTGTGGTGTAGAGCCGGTTTGTGGTGTAGAGCCGGTGTGTGGTGTAGAGCCGGTGTGTAGTGTAGAGCCGTTGTGTGGTGTAGAGCCGGTGTGTGGTGTAGAGCCGGTGTGTGGTGTGGAGCCGGTGATAGTTAATAGTGTGAGGGTTACAAGTAAATCCAAGAACAGTGAAAAGGAAATCCATCTCTGAAGGCCGGTCCAGCAGATCATCCAGACAGACAACTGGAAACAGCAATGTACAAACCAGTCCCTGATCCTGTACATGTTATACACATGTACACACACATATACAGACAATAAATGACACATCTCGTCGTCCCTCTATATTTCAGTATATGCTGGGTAGCATATGCATAGAAATCAAGTTTCTCACACACACAAACACAAAACATTGTCATCCTAGCAGAGCATTCGAGACATCTGCTATTCAGGCAAGACTCTTCAATAACAGAACATTAAAACCTAAACATGTATCCTGTGCCGTAACACACAGCACTTTCTGCCGCAGCACTGTGCAGGAGAAAGTCACTGTCCAACAGAATCCACACAAGTGCCTCGCACTACCCGTGCAAGCCTTGGCAATTAGTGAACAGATAAGGACTTTCCGCACGGAATACGGCACACGTACGTTCCAGAAGAGTTAGTCAGTTCTCAGGGTTAGAAACATAGATACCTAACGCTCTATTCAATAACGAGAGAATTGCTGGGAATTTCTAACTTAAGGTCAATGTAGCGGAGTTGGAAAAATGATCCCAATAATCGTTCCCTGCTATTCTCTCTCTATTGAGTAAAACCTATAATGTTATTATTTTTTTATTATTATTTCTTCCTCCCGTTGCCATTCACAATGCCAAACTCCCTGACATACTGTCCAAACACCGATCTTTCCAACCTATGCCAAGCCTTGCCGCCGACCAAGGCTGCAAGGTAATATTTTGGTAATATTACCTTATGCCCTATGACGGTCCAATCCCCAGCTCCCAACGCATGCCTGTAACCTAGGAAAACCTACGCATTACACTGCGCAATCTCTCACTATTACCAACACAAACAAACAATCACGCTAGGTTTTATGTCGCCTTCGCCAGGTTCCAAAATGGCAGTCAGAGAGAAAATAAAGCGTTACCTTTTCCACAAACTGTCGGCCGAGCCATTAGAAATGCGCGGCACATACAAATGCTTATTTAGAGAATTAGAAGAGGGTGTTTACGGTATATTTTTCCATATGTTTTAGCGAACTATCTGTGCCGCTGTGGAACGTTTCCCGTGATTACAGCAATTACATCTCGGAGAATTAATTATCAAATATCGCATCATTTGCGGAAGCGTTAGAAATTAGTGGGGAAAAGAGAAAAAACAAGTTCAATCTACATTTATTGGCCAGACTGAGGAACGTGATGGTACGGGAAAGGGGGGGGGGGGGGGGGGGGGCGGCGAATAGAATTCCAAAAGGTCACTGCTGCTGTGTGTGCAACTTTCAGGTATGTAAATTGACGTATGACCAAGTACAAATACACTACAGACTGTTAAATGCTGTCAGGGAAGAATAATTAATTGAGCTTGTCTCTTTGGAAGAAATGCAAAAAAAATCCTATCAAAATAAATATGTTCTTAAATAATGACCGGATTTTATTAATGACCATAGTTAATGGAGGAAAGGGTTATACATCTTTACTTTCCTCCGGCTTCATTAATATTCATTTATATTCAAATACCATTTAAAATTGAATAGCGAATTATGATGGGCAACAGCTAATTGTATGCATATTGTAATCTTTGAAGAAAATACAAGTGGGGATGGCAGGATTACTAGACTGACTGAAGACCTGGTATGCTTCAAAGGATTGGACACTACAATTTTCTCAGCTAACACGTTTTATGCAAATAAAAATTCTACAAATAAAAATATAGCATTTTGTTACACACTTATGTAGACATGCAGGTATACAATTTAAAGTTTGCATGTGCATATGATTCTGATTTGATAGTTTCAACTGAAACTATAGGGGTAATTTTAAAATACAGTGTTCGGATATTTATTTAGTTCAGCCCTGATTCCCAAACAGCTGGTGTAGGTGGGTAAAAAAAAAAAACCTAATTAATAACATGTGTCCTGACAGTACAAATTAATAATTTATAATTAAGGACAAACAACGAAAGTTACATTATTCTCCAAGAATCACACATTCAATTTCAATACAAATATGACTGGGATGGAAAGTTATACTGACTGAGCATCTAAGTGTTACATAAGCTATTAATTGTTTACAGAGTAACACTGATTAATTTACTAATTATGTATTAAAATCCTTTAAATGGGAACAGTTAAACATCATTTAGGCAGCCAATTTACCGTGATTTTCCATGTTAGGGAAAATGTCTTTTTAAAAGGTCGGTAATAAAAAAAAAAAAAAAAATATATATATATATAGTTTAAAAGAAGAAATAATAACTAAGAAATTATTAAATAATAGGAACTGAAAATACCGGTAGGTTTAAAAAATATATATTTCCAAAATGTAAAATGAGGATTGATTCTCTACGTGTAGAGATTGTAAACATAATGTCCTATTTTGCATACATGTTTTTCAGAATATGTACTCCGTTTCATGGGTGATAATTAAAGCCTTTGAACTACACTGTGTTGTAATCCCACCCCCCTTTGTAAATGTTGATATCAAAGGGAAATGGAAAGTCTATAGTGCTTTGGGGAATGGAAAAGGAAAACCAACCATTGTTTTTTGACATGTGTGTGTGTTTTCAATGAAAATAATAATTTACCGGTACTGTGAATAGTTGAGTACTCAAATTAATCCGCTTGGATAAAAGACTTTTAAATGCTTTAGAAATCCAACCTGAAAAATGTCATCTTATCTTACGATATGAACATTGGTTACACCTGTGTCAAACAACTGAAAAAAAAATAAATAATAATAATTAAGAGTGGTCTCAATTAATGGTCTTAATTACAGCTGCCTTTAATCTGTCTGAAGGTACCTGCCCATGCCATTCTGATGGAACAAAATATCTCGATTTAAGCCGCTAACTACCGTACTAGCTACAGCAAGAGGATGAGTAGTAGAAATATTTCCTTTTTTTTTAATATTCCAACTGTGATTTATATAGGTTTATATATTAATTAGCATTATAAACTGTAACCTTAAATATTATAACCGTTTATATTGTAACCTTATAATAATAATAATAAAAAAAAAATCCATCTACTACTCCTTGGGAATTTTAACAGCTGAGCCGGGGAAGTAATACACAGGGTCACACACAGAACTCGTGTCTGGATGTGGGTTTAATTGTACAATATTCCTGGCATTATATTCAAATGTCGGAGAAGTCAGAAGCCTAGTTAATGTAAAAGGTTAACGGGAAGTTATCCATGGCACTGCTCTCCTGTAAGGGGAATCGTTTCTATTTACACGGCCTTTTTTTTTTTCCGAATGAAATACTGCTAACTGCCGATGTAAGCCCAACGCCAAGTCTATTCCTTGTCGTACAGAAAAGGCGATAGTCGCCACCTTCTCCGAGAAGCATTAAGGAACTTATCCGAGACCGTACTCTCTGCGCACCAGTCACAATCCATTCTAATCACTGTACAAAACAATCTTTAGCAAAAAAGGAGAAAATGCAGACTTGTGAGCCAATTTAAGAAATAACTGCTGATGCATCAGTTATTGACTATTTCACCCCCTGCTCGTGATAATGCTCAAGGCAAAAACAAAGAATAAAATGACAACATCAACAGAATTCAGTAATCTGTACAGGGGGGAACACTGGAGACCTAATTGACAGCTGTCAAGCTAATAGGAGAAATGGCATCTGATCCTAGAAATGTCTGTTTTCCAACAGGATACTCAGTGGAATCTTTCAACCATGCTTACATTTAAGTTGGGTCTCCCCCTGCCCCCCCCCCCCCCCCTTTTCCTCCTTTTTTGCATTGTTCCTTACTCTTTGTAGAAAAAAAGCAGAGGATAGCCATAACTAATCATTTTGTCATCTAGCTACTAGGGAGAAGCACTGTCCAATAGACAAACGCATGGCGATGTCTGTTGGCAAATTCCTTGCCTGTGTGTGTTACTGTAGCAGCATTTAGAAAGCCCTGTGTGTTACATATATGTCCAGACACTACACATTACAAGACAATGATCCCATCTAGAAAAAGCACTGAATCTCTAGCTCCAAGAGTCAAAACGCTACATTTTCCCCTCCCTTACGCCTTCTACTGTCTTGTTTTTATCTGAATCTTATATATATATATATTTTAACGCCTGAATTTCATTTGAATAAAAATGTGACATTATATATGAATTATATATTTCCATAAATACACACACATATACATACATCCTGTATTTTATCTCCTAGAGAAAAAAGTTAAATGAAGCAGCGTAATCACGCTTGCCAGGCTGACGTCCATTGAAATGGACGCTCTTTTTCCTGGATACGTAGCGAGTTGCCGTCTGCTACGTTTGGTTTTAGTAATAGATCCAGACATGGTTCCAGCAGTGTTACTGGTATTGAAGGACGCTAGAATAGCCTGTGCGTTTCACGGTCCTTCACATGACCAGTGCTTGCAGAGCTGACCATAAGGGTCGATCTGTTAAAATATACACACATTCCAGAGGGGTCTTGCCAGGGGGCCACACTACATCCTGGAAAAGAAACATGGCATGCTTGACGGCATTGTTACCAAGTGTGCTGCTTCTAATTACCGCCACGTAATATTCGTCTTATTGATTAAGATGATCAGTTTACACTCTGGCTAGTGAAGTATTAACACTACAGCTTGGCTGTCTGGTCCGTGTGCAAGCTTTCTGCTACTAGCAGTACCTAGTGTCTGTTATTTTTCTTTTAGCCCCATTAGAAAAAGGCCTAATCCCTGCAAAATGATTATCCAGGTACCAAAAATCCATTTGTCACCAGTAGCACCAAATTGAGTTAATGCTCAAGTAAAGTCAAGCAGCACTGTGTAATATCAAGTTGATTACATGAAACTTGCTACAAACCTAATTCTCCTTCATGACACTGCGTGGGGCTTGTCATCTCCAATCATTAAAGCTGTCAGGAATCCATCAGGTTCACAGCTAATTAGGTGAGGACTAATGAAGCTGGCAAAGCAACTTTATTTTTTTTTTTTTATACCGCTGAGCAGACCATTCAGGTTTTTTTTGGGGGGGAGGGGGGGGGGGGGTATTCCAACGTTGCTGGGAAATGGAATTACCAAATGGAGATTTTAAAAAAAAAAATAATGTTCTATTTAAACTTCTACCAGCAAAAAAAAAAAATGAACATTAATTCTACAAGACACAAATAAACAGGGTAAAAACGACGAGCTTGTTAGGACAGTTAAAAATGAATAAATATCACAGCAAAATTAAAATTACAATTTAAAAAAATTGTAATCGGCTAGCATTTGTCATCGTATTCCTATAGCATGATGATTATTATTATTTTTTTCCCTTCCTTCTCTGTAGTTAAATAAGTAACAGTTTGTGCAGTAGACATTTCCTCAGCCATATCCATTAGATAGAAACATTTAAGAAGTAAAGATGGAGTGAATCTAGAGGAGAGACTGAGAGCACTCACTCTGCCAACATCTGAATGACCATTAAGCTATTGATATATGTGCCTGTCATGAGAGAGACAATTAAATCAAATATGAAACAAAGTCGTTTTGACGGCCATTTTGATAGACAAAACCATTCTCCCATCTCTTGTTAGTTCAGCAGGGTTTGTTTGTTTGTTTGTTTATTTTTTTTTTTAATGCTCCTAAACTAACCTGGTATTAAAAAAAGATTTAACTATATAAAATAACGAAAATAATATACTTTTGGCAAATCATTTTTAAGAACTGAGACAAATATACACTACAGCAAATAACACTCGAAAAATAATAACGGAATAAAATAATCTTTGTACAAATGGAATGTACAGGTAAAATCTCAAATAAAAGCAGTGGTGATGACTGAATCAATGTCTCGTATGGAAGAAAAAAGCAATCCATTAAACAAGGCGTATTTTATATAGTTCCCTCAACTCGGTGGCGGGGAGATGTGGGTTAATAAATCTGACCGTATTATTTCTGAACTTATCAGAGACATATAGTCTGATTCCCCGTGAAATAAGATTAATTTCTTTACTAGATTTTTACAGACTAGAACAAAGACTTCACAGACCTCTTCTAACGGTCACTGCAATATTTGGCTTAAACCCAGTCATTTGCAAATGTATTGTCCAGTAAATCAGTTTTGGTATTGTGTTTACAAGAGCCAGCAGATATCCAAAAAGAAATTGCACTAAAATGTCTTTTTTAGGCTTGGTTTTGAAAATGCCAAGTATTTTCCAACATTTTAAATCAAACCACAGAAGGCCTACCCCTTACGTCAAAGCAGAGAGGGTGTAAACTTTGTGGCAATAAAGTGTACTAATAACAGAATAAAAATTACAAGTTCTAAGTACAAAAAATATGACGGTATTTGATTTTAAAACTGAAATCACGTTAATATTTTCATTATAAATCCCGGTGTGTGTATACAAACATCAAGCACATGTGCCTATCAGTGTACAAGTGTATACGTATACACATTTATAAACATGCTGTAGACAGATACACATATCTGCATATGTTGCCTTGTTCATATATTATCAGATTCTCCTGACGCATGCATTTTATAATATCTGTAAATGTCCTTTTCATTAAATGATCGGTAAATGATTTAAGATAACAGCACAAAAAAAAGAGGTGGAAAAGAAACTAAATTCTTTCATTATAATTACATTTTTTTTTTTTAATTCAACCAAAAATGTGTAAAGGGAAGGACCAGACAGACGTACGCTGTGTGTTTGCAAACTCTTCCGTAAATAATTGTGCGAAAAGAAAGGCAGATTATATATATATATATATATATATTTTTTTTTTTTTAAATCGCCGTAAAATCAAATCTAAGGCCACAGATGTGGACGGTCAGCAGCACCCGCGCGATTATTGGACAAGCCACGAAAAGTCGCGACTGGTTTGGGCAGGAAGTTGACAGGGCAGAGCTGACGTCACACTGCTTGATGTTACCATGGCAAGTGATTTATTGGGAATGAATAGATCAAAGACGGATAGATGACAGGCAATCAATCAGTCATCAAATGGAGGATGGCAAGAGAGCATAAAATAGAATCCTTTTCTCATTCCACATGTCCTAACTGAACATTATTGCAAAATAAATGTTTTGGCTCCATTCTCCCCCCCCCCCCCCCCCCCCTTTCCCTCCAGTGTTTCTACCTACTTCACCCCTCCCACCTCGCACCCCCTATAACCACAGAAAAGATTGCTAAATCCTAATAAGCGCAGACATTTTAACAAATGGTATATATAATAACAGCCATCCCTGAAAGGAAAAAAAAACTAACGTGCCAAAAATGTTTTTTTTTTTTAAATTAAGTAAAAATATATGTTTGTGTAAATGCAAAAACACTGTGCTGTGTTTAATGTACAGCTATAAAAAGACATGGGGGGGGGGGGGGGGGGGAGGAAAAGAGAGAAATATTTAAAGGGTGGATCAAAGCCGGAGAGAGACAGCTGACAAGAAACAGACTTTTTAATCTTTTTTTTTTTTTTTTCCACAGCTCCTAAGATTGGGAAATGATAAATCAATAGCATTGCTGCACAAAGCTGAAATCCATGATACCCTTCCTCAGGTCTCACAACAGGGTCCTGGGGTGAACTTTACATGGCCCTTCCTCACCCCAATAACCTTAAAACATCCCATGAAGCCTCCTCCTGTGAACAAACAAGCTCTGACCCCCACTGAACCGCTTCCTGTCCAGAGGGTTATTCACAAAAAGGAAGCAGAGGAGCAATAAAAGTGGCTTTGAAAAGGGAGAGCAGTATGGAGACATGACATTCAGCCCATCTAAAACACAACTTTCTTGGTTCAACCCCTGCAAAGAGGATATTGTCATCCCAGCCCCTCTCTGACCAAAAGGGATTACAACACAATTCCCCATTCCAGCTCTGCAAATTCCAAATAACCCCCCCCCCCCCCCCCTGGAGGACAAGATCCCCCCATTGCACACATCATGCAAAGCCAGACAGCTCTTTATTGCTGATACATACACCCTTTTTACCGCTCTGCAAAGCTCCAGATTACACATCTCTCTGATAATGCACCCAGTGCTTCCCAAAGGGGCCAGCAAGGCACTGGGGGGCAATGGGAAGGGAAGGCACTAGGGTAGAGGGGTAAATAAAGCCCAGATCTGGTAACAAGGAGGGTGTAAGGCAGAGGAGCTGATACAGTACCTGCTGCTCTGCGAGGAGCCTGCTGCTTTCTTCTAGGCATGCTGCTCCTGCTGCTGCTGCTGCTGCTGCTGGCGGTGCCTGGATCGGGCTCTGCTTATTTGGGGAGGGGGCAGGAAGAGTTATTCTCGCCCCACAGATCCTCTGAGCTGATCCACTTCTTGTAGGTTTCATACAACGAGCCCAGAAAGCCCAGCAGGAGGGGAGGCAGGCTGCAGAGGGGAAGTTTGCAATGAAACAACACGAATAATAATAATAATAATATAGAAATAAGATCTGTACAGAAATGTCTTCCTCGGAGATCAGAGGGGAGGGGGGGGAGGTGTGCGTGGAAGGGGGGGGGGAGGCTGTGGGTTTCCCCGACTTCAAATCAAGGCATCAAGGCATTGGGAAGGGGTTGCTAACAAATAATCCAGGCTCCCAGGCTGCTGGAGATCCTCACACTGAGCTGCAACAGGCAGAGCTTAAAGAGCGAGCTGATCGCGTCACTCACACTAGTGTGAGAACAGGGGCACAGCATCCACAGGGACTGTCACTTTAACTCCTTCCTGCACGAGCAGGGACTGTCACTTTAACTCCTTCCTGCATGCACAGGGACTGTCACTTTAACTCCTTCCTGCACGAGCAGGGACTGTCACTTTAACTCCTTCCTGCATGCACAGGGACTGTCACTTTAACTCCTTCCTGCATCCACAGGGACTGTCACTTTAACTCCTTCCTGCACGAGCAGGGACTGTCACTTTAACTCCTTCCTGCATGCACAGGGACTGTCACTTTAACTCCTTCCTGCATGCACAGGGACTGTCACTTTAACTCCTTCCTGCATGCACAGGGACTGTCACTTTAACTCCTTCCTGCACGAGCAGGGACTGTCACTTTAACTCCTTCCTGCATGCACAGGAACTGTCACTTTAACTCCTTCCTGCATGCACAGGAACTGTCACTTTAACTCCTTCCTGCATGCACAGGGACTGTCACTTTAACTCCTTCCTGCATGCACAGGGACTGTCACTTTAACTCCTTCCTGCATGCACAGGGACTGTCACTTTAACTCCTTCCTGCAAGAGCAGGGACTGTCACTTTAACTCCTTCCTGCATGCACAGGGACTGTCACTTTAACTCCTTCCTGCATGCACAGGGACTGTCACTTTAACTCCTTCCTGCATGCACAGGGACTGTCACTTTAACTCCTTCCTGCATGCACAGGGACTGTCACTTTAACTCCTTCCTGCACGAGCAGGGACTGTCACTTTAACTCCTTCCTGCACGAGCAGGGACTGTCACTTTAACTCCTTCCTGCATGCACAGGGACTGTCACTTTAACTCCTTCCTGCATGCACAGGGACTGTCACTTTAACTCCTTCCTGCATGCACAGGGACTGTCACTTTAACTCCTTCCTGCATGCACAGGAACTGTCACTTTAACTCCTTCCTGCATGCACAGGGACTGTCACTTTAACTCCTTCCTGCATCCACAGGGACTGTCACTTTAACTCCTTCCTGCATGCACAGGGACTGTCACTTTAACTCCTTCCTGCACGAGCAGGGACTGTCACTTTAACTCCTTCCTGCATGCACAGGGACTGTCACTTTAACTCCTTCCTGCATGCACAGGGACTGTCACTTTAACTCCTTCCTGCATGCACAGGGACTGTCACTTTAACTCCTTCCTGCATGCACAGGGACTGTCACTTTAACTCCTTCCTGCATCCACAGGGACTGTCACTTTAACTCCTTCCTGCATGCACAGGGACTGTCACTTTAACTCCTTCCTGCATGCACAGGGACTGTCACTTTAACTCCTTCCTGCAGGAGCAGGGACTGTCACTTTAACTCCTTCCTGCATGCACAGGGACTGTCACTTTAACTCCTTCCTGCATGCACAGGGACTGTCACTTTAACTCCTTCCTGCAGGAGCAGGGACTGTCACTTTAACTCCTTCCTGCATGCACAGGGACTGTCACTTTAACTCCTTCCTGCACGAGCAGGGACTGTCACTTTAACGCTTTCCTGCAGGAGCAGGGACTGTCGCTTTAACTCCTTCCTGCATCTACAGGGACTGTCACTTTAACTCTTTCCTGCAGAAGCAGGGACTGTCACTTTAACTCCTTCCTGCAGGAGCAGGGACTGTCACTTTAACTCCTTCCTGCATGCACAGGGACTGTCACTTTAACTCCTTCCTGCATCTACAGGGACTGTCACTTTAACTCTTTCCTGCAGAAGCAGGGACTGTCACTTTAACTCCTTCCTGCAGGAGCAGGGACTGTCACTTTAACTCCTTCCTGTACGAGCAGGGACTGTCACTTTAACTTCTTCCTGCAGGCACAGGGACTGTCACTTTAACTCCTTCCTGCATCCAAAGGGACTGTCACTTTAACTCTTTCCTGCAGGAGTAGGGACTGTCACTTTAACTCCTTCCTGCATGCACAGGGACTGTCACTTTAACTCCTTCCTGCAGGAGCAGGGACTGTCACTTTAACTCCTTCCTGCATGCACAGGGACTGTCACTTTAACTCCTTCCTGCATGCACAGGGACTGTCACTTTAACTCCTTCCTGCATCCAAAGGGACTGTCACTTTAACTCTTTCCTGCAGGAGCAGGGACTGTCACTTTAACTCCTTCCTGCATCTACAGGGACTGTCACTTTAACTCCTTCCTGCATGCACAGGGACTGTCACTTTAACTCCTTCCTGCATCTACAGGGACTGTCACTTTAACTCCTTCCTGCATGCACAGGGACTGTCACTTTAACTCCTTCCTGCACGAGCAGGGACTGTCACTTTAACTCATTCCTGCATCCACAGGGACTGTCACTTTAACTCCTTCCTGCATGCACAGGGACTGTCACTTTAACTCCTTCCTGGAAAGGGGCAGGAAGCAGATAGACAGACTGTCACTATAATCTGTCACCTCACTTCTGATCGAGCTGGGAGCTGTCAATCAACCTGCATTTTTAACTCCCTCTTGGCAGGGACAAGGGGCTGTGGCTTCAATGCATTCCTGTGGAGCAGCAGTGACATGGAAAGCTCACATCCAGGATATATACACAGTGACACACACATCCTGGCAGTCCAGACATGTGCACACAGAATGGCACCCACAGAGACTATCACCAATTGGGGATCTATCAAGAGCAGGCTAAAGGGGCTGGAAATACACAATCTGGAATATGGACTGATCTTTTAATGCTCTATCAGCATGCAAACATACATAGAAACAGTGACTGTCCCTTTAACAGTCTGTGGCACACACATAGATACAGTGACTGGCCCTTTAGCAGTCTGTGGCACACACATAGATACAGTGACTGGCCCTTTAGCAGTCTGTGGCACACACATAGATACAGTGACTGGCCCTTTAGCAGTCTGTGGCACACACATAGATACAGTGACTGGCCCTTTAACAGTCTGTGGCACACACATAGATACAGTGACTGGCCCTTTAACAGTCTGTGGCACACACATAGATACAGTGACTGGCCCTTTAGCAGTCTGTGGCACACACATAGATACAGTGACTGGCCCTTTAGCAGTCTGTGGCACACACATAGATACAGTGACTGGCCCTTTAACAGTCTGTGGCGCACACATAGATACAGTGACTGGCCCTTTAGCAGTCTGTGGCACACACATAGATACAGTGACTGGTCCTTTAACAGTCTGTGGCGCACACATAGATATAGTGACTGGTCCTGGTCCTTCAAAGGTCTGTGGCACACACACTGAATACAGCGACTGGCCCTTTAATGCTCTGTGATCTGTGGCACACAGATAGACTGGCCCTTTAACGGTCTGTGCCACACACAGGCTGGTACAGTCAGCATGCAAACACACAGACATTGAAAGTTTTGGTTGTGAGTAGCAGGGTCTGGTACAGACTATGTATATATTACATACACAGGCTGACAGTGTGCAAACAGGTACAGCCCATGCATTGAGCACACACATGGTGTGCAGCCGGGGTCAGCAGATGTGTGAGCAGAGAGAGGTGGTACCCATGCTTTTACACTGCCAGCTGGTGGCAACTGTGCCATGCAGACTATAAAGCTATGAATGTGTTACATCCTTCTACACACTGTAACACCTATACCTCCCTGTCTGCATGCCCAAAAACCAGCAGGGTATTAATACAGACACAACCCCTCACATGCTCTGGCACCGGAAGAGTTAATACTTCAACCTAGGCAAAGAAACTCAAATGAACAGGAACCTCATTAACAAAGAATGGATTCACATTCACCGTGGCAGCGTGTGGCATCATGCATGGAGAAACTGCATTCACCGTGGCAGTGTGTGGCATCATGCATGGAGAAACTGCATTCACCGTGGCAGCGTGTGGCATCATGCATGGAGAAAATACATTCACCGTGGCAGTGTGTGGCATCATGCATGGAGAAACTGCATTCACCGTGGCAGCGTGTGGCATCATGCATGGAGAAAGTGCATTCACCGTGGCAGTGTGTGGCATCATGCATGGAGAAACTGCATTCACCGTGGCAGTGTGTGGCATCATGCATGGAGAAAGTGCATTAACAGTGGCAGTGTGTGGCATCATGCATGGAGAAACTGCATTCACCGTGGCAGCGTGTGGCATCATGCATGGAGAAAGTGCATTAACAGTGGCAGTGTGTGGCATCATGCATGGAGCAACTGCATTCACCGTGGAAGTGTGTGGCATCATGCATGGAGCAACTGCATTCACCGTGGCAGTGTGTGGCATCATGCATGGAGCAACTGCATTCACCGTGGCAGTGTGTGGCATCATGAATGGAGAAAATGCATTCACCGTGGCAGTGTGTGGCATCATGCATGGAGAAAATGCATTCACCGTGGCATTACATATGGAGACCCTCCATTCACCGTGGCAGTGTGTGGCATTACATATGGAGACCCTCCATTCACCGTGGCAGTGTGTGGCATCATGCACTTTCTGTGGCTGTGAAATGTGTGGCTGCTGTTGTCAGATAAATGCTAGAGTGGGAGACACAGGCACTGCTGCCACCAGGGTCACAAACTCTATTAAAGATGCACATCCTGGAGATGTTTAGCAGGACACTGGAGAGCCTCCCATTTCAGTATCCACTGAGTTAACAAACAGCTGTGTGTACCCTGCACACCAGTCCAAAGTGACACTGTATACCAGGCCTTCAGTCTAAAGTGATGTATTCCCAGAGAATGCATGTGAGGTACCACTGCCAGACCCCTCATCTCTCTATCCTCACTGTGCAATGGGACTTTACAGTGACTCACCTGACCACCTACACAGGTAATAATGCTCACATCCCAACACACACACACACACACACACCTCACAGCAACTTGCAAGCCAGGGGGCCTGCACATTCTGGGGATCAAAGCATCACTTCATACACAGCTGTGAGCAATGCTGCAATCTAGATCCCTGCTCTAAGGAACAGACTTCCATCTTCTCAGCTCTTGGAGCCCAATGGAGTTTCTCTCCAGCACTGCATGGGTTAATGCTGTTTTGCAAAATAAAATAAAATAAAATAGTTTACAGGAAAAAAAAAGGTACTTACAAAATGTGCTATTGTTCTTGTGGAGAGCTGGCAGCTGTGGGCTTCCATGTAGCCATACAAAAGATCATCGCATGATTAATAGAGAAGCACCTTCCTGTCTCCAGCTCAAATCCCCACTTGGCTTACTGGAAGGGGTTTGAAGTTTCAAGTGTGCCCCTTTAATGTCTTCCGTGGGGGGCATCAAGATGTATCTGTTAGCAGCACAACTTCTCTATTTATAGCATTGTTTGCTTTTATATATATATATATATATATATATATATATTGTGTTGATTAAACGCTTTTGCTTCTATTTTTAGTGCTGGAATGACTTGCTGCTCCCCCACCCAAAAAAAACCACACATTACAAATAATAATAATAATAAATACTAATAATAATGATAAAAATCAAAGCTTCTTCACAGGATTCCCAGACATCTTCAGTACCAGGTGCCTTCTGAATCCAGATCCTGCTTCTTCTTTTTTTTTTTTTTAGTCCAAGCTGATCACTGTGGATCAGAAGAGATCCCCCTCTGAACTGCTGATCCCCCTGGGTTCAATATCAACAGAAAATAAAAAGAAAGAAAGGAAAGTGAGGAGTTCAGTCCAAGTTCTCAGGAAGGAAACCCCAGGCTGAGCTGCTTGCAAATCGATGAGCTTGGAGCTCGATTGTGCATTCCTGGCTGCAATCCTGTAACCTCAGAAGGAGGGGATGAGTGTGTCAGTGCTGTCTGTGCATGGATTGCACACTATTGCCAAACACCTTGTTGGCTGCCAAATGCACTATTCTCGGCCTGTCTTTGTGAGGCTAATAGATATTGCATGACAAGCCCAGCACTTCCAGCAGCTGATCAGTAGCATGTCTCTCCTTTACTTGGAGTTTACAAGAGACAGGGAGAGAGGAAGGGAGGAAGGGGGGAGGGAGGGGGGAGGGAGGGGGGAGGATAAAAAAGAAAGAATGATCTTCTTACAAGATCAAAAAATCTCCTACTGCCCCCATCCTTCAGGACTTGGGATCTCTCCAAATCCCTGGTCCTCTGCAGATGTTGCTGCTTTGCATCCTGTCCAGAAAGCCAGAGGGATCTGTCCTGCTCTCCAGAAACTTGCAGGGAGCCGGGGAAGTTCTTTTCTAGCTCGCTTTAGATCGGGCGGACACAGCGCTGACCACACAAGGCGAATGTGAATGAATAGCAGAGGAATGGTGAGTGATGTTTTGTCCCCGGTCACAGCTGTGGGTTTGGGGGGGGGGGGGGGGGGGGGTGTGCTGTCCACGTCCTGTGTGTGTGGTGTGTGTGTGTTGTGTCAGGATGAGGGGGTCCTTCTCTTTCTGACTCCCACCTCTCTCTGGCTGCCTCTCTCCTTCTATCTGCTGCTATGGCACAGAGCTGGCTCTAGATCCGCCCCAACATCTGTCCGTCTAACCATTGGCTCATCCATCAGTGTCATAGCTGCTGCACACACACACCATGCACAGCCTGCCACTCACTGCACTCTCATCACTCCAGCCAGGGACACTCCTCTAGCACGCCAAGGGTTAAATACAAACCCGTGTTACAATTAGAATGAGAAGTAGTGTATAGGCGGATCATCCCACATACTACTCGATTTAACATGAAATTAGAACCATTTACATATAGTGTGTATATATACCCACACAGCCTATATATACAGACACATATATATATACCACTGTACATACACTCCATTGTATATAGACACACACACAAATATATATATATATAATCTCAGTGTACATACATATTCTATACACACACATATATATATACATTAACACACACACACATATATATATATATATATATCAGTGTACATACACATTCTATACAGCCATATATATATATATATATATATATATATATATATATATATATATGCATACACACACATATATAGTAAATGTATGAATGTACACACACACTTTATATATAGCATAAACACGCATAGTGTACATACATTCTATATGACACACACATACATATACACACTATAGATATATATATATAGCATACATACACACATATATCAATGTACATCTACATTGTATATAGACACACACTTTATATATAGCACTCATATAATTTATATTAATATACACAGACTCTTTCTCTCTCTTTTTCTATATTTAATATATATATATATATATATATAGATATATATATAGATATATATATAGATATAGATATAGATATATAGGTATATATATAGATATAGATATATAGGTATATATATATAGATATAGATATATAAATATAAAAACACACACTGTATAACATCACACACACAGACTTTGTATTCTTGGAAAATGTACTAAAAGTTTTTGTAAAGTGGATGAATTTATTTTAGATAAAGAAACTGTGAAAGACTGTGAAATGGGGTGTAAATAATTGTCACAAATTAAAGGAAGATGTCGTTAAACGGACTGATATTTAAGCTGTATTTCTATAGGAGAATTCCAGAGCCAGCCTGCAATATAAGGAAAAGAACCCGCATGTTTATATATGTAAGAGTCTGAATGCTGTATTTATAGCACGATCTGATGTCTGGGTAAATATATACACAGGTATGATGCGAGTTTGGAGCTATACAGGTCAGACTGGAACTAGATTAATAATCTCACAGCCAAAGATCGCATGCAGATTTATTGCTCATTAGAGATGTGTGTCATCCAGCTTGCTAGGTGTACCCCTTCTTCATAATAATAATAATAATAATATACCAAGTAAATGGGATTTACTAGCACATTGCAAATCACATCACTGAGCTACAAAAAAATAAACATATGTTTGAAAATTGACTGCTGTTATTATATTATATTATATTATTCACCTAGAGATAATTCAATTTACAGTTTCAGAAAAACTGGAATATATATATATATATATACACTAAATATATGTGTGTCTATTTGCATTATATATATATATATATATATATATATATATATATATATATATATATATATATATTGTATGTATAGTGTATAAATATAAATTCATACTTACCTAGAATAATATATACATGTGTGTGTGTATATAAATATATATATATATATATATATATATAATTCAAAAAATGAAATGTATATATAAATATATGCAGTGTATAAGTGTGTTTATATATGTATGTGTGTTTTAAAATTCATTATATACATATACTGTAATAATATACACACCGATGATAATACATACTTTTATAAATACATTGCACACATATAGTATACATTGATATATAGGTGTACATACCCATTAGAGAGGAAGTGTATGGAAGTTGATATAATAATTGTTTTTGCTCAGACTCATTTAGTAATGATTTAGGAATAAACTAGACATTTGTTTTCCTAGTATCCATTGGAGAATATAATCAGAGGGGTTTCTTATCGATCAACCCCTATCTGAATATTAATTACCCCTTTCATACTGTATTAGGTTTTTTATTGGGGGAGGTTGTAGGGGGTCACGCTCTGTGTAGAGATTCCTTTAACCAGTTTAGTGCTGGAGGGGGGGGGGGGTGCATTTTAATTCCAGTGACCCCCCCACCCCTCCTATACAACCTGTATCCCCCTCTATAATAACTGGAAAGGCTGGCCTGTGCCTCTGTGCTGCTATAAATAAAGAGAGAAATAGGGCAAAAACAGCCCAAAAAATGGATCTTCTCAAAAACAGAAAACGCTAATACAGAAAAATGCAGTGTAATATAACAAATAATAACGCGAATCTGATACACAGGACTGTGACATAGGATGGACCACACTACTAATCCTGCTTCTGTTTGGCTGAGCATCATGGGCAATATCTGGAGTGCTATAGCATTGCTGTGTGATCTTATTGCTGGGAGCACTGTTTGTCTTGCTACACTTGGGCCAATGTCCCATACTGCCCTGCATTAAAGTATACTGATGATATACTACAGGGATAGGGATTTAGCAACAGTTATTTATTCAGAAATGAGGATTTATCTGGGACCTTAACTGGATACAAATATTAACAGGATCTAAGGAATTCGCAGCAACTCTATAATGCCCCAGCCTGTTACAGATTCCTTACATTTGGGGGTCCCCTGCCGATAAAGTGCCATGCATTGCACCCACCTGGGCAGAAGAAAGTTATTTCTATGAACTAAAAACACGAGGCTATTTATTTGCTGCTCATTAACACAGAAAGCAAAACTTACTTACCCCTTCTCTCTCCCTCTACTGACTTATTAAACACACTTACTGTTGGTTCATTATCTGTGTACCCTCCTTCCGAATTTTTCCTGGGATGCTTTTAACGTGTGCAGCTGAATTTAAGGGAATACTAAATAATACAGTAGGAAGCCAGCGTCCCACAATATTTCTCCAAATGTATATTAAAATGAGCAGATATTGTAAAATTCGCTTTTATTTCGATTTTTCTTTAATGCATCCATGGCAATTGCAGAGGTTTCTTTCGCCTTCCCACGGATACAAATGGTGTGTGCAGGGCTTGGATCATGTTTGGAGATCAATAGAAATGTTATTTGTTTTCATTCTGCAAACCTTGTTACACGAAATCCACGCGATTTGCCCTGTTGTGGGCACTTTCGTTTGCAGGGGATGTTTTTGCACATGATTTGATGGGGAAGCAGGTAAAATAATTACTGGAAATACGAATATAATAACTGCTTTCAAAATTAAATATTAACTACTTTATTTTTTTATTTTTTTTTTATTTTATTACAGATAAATGGACTAAAGGATAAAATCACCCAGAAAAGGCTTTGCCTTCACGAATTTTCCAATATTTAGAATTAGCTAAAGGAAAAAAAAATAAAATCAGTGTAAATCATTTTTACTTTCAGGTTGTTTCGTTTGGAAAGAAGAAAGTCGTACAGAAAAAAAGCCAATTTTTTATTTTTTTTATTTTTTTTCCCCATCTATTTTTGAAGGGTCTTAAATTCCTATTATGTAAAGTGTTTAAATCCTGGCTGATCCCCTCTTTAATGTAAATAGTTGTGCTAAGTGAATTTGTACAGAAGCACAGTTTGTTGGTTTTTTTAATTCACTATGCTTTGCAAACGAACCAGATGCACTGTCTGTAAATTCTCCAATTTTTGACATTTTTTCTGAAGCCCTGGATCACAAAGTGAGCAGTCAGCCCACCTCTCCTGTGTACAGCACGGTGCTAAAGACTAGGGAGAGTGTGTGGGAGAAGGGGGGGGAGAAGGGTGGGGGGCGCAGGAGCAAGGAAAGTTTATCACCTGCACAAGAATCAGAGAAGCTGCTAATCTTAACATGTGCTGTAAAATAGATTTAAACTGAATACAGTGTCATAATTAAAACTAGTACTAAATACAAAAATACAGACAATAAAAAAAATATACACAATAACAAAACATACAAAAACTACAAGAATATATGTTAAATTTAAAACGTAAATAAACAGCTAATTTTGTGACTTAAAGATAAGTGAATAAGGTGTCTATTTATAGCTGGAGATTCCCAGAGCACAGGATCCGATCTGACAGGTATATATATATATATATATATATATATATATATATATATATATATATACAGGGCACAGTAAGGAGCCCAAGGTCACTCGAGGTCAGAGTGGTACTCGCAGGGATGAGTACCTGAGATGGTTACTCTGTATGTACATAGCTGCCACTAAGTTATATAACTCGCACTGCATATTTAGGGAGTGTATACTCTCTAAGCGAGAGAGTACTCTGGCTCTAGCTGGCTGAGCATCATAAGACTTAACCCCACCACAGCTGGAGTGCCAAGGGCTAGTCATTAATAGCATAAATACTAATAATAATAATCCACAGGGGGGGCTTCATCTGTATTAATTCAGTTTTCAGGGAACAAAAGGGGTCCTTTCCCGAGGATCTGGGACTGCATTGGTAATTGTGGGTCGATTGGCAGCTCTGTGGTTTGCTAATGATTATTAATCTTGTAATAATGGGCGGGCAGGCAGGGGTTAACGCTATTAGTCTATTGACGGTGCTTCGCCTAGGCGAATAATTAAATCAGCTAATTGGCAGCGTGACTTTGTGTAAAGTTATCCACTAGTCTGTAATGCGATAATCACATCGATTACTGATCGCTAATGGATGTATTATATTGTAAGGGACATGGCTTGATTACCTCGCCATCACTCAGTGTACAAACACGCGATATTTATCAAGCCCACCTCTTATCTGCAGGTCTGGAGCGATTTTATGATCCTGGCCATTGATTTAACCCCTTTCCTTTTCCAGGTCGGCGATCACGGGGTTAAAGGATAACAATAAGTTGGTGGAAGGAAGTGTTGATTTTTTTTTTTTATGCAAAACATATATATAAGAAAATAAATCACTCTCACAATTAGTGCTGCGAAATGTATGTAGGTCTGACAAACCTCCCTGCAGAACAAGATAAATGGATTATCTTAGTGATTTAATTGGCAACACCACTTCTTTGAATTATGTACTGGGGGCACGTGCCTTTTCTATTAAGAATTAATCATATTTCTAGTATGCAAATAAAATATTTAAATGATATAATTACAATCAACAAACTTATTATTTGCCTGTCCCTTTAATAATACATCCTCTGTGATATGCGCGGAGCACCTGTCTACCGACAAACAACACCATCTATTTCATATTAGCTCCAAACCCAGGGAGGACACAGCTTCTACATAATAATATATTACAATAAATTATTCACTCTGGGTCTTCATTTAAATAAAGTGATAGGAAACAAGGAGGACTTCTTTATTGTACACAACTTCCTGCAGCACAAACAACACAGCACCCAGCAGGCACAGCCACAGAGAGGGTGACATGCAAAGTACAGGCACAGCCACAGAGAGGGTGACATGCAAAGTATAGGCACAGCCACAGAGAGGGTGACATGCAAAGTATAGGCACAGCCACAGAGAGGGTGACATGCAAAGTATAGGCACAGCCACAGAGAGGGTGACATGCAAAGTACAGGCACAGCCACAGAGAGGGTGACATGCAAAGTACAGGCACAGCCACAGAGAGGGTGACATGCAAAGTATAGGCACAGCCACAGAGAGGGTGACATGCAAAGTACAGGCACAGCCACAGAGAGGGTGACATGCAAAGTACAGGCACAGCCACAGAGAGGGTGACATGCAAAGTATAGGCACAGCCACAGAGAGGGTGACATGCAAACTACAGGCACAGCCACAGAGAGGGTGACATGCAAAGTATAGGCACAGCCACAGAGAGGGTGACATGCAAACTACAGGCACAGCCACAGAGAGGGTGACATGCAAAGTATAGGCACAGCCACAGAGAGGGTGACATGCAAACTACAGGCACAGCCACAGAGAGGGTGACATGCAAAGTACAGGCACAGCCAGAGAGAGGGTGACATGCAAAGTACAGGCACAGCCACAGAGAGGGTGACTTGAAAAGTATAGGCACAGCCACAGAGAGGGTGACATGCAAAGTATAGGCACAGCCAGAGAGAGGGTGACATGCAAAGTATAGGCACAGCCACAGAGAGGGTGACATGCAAAGTACAGGCACAGCCAGAGAGAGGGTGACATGCAAAGTACAGGCACAGCCACAGAGAGGGTGACTTGAAAAGTATAGGCACAGCCACAGAGAGGGTGACATGCAAAGTATAGGCACAGCCAGAGAGAGGGTGACATGCAAAGTATAGGCACAGCCACAGAGAAGGTGACATGCAAACTACAGGCACAGCCACAGAGAGGGTGACATGCAAACTACAGGCACAGCCACAGAGAGGGTGACATGCAAAGTATAGGCACAGCCACAGAGAGGGTGACATGCAAAGTACAGGCACAGCCACAGAGAGGGTGACATGCAAAGTATAGGCACAGCCACAGAGAGGGTGACATGCAAAGTATAGGCACAGACACAGAGAGGGTGACATGCAAAGTACAGGCACAGCCACAGAGAGGGTGACATGTAAAGTACAGGCACAGCCACAGAGAGGGTGACATGCAAAGTATAGGCACAGCCACAGAGAGAGTGACATGCAAAGTACAGGCACAGCCACAGAGAGGGTGGCTGCACCTAGAGAGAGTGACATTCAAAGTACAGGCACAGCCTCAGAGAGGGTGACTGCACCTAGAGAGAGAGAGAGTAACACAAACTACAGGCACAGCCACAGAGAGGATGACTACACCTAGAGAGAGAGAGTAACATGCAAACTACAGGCACAGACACAGAGTGGGTGACTGCACTTAGAGAAAGTGACATGCAAAAGTGTAGGCACAGCCACAGAGAGGGTGACTACACATAGAGAGAGTGATATGCAAAGTATGGGCATAGACACAGAGAGGGTAGCTACACCTGGAGAGAGGGTGACAGGCAAATTGTAGACACAGTCAGACATATCCCAGTGCTGTACTACTGACTCCCCATACACTTACTGTAATACAATATATCCCAATGTACTACTGACTCCCCATACACTCACTATAATACAATATATCCCAATGTACTACTGACTCCCCATACACTCACTATAATACAATATATCCCAATGTACTACTGACTCCCCATACACTTACTGTAATACAATATATCCCAATGTACTACTGACTCACCATACACTCACTATAATACAATATATCCCAATGTACTACTGACTCCCCATACACTCACTATAATACAATATATCCCAATGTACTACTGACTCCTCATACACTCACTATAATACAATATATCCCAATGTACTACTGACTCCCCATACACTTACTATAATACAATATATCCCAATGTACTACTGACTCCCCATACACTTACTATAATACAATATATCCCAATGTACTACTGACTCCCCATACACTCACTATAATACAATATATCCCAATGTACTACTGACTCCCCATACACTTACTGTAATACAATATATCCCAATGTACTACTGACTCCCCATACACTTACTGTAATACAATATATCCCAATGTATTACTGACTCCCCATACACTTACTATAATACAATATATCCCAATGTACTACTGACTGCCCATACACTTACTGTAATACAATATATCCCAATGTACTACTGACTCCCCATACACTTACTATAATACAATATATCCTAATGTACTACTGACTCCCCATACACTCACTATAATACAATATATCCCAATGTACTACTGACTCCCCATACACTCACTATAATACAATATATCCCAATGTACTACTGACTCCCCATACACTTACTGTAATACAATATATCCCAATGTACTACTGACTCCCCATACACTCACTATAATACAATATATCCCAATGTACTACTGACTCACCATACACTTACTGTAATACAATATATCCCAATGCTATACTACTGACTCCCCATACACTCACTATAATACAATACATCCCAATGTACTACTGACTCTCCATACACTTACTGTAATACAATATATCCCAATGTACTACTGACTCCCCATACACTTACTATAATACAATATATATCAATGTACTACTGACTCACCATACACTTACTATAATACAATATATTCCAATGTACTACTGACTCACCATACACTTACTATAATACAATATATCCCAATGTACTACTGACTCACCATACACTTACTATAATACAATATATTCCAATGTACTACTGACTCACCATACACTTAGTATAATACAATATATCCCAATGTACTACTGACTCACCATACACTTACTATAATACAATATATTCCAATGTACTACTGACTCACCATACACTTACTATAATATAATATATCCCAATGTACTACTGACTCACCATACACTTACTATAATACAATATATTCCAATGTACTACTGACTCACCATACACTTACTGTAATACAATATATCCCAATGTACTACTGACTCCCCATACACTCACTATAATACAATATATCCCAATGTACTGCTGACTCCCCATACACTTACTATAATACAATATATCCCAATGTACTACTGACTCCCCATACACTTACTATAATACAATATATTCCAATGTACTACTGACTCCCCATACACTCACTATAATACAATATATCCCAATGTACTACTGACTCCCCATACACTTACTGTAATACAATATATCCCAATGTACTACTGACTCCCCATACACTTACTGTAATACAATATATCCCAATGTACTACTAACTCCCCATACACTCACTATAATACAATATATCCCAATGTACTACTGACTCCCCATACACTTACTATAATACAATATATCCCAATGTACTACTGACTCCCCATACACTTACTGTAATACAATATATCCCAATGTACTACTGACTCACCATACACTTACTATAATACAATATATCCCAATGCTATACTACTGACTCCCCATACACTCACTATAATACAATATATCCCAATGTACTACTGACTCCCCATACACTTACTGTAATACAATATATCCCAATGTACTACTGACTCCCCATACACTTACTGTAATACAATATATCCCAATGTACTACTGACTCCCCATACACTCACTGTAATACAATATATCCCAATGTACTACTGACTCCCCATACACTTACTGTAATACAATATATCCCAATGTACTACTGACTCCCCATACACTTACTGTAATACAATATATCCCAATGCTGTACTACTGACTCCCCATACACTCGCTGTAATACAATATATCCCAATGTACTACTGACTCCCCATACACTTACTGTAATACAATATATCCCAATGCTGTACTACTGACTCCCCATACACTTACTGTAATACAATATATCCCAATGCTGTACTGCTGACTCCCCATACACTCACTATAATACAATATATCCCAATGTACTACTGACTCCCCATACACTCACTATAATACAATATATCCCAATGTACTACTGACTCCCCATACACTTACTATAATACAATATATCCCAATGCTGTACTACTGACTCCCCATACACTTACTGTAATACAATATGTCCCAATGCTTTACTACTGACTCCCCATACACTTACTATAATACAATATATCCCAATGTACTACTGACTCCCCATACACTCACTATAATACAATATATCCCAATGTACTACTGACTCCCCATACACTCACTATAATACAATATATCCCAATGTTGTACTACTGACTCCCCATACACTTACTGTAATACAATATATCCCAATGCTTTACTACTGACTCCCCATACACTTACTATAATACAATATATCCCAATGTACTACTGACTCCCCATACACTTACTATAATACAATATATCCCAATGTACTACTGACTCCCCATACACTCACTATAATACAATATATCCCAATGTACTACTGACTCCCCATACACTTACTATAATACAATATATCCCAATGCTGTACTACTGACTCCCCATACACTTACTGTAATACAATATGTCCCAATGCTTTACTACTGACTCCCCATACACTTACTATAATACAATATATCCCAATGTACTACTGACTCCCCATACACTCACTATAATACAATATATCCCAATGTACTACTGACTCCCCATACACTCACTATAATACAATATATCCCAATGTTGTACTACTGACTCCCCATACACTTACTGTAATACAATATATCCCAATTTTGTACTACTGACTCCCCATACACTCACTATAATACAATATATCCCAATGTACTACTGACTCCCCATACACTTACTATAATACAATATATTCCAATGTACTACTGACTCCCCATACACTCATTATAATACAATATATCCCTATGTACTACTGACTCACCATACACTTACTATAATACAATATATCCCAATGTACTACTGACTCCCCATACACTTACTATAATACAATATATCCCATTGTACTACTGACTCCTCATACACTCACTATAATACAATATATCCCAATGTACTACTGACTCCCCATACACTTACTATAATACAATATATCCCAATGTTGTACTACTGACTCCCCATACACTCACTATAATACAATATATCCCAATGCTTTACTACTGACTCCCCATACACTTACTATAATACAATATATCCCAATGTACTACTGACTCCCCATACACTTACTATAATACAATATATCCCATTGTACTACTGACTCCCCATACACTCACTATAATACAATATATCCCAATGTACTACTGACTCCCCATACACTTACTATAATACAATATATCCCAATGTACTACTGACTCCCCATACACTTACTATAATACAATATATCCCAATGTACTACTGACTACCCATACACTCACTATAATACAATATATCCCAATGTACTACTGACTCCCCATACACTTACTGTAATACAATATATCCCAATGCTGTACTACTGACTCCCCATTCACTCACTATAATACAATATATCCCAATGTACTACTGACTCCCCATACACTTACTGTAATACAATATATCCCAATGTACTACTGACTCCCCATACACTTACTATAATACAATATATCCCAATGCTATACTACTGACTCACCATACACTTACTATAATACAATATATCCCAATGTACTACTGACTCCCCATACACTTACTATAATACAATATATCCCAATGCTTTACTACTGACTCCCCATACACTCACTATAATACAATATATCCCAATGTAATACTGACTCCCCATACAGTCACTATAATACAATATATCCCAATGTACTACGGACTCCCCATACACTTACTGTAATACAATATATCCCAATGTACTACTGACTCCCCATACACTTACTGTAATACAATATATCCCAATGTACTACTGACTCCCCATACACTCACTATAATACAATATATCCCAATGTACAACTGACTCCCCATACACTTACTGTAATACAATATATCCCAATGTACTACTGACTCCCCATACACTCACTATAATACAATATATCCCAATGTTGTACTACTGACTCCCCATACACTCATTATAATACAAGATATCCCAATGTACTACTGACTCCCCATACACTCATTATAATACAATATATCCCAATGCTGTACTACTGACTCCCCTACACTCACTATAATACAATATATCCCAATGTACTACTGACTCCCCATACACTCACTATAATACAATATATCCCAATGCTGTACTACTGACTCCCCATACACTCACTATAATACAATATATCCCAATGTACTACTGACTCCCCATACACTCACTATAATACAATATATCCCAATGCTGTACTACTGACTCCCCATACACTTACTGTAATACAATATATCCCAATGTACTACTGACTCCCCATACACTTACTGTAATACAATATATCCCAATGTACTACTGACTCCCCATACACTTACTATAATACAATATATCCCAATGTACTACTGACTCCCCATACACTCACTATAATACAATATATCCCAATGTTGTACTACTGACTCCCCATACACTTACTGTAATACAATATATCCCAATGTTGTACTACTGACTCCCCATACACTTACTGTAATACAATATATCCCAATGCTTTACTACTGACTCCCCATACACTCACTATAATACAATATATCCCAATGTACTACTGACTCACCATACACTTACTATAATACAATATATCCCATTGTACTACTGACTCCCCATACACTTACTATTATACAATATGTCCCAATGCTGTACTACCGACTCACCATACACTCACGATAATACAATATATTCCAATGCTGTACTACTGACTCCCCATACACTCACGATAATACAATATATTCCAATGCTGTACTACTGACTCCCCATACACTTACTATAATACAATATATCCCAATGTACTACTGACTCACCATACACTTACTATAATACAATATATCCCAATGTACTACTGACTCCCCATACACTCACTATAATACAATATATCCCAATGTACTACTGACTCCCCATACACTTACTGTAATACAATATATCCCAATGTACTACTGACTCCCCATACACTCATTATAATACAATATATTCCAATGTACTACTGACTCCCCATACACTTACTATAATACAATATATCCCAATGTACTACTGACTCCCCATACACTTACTATAATACAATATATCCCAATGTACTACTGACTCAACATACACTTACTATAATACAATATATCCCAATGTACTACTGACTCCCCATACACTTACTATAATACAATATATCCCAATGTACTACTGACTCCCCATACACTCACTATAATACAATATATCCCAATGTACTACTGACTCTACATTCGCTTACTATAATACAATATATCCCAATGCTGTACTACTGACTCCCCATACACTTACTGTAATACAATATATCCCAATGTACTACTGACTCCCCATACACTTACTATAATACAATATATCCCAATGTACTACTGACTCCCCATACACTTACTATAATACAATATATCCCAATGTACTACTGACTCCTCATACACTCACTATAATACAATATATCCCAATGTACTACTGACTCCCCATACACTCACTATAATACAATATATCCTAATGTACTACTGACTCCCCATACACTCACTATAATACAATATATCCCAATGCTGTACTACTGACTCCCCATACACTCACTATAATACAATATATCCCAATGCTGTACTACTGACTCCCCATACACTCACTATAATACAATATATCCCAATGTACTACTGACTCCCCATACACTTACTATAATACAATATATCCCAATGTACTACTGACTCCCCATACACTCACTATAATACAATATATCCCAATGTACTACTGACTCCCCATACACTTACTGTAATACAATATATCCCAATGTTGTACTACTGACTCCCCATACACTCACTATAATACAATATATCCCAATGTACTACTGACTCCCCATACACTCACTATAATACAATATATCCCAATGTACTACTGACTCCCCATACACTTACTATAATACAATATATCCCAATGCTGTACTACTGACTCCCCATACACTCACTATAATACAATATATCCCAATGCTGTACTACTGACTCCCCATACACTTACTGTAATACAATATATCGCAATGCTGTACTACTGACTCCCCATACACTTACTGTAATACAATATATCCCAATGTACTACTGACTCCCCATACACTTACTGTAATACAATATATCCCAATGTACTACTGACTCCCCATACACTTACTATAATACAATATATCCCAATGTACTACTGACTCCCCATACACTCACTATAATACAATATATCCCAATGTACTACTGACTCCCCATACACTCACTATAATACAATATATCCCAATGTACTACTGACTCCCCATACACTTACTATAATACAATATATCCCAATGTACTACTGACTCCCCATACACTTACTATAATACAATATATCCCAATGTACTACTGACTCAACATACACTTACTATAATACAATATATCCCAATGTACTACTGACTCCCCATACACTTACTATAATACAATATATCCCAATGTACTACTGACTCCCCATACACTCACTATAATACAATATATCCCAATGTACTACTGACTCTACATTCGCTTACTATAATACAATATATCCCAATGCTGTACTACTGACTCCCCATACACTCACTGTAATACAATATATCCCAATGTACTACTGACTCCCCATACACTTACTATAATACAATATATCCCAATGTACTACTGACTCCCCATACACTTACTATAATACAATATATCCCAATGTACTACTGACTCCTCATACACTCACTATAATACAATATATCCCAATGTACTACTGACTCCCCATACACTCACTATAATACAATATATCCTAATGTACTACTGACTCCCCATACACTCACTATAATACAATATATCCCAATGTACTACTGACTCCCCATACACTTACTATAATACAATATATCCCAATGTACTACTGACTCCCCATACACTCACTATAATACAATATATCCCAATGTACTACTGACTCCCCATACACTTACTGTAATACAATATATCCCAATGTTGTACTACTGACTCCCCATACACTCACTATAATACAATATATCCCAATGTACTACTGACTCCCCATACACTCACTATAATACAATATATCCCAATGTACTACTGACTCCCCATACACTTACTATAATACAATATATCCCAATGCTGTACTACTGACTCCCCATACACTCACTATAATACAATATATCCCAATGCTGTACTACTGACTCCCCATACACTTACTGTAATACAATATATCGCAATGCTGTACTACTGACTCCCCATACACTTACTGTAATACAATATATCCCAATGTACTACTGACTCCCCATACACTTACTGTAATACAATATATCCCAATGTACTACTGACTCCCCATACACTTACTATAATACAATATATCCCAATGTACTACTGACTCCCCATACACTCACTATAATACAATATATCCCAATGTACTACTGACTCCCCATACACTTACTATAATACAATATATCCCAATGTACTACTGACGCCCCATACACTTACTATAATACAATATATCCCAACGCTGTACTACTGACTCCCCATACACTCACTATAATACAATATATCCCAATGTACTACTGACTCACCATACACTTACTATAATACAATATATCCCAATGCTGTACTACTGACTCCCCATACACTCACTATAATACAATATATCCCAATGTACTACTGACTCCCCATACACTTACTATAATACAATATATCCCAATGTTGTACTACTGACTCCCCATACACTTACTATAATACAATATATCCCAATGTTGTACTACTGACTCCCCATACACTTACTATAATACAATATATCCCAATGTTGTACTACTGACTCCCCATACACTCACTATAATACAATATATCCCAATGTACTACTGACTCCCCATACACTTACTATAATACAATATATCCCAATGCTGTACTACTGACTCCCCATACACTTACTATAATACAATATATCCCAATGTACTACTGACTACCCATACACTTACTATAATACAATATATCCAAATGTACTACTGACTCACCATACACTTACTATAATACAATATATCCCAATGTACTACTGACTCCCCATACACTCACTGTAATACAATATATCCCAATGTACTACTGACTCCCCATACACTTACTATAATACAATATATCCCAATGTACTACTGACTCCCCATACACTTACTATAATACAATATATCCCAATGTACTACTGACTCCCCATACACTTACTATAATACAATATATCCCAATGTACTACTGACTCCCCATACACTTACTATAATACAATATATCCCAATGTACTACTGACTCAACATACACTTACTATAATACAATATATCCCAATGTACTACTGACTCCCCATACACTTACTATAATACAATATATCCCAATGTACTACTGACTCCCCATACACTCACTATAATACAATATATCCCAATGTACTACTGACTCTACATTCGCTTACTATAATACAATATATCCCAATGCTGTACTACTGACTCCCCATACACTCACTGTAATACAATATATCCCAATGTACTACTGACTCCCCATACACTTACTATAATACAATATATCCCAATGTACTACTGACTCCCCATACACTTACTATAATACAATATATCCCAATGTACTACTGACTCCTCATACACTCACTATAATACAATATATCCCAATGTACTACTGACTCCCCATACACTCACTATAATACAATATATCCTAATGTACTACTGACTCCCCATACACTCACTATAATACAATATATCCCAATGTACTACTGACTCCCCATACACTTACTATAATACAATATATCCCAATGTACTACTGACTCCCCATACACTCACTATAATACAATATATCCCAATGTACTACTGACTCCCCATACACTTACTGTAATACAATATATCCCAATGTTGTACTACTGACTCCCCATACACTCACTATAATACAATATATCCCAATGTACTACTGACTCCCCATACACTCACTATAATACAATATATCCCAATGTACTACTGACTCCCCATACACTTACTATAATACAATATATCCCAATGCTGTACTACTGACTCCCCATACACTCACTATAATACAATATATCCCAATGCTGTACTACTGACTCCCCATACACTTACTGTAATACAATATATCGCAATGCTGTACTACTGACTCCCCATACACTTACTGTAATACAATATATCCCAATGTACTACTGACTCCCCATACACTTACTGTAATACAATATATCCCAATGTACTACTGACTCCCCATACACTTACTATAATACAATATATCCCAATGTACTACTGACTCCCCATACACTCACTATAATACAATATATCCCAATGTACTACTGACTCCCCATACACTTACTATAATACAATATATCCCAATGTACTACTGACGCCCCATACACTTACTATAATACAATATATCCCAACGCTGTACTACTGACTCCCCATACACTCACTATAATACAATATATCCCAATGTACTACTGACTCACCATACACTTACTATAATACAATATATCCCAATGCTGTACTACTGACTCCCCATACACTCACTATAATACAATATATCCCAATGTACTACTGACTCCCCATACACTTACTATAATACAATATATCCCAATGTTGTACTACTGACTCCCCATACACTTACTATAATACAATATATCCCAATGTTGTACTACTGACTCCCCATACACTTACTATAATACAATATATCCCAATGTTGTACTACTGACTCCCCATACACTCACTATAATACAATATATCCCAATGTACTACTGACTCCCCATACACTTACTATAATACAATATATCCCAATGCTGTACTACTGACTCCCCATACACTTACTATAATACAATATATCCCAATGTACTACTGACTACCCATACACTTACTATAATACAATATATCCAAATGTACTACTGACTCACCATACACTTACTATAATACAATATATCCCAATGTACTACTGACTCCCCATACACTTACTGTAATACAATATATCCCAATGTACTACTGACTCCCCATACACTTACTGTAATACAATATATCCCAATGTACTACTGACTCCCCATACACTCACTATAATACAATATATCCCAATGTACTACTGACTCCCCATACACTTACTGTAATACAATATATCCCAATGTACTACTGACTCCCCATACACTTACTATAATACAATATATCCCAATGTACTACTGACTCACCATAGACTTACTGTAATACAATATATCCCAATGTACTACTGACTCACCATACACTTACTATAATACAATATATCCCAATGTACTACTGACTCCCCATACACTCACTATAATACAATATATCCCAATGTACTACTGACTCCCCATACACTTACTATAATACAATATATCCCAATGTACTACTGACTCACCATACACTTACTATAATACAATATATCCCAATATACTACTGACTCACCATACACTTACTATAATACAATATATCCCAATGTACTACTGACTACCCATACACTTACTATAACACAATATATCCCAATGTACTACTGACTCCCCATACACTTACTGTAATACAATATATCCCAATGTACTACTGACTCCCCATACTCTTACTGTAATACAATATATCCCAATGTACTACTGACTCACCATACACTTACTGTAATAAAATATATCCCAATGTTCTACTGACTCCCCATACACTCACTATAATACAATATATCCCAATGTACTACTGACTCCCCATACACTTACTATAATATAATATATCCCAATGTTGTACTACTGACTCCCCATACACTTACTGTAATACAATATTTCCCAATGTACTACTGACTCCTCATACACTCACTATAATACAATATATCCCAATGTACTACTGACTCCCCATACTCTTACTGTAATACAATATATCCCAATGTACTACTGACTCCTCATACACTCACTATAATACAATATATCCCAATGTACTACTGACTCCCCATACTCTTACTGTAATACAATATATCCCAATGTACTACTGACTCACCATACACTTACTGTAATAAAATATATCCCAATGTACTACTGACTCCCCATACACTCACTATAATACAATATATCCCAATGTACTACTGACTCCCCATACACTTACTATAATATAATATATCCCAATGTTGTACTACTGACTCCCCATACACTCACTATAATACAATATATCCCAATGTACTACTGACTCCCCATACACTTACTGTAATACAATATATCCCAATGTTGTACTACTGACTCCCCATACACTCACTATAATACAATATATCCCAATGTACTGCTGACTGACCATACACTTACTGTAATACAATATATCCCAATGTACTACTGACTCCCCATACAACTAAATATAATACAATATATCCCAATGTACTACTGACTCACCATACACTTACTGTAATACAATATATCCCAATGTACTACTGACTCACCATACACTTACTATAATACAATATATCCCAATGTACTACTGACTCCCCATACACTCACTATAATACAATATATCCCAATGTACTACTGACTCCCCATACACTTACTATAATACAATATATCCCAATGTACTACTGACTCACCATACACTTACTATAATACAATATATCCCAATGTACTACTGACTCACCATACACTTACTATAATACAATATATCCCAATGTACTACTGACTACCCATACACTTACTATAACACAATATATCCCAATGTACTACTGACTCCCCATACACTTACTGTAATACAATATATCCCAATGTACTACTGACTCCCCATACTCTTACTGTAATACAATATATCCCAATGTACTACTGACTCACCATACACTTACTGTAATAAAATATATCCCAATGTACTACTGACTCCCCATACACTTACTATAATACAATATATCCCAATGTACTACTGACTCCCCATACACTCACTATAATACAATATATCCCAATGTACTACTGACTCCCCATACACTTACTATAATATAATATATCCCAATGTTGTACTACTGACTCCCCATACACTTACTGTAATACAATATATCCCAATGTACTACTGACTCCTCATACACTCACTATAATACAATATATCCCAATGTACTACTGACTCCCCATACTCTTACTGTAATACAATATATCCCAATGTACTACTGACTCCTCATACACTCACTATAATACAATATATCCCAATGTACTACTGACTCCCCATACTCTTACTGTAATACAATATATCCCAATGTACTACTGACTCACCATACACTTACTGTAATAAAATATATCCCAATGTACTACTGACTCCCCATACACTCACTATAATACAATATATCCCAATGTACTACTGACTCCCCATACACTTACTATAATATAATATATCCCAATGTTGTACTACTGACTCCCCATACACTCACTATAATACAATATATCCCAATGTACTACTGACTCCCCATACACTTACTGTAATACAATATATCCCAATGTACTACTGACTCCCCATACACTCACTATAATACAATATATCCCAATGTACTACTGACTCCCCATACACTTACTGTAATACAATATATCCCAATGTTGTACTACTGACTCCCCATACACTTACTGTAATACAATATATCCCAATGTACTACTGACTCCCCATACACTTACTGTAATACAATATATCCCAATGTACTACTGACTCCCCATACACTCACTATAATACAATATATCCCAATGTACTACTGACTCCCCATACACTTACTGTAATACAATATATCCCAATGTACTACTGACTCCCCATACACTCACTATAATACAATATATCCCAATGTACTACTGACTCCCCATACACTCACTATAATACAATATATCCCAATGTACTACTGACTCCCCATACACTTACTGTAATACAATATATCCCAATGTTGTACTACTGACTCCCCATACACTTACTGTAATACAATATATCCCAATGTACTACTGACTCCCCATACACTTACTATAATACAATATATCCCAATGTACTACTGACTACCCATACACTCACTATAATACAATATATTCCAATGTACTACTGACTCCCCATACACTCACTATAATACAATATATCCCAATGTACTACTGACTCCCCATACACTTACTATAATACAATATATCCCAATGTACTACTGACTCCCCATACACTCACTATAATACAATATATCCCAATGTACTACTGACTCCCCATACACTTACTGTAATACAATATATCCCAATGTACTACTGACTCCCCATACACTTACTGTAATACAATATATCCCAATGCTGTACTACTGACTCCCCATACACTTACTGTAATACAATATATCCCAATGTACTACTGACTCCCCATACACTCACTATAATACAATATATCCCAATGTACTACTGACTCCCCATACACTTACTGTAATAAAATATATCCCAATGTACTACTGACTCCCCATACACTTACTATAATACAATATATCCTAATGTACTACTGACTCCCCATACACTTACTATAATATAATATATCCCAATGTACTACTGACTCCCCATACACTTACTATAATACAATATATCCCAATGTACTACTGACTCACCATACACTTACTATAATACAATATATCCCAATGTACTACTGACTCCCCATACACTTACTATAATACAATATATCCCAATGTACTACTGACTCCCCATACACTTACTGTAATACAATATATCCCAATGTACTACTGACTCACCATACACTTACTATAATACAATATATCCCAATGCTGTACTACTGAGCTCTCTCAACTCACAGATACTGTACATATGCTATATACTTATAGAGTGTAGGAATCAATTCTAAATAGTTTACACAATATGAGGTTTTACCACCTGAAATATATACATTTTTTCAGAAATTCTGCTCTTGGTGAAACACGTATGGACTGAAGTCCTGTCAATGGATTTCCAGTTCTGTATTGTATTAATAGAAGCATTGTCCTGTTTCCCTTCCCTGTTTATAAACCACTCGTAACATAATTTAAGCTTTTTTCTATTCTTTATACAAATAATCTGTTTTAAAGGCGCACTCCTTCCTTTCTGTCCAGAAGCAGAGGATGACAGAAATGTGTGGTTTCTCTAGACATTAAACGAGCATGTTAAGCAAAGACAATTAGCATATCTGTCCTTTTATCCTCTCCTCTATTGCTTTAAACATATGCAAACAACACAAACATACATCACAGGCGTTTCTGCACCAAATCTTTCATCTTATCTGTGACCTTTACTTTTGTCATGTGACCCAGCACAGGTTATATTAAGGGATAGATATCATTTGCTCAAGTAATCATTTCCGGGCCGGGTTTGATGTAGGTATAAAAGAGACAAACATTTGGTGTTTTGCAGTTAACTCACTGATAGCTGAATCAGTTTGCTCCATTATACTGCTAATATAGAAATGTTCTGCAATAATTAAAGCTCTCCCCAAATCAGTTAGATCTCCTTGTTACTGGCGTCATGTTTCCCAGTTTCCCCAACATACCCATAAAAGTGTAATTACTGGAAGGAAAAAAAAAGTCATGTAAATATCTGATTTGAAAAAACGGCTTCATTTCTGTGGCACCGTATATTAGCTAGAGACCCAGTTTAATGAATCTATATTTCAAATCCCCTCCTTACAAACTATTAAAATGTATGCCGTATATTGAATCTTTACATGTGTCACACTGTACAAATAAGAAAACACTACAGCCAGCACAGAAACTAAGCTTTAAAAAAATATTTTCCAAAATATTCCATTTTAAATGTAGGATGGCTCCCTTTCCAATACAAGTTTAATTTAGGATGGATCCCTTTCCAATATTAGTTTAATGTAGAATGGCTCCCTTTCCAATACAAGTTTAATGTAGGATGGTTCCCTTTCCAGTAGTAGTTTAATGTAGGATGGCTCCCTTTCCAATACAAGTTTAATGTAGGATGGCTCCCTTTCCGGTACTAGTTTAATGTAGGATGGCTCCGTTTCCAATACAAGTTTAACGTTGGATGGCTCCCACTCCAATACTAGTTTAATGTAGGTTGGCCCCCTATTCCAATACTAATTTAATATAGTATGGCTCCCTTTCCAGTACTAGTTTAACGTAGGATGGCTCCCTTTCCAATACTAGTTTAATGTAGGATGGCCCCCACGCCAATACAAGTTTAATGTAGGATGGTTCCCTTTCCAGTACTAGTTTAATGTAGGATGGCTCGTTTTCCAATACAAGTTTAATGTAGGATGGCTCCCTTTCCGGTACTAGTTTAATGTAGGATGGCTCCGTTTCCAATACAAGTTTAACGTTGGATGGCTCCCACTCCAATACTAGTTTAATGTAGGTTGGCCCCCTATTCCAATACTAATTTAATATAGTATGGCTCCCTTTCCAGTACTAGTTTAATGTAGGATAGCTTCCTTTCCAGTACTAGTTTAATGTAGGATAGCACCCTTTCCAGTACTAGTTTAACGTAGGATGGCTCCCTTTCCAATACAAATTTAATGTAGGATAGCTCCCTTTCCAGTACTAGTTTAATGTAGTATAGCTCCCTTTCCAGTACTAGTTTAATGTAGGATGGCTCCCTTTCCAATACTAGTTTAACGTAGGATGGCTCCCATTCGAGTACAAGTTTAACGTAGGATGGCTCCGTCTCCAATACAAGTTTAACGTAGGATGGCTCCCTATCCAATTCTAGTTTAATGTTGGATGCCTCCCACTCCAATACTAGTTTAATGTAGGTTAGCCCCCTATTCCAATACTAGTTTAATATATTATGGCTCCCTTTCCAGTACTAGTTTAACGTAGGATGGCTCCCTTTCCAGTACTAGTTTAACATAGGATGGCTCCCTTTTGAGTACTAGTTTAACGTAGGATGGCTCCCTTTCCAATACTAGTTTAACATTGGATGGTTCCCACTCCAATACAAGTTTAATGTAGGATGGCTCCCATTCCAATACTAGCTTAATATAGGCTGGCCCCCAATCCAAAACTAGTTTAATGTAGGATAGCTCCCATTCCAAAACTAGTTTAATGTAGGATGGCTCCCTTTCCAGCACTAGTTTAATGTAGGATGGCTCCCTTTCCAGTACTAGTTTAATGTAGGATAGCACCCTTTCCAGTACTTGTTTAATGTAGGATAGCTCCCTTTCCAGTACTTGTTTAATGTAGGATGGCTCCCTTTCCAGTACTAGTTTAATGTAGGATAGCTCCCTTTCCAGTACTTGTTTAATGTAGGATAGCTCCCTTTCCAGTATTAGTTTAATGTAGGATGGCTCCCTTTCCAATACAAGTTTAATGTAGGATAGCTCCCTTTCCAGTACTAGTTTAATGTAGGATGGCTCACTTTACAATACAAGTTTAATGTAGGATGGATCCCACTCCAATACTAGTTTAATGTAGAATGGCTCCCACTACAATACTAGTTTAATATAGGATGGCCTCCACGCCAATACTAGTTTAATATAGGATGGCCCCCACGCCAATACTAGTTTAATATAGGATGGCCCCCACGCCAATACTAGTTTAATGTAGGATGGCCCCCACGCCAATACAAGTTTAATGTAGGATGGTTCCCTTTCCAGTACTAGTTTAATGTAGGATGGCTCGTTTTCCAATACAAGTTTAATGTAGGATGGCTCCCTTTCCGGTACTAGTTTAATGTAGGATGGCTCCGTTTCCAATACAAGTTTAACGTTGGATGGCTCCCACTCCAATACTAGTTTAATGTAGGTTGGCCCCCTATTCCAATACTAATTTAATATAGTATGGCTCCCTTTCCAGTACTAGTTTAACGTAGGATGGCTCCCTTTCCAATACAAATTTAATGTAGGATAGCTCCCTTTCCAGTACTAGTTTAATGTAGGATGGCTCCCTTTCCAGTACTAGTTTAATGTAGGATGGCTCCCTTTCCAATACTAGTTTAACGTAGGATGGCTCCCATTCGAGTACAAGTTTAACGTAGGATGGCTCCGTCTCCAATACAAGTTTAACTTAGGATGGCTCCCTCTCCAATTCTAGTTTAATGTTGGATGCCTCCCACTCCAATACTAGTTTAATGTAGGTTAGCCCCCTATTCCAATACTAGTTTAATATAGTATGGCTCCCTTTCCAGTATTAGTTTAACGTAGGATGGCTCCATTTCGAGTACTAGTTTAACATAGGATTGCTCCCTTTTGAGTACTAGTTTAACGTAGGATGGCTCCCTTTCCAATACTAGTTTAACATTGGATGGTTCCCACTCCAATACAAGTTTAATGTAGGATGGCTCCCATTCCAATACTAGCTTAATATAGGCTGGCCCCCAATCCAAAACTAGTTTAATGTAGGATAGCTCCCATTCCAAAACTAGTTTAATGTAGGATGGCTCCCTTTCCAGCACTAGTTTAATGTAGGATGGCTCCCTTTCCAGTACTAGTTTAATGTAGGATAGCACCCTTTCCAGTACTAGTTTAATGTAGGATAGCACCCTTTCCAGTACTTGTTTAATGTAGGATAGCACCCTTTCCAGTACTAGTTTAATGTAGGATAGCTTCCTTTCCAGTACTAGTTTAATGTAGGATAGCTCCCTTTCCAGTACTTGTTTAATGTAGGATAGCTCCCTTTCCAGTACTAGTTTAATGTAGGATAGCTCCCTTTCCAGTACTTGTTTAATGTAGGATGGCTCCCTTTCCAGTACTAGTTTAATGTAGGATAGCTCCCTTTCCAGTACTTGTTTAATGTAGGATAGCTCCCTTTCCAATATAAGTTTAATGTAGGATAGCTCCCTTTCCAGTACTAGTTTAATGTAGGATGGCTCCCTTTCCAGTACTAGTTTAATGTAGGATGGCTCCCTTTACAATACAAGTTTAATGTAGGATGGATCCCACTCCAATACTAGTTTAATGTAGAATGGCTCCCACTACAATACTAGTTTAATATAGGATGGCCTCCACGCCAATACTAGTTTAATATAGGATGGCCCCCACGCCAATACTAGTTTAATGTAGGATGGCCCCCACGCCAATACAAGTTTAATATAGGATGGTTCCCTTTCCAGTACTAGTTTAATGTAGGATGGCTCCCTTTCCAATACAAGTTTAATGTAGGATGGCTCCCTTTCCGGTACTAGTTTAATGTAGGATGGCTCCGTTTCCAATACAAGTTTAACGTTGGATGGCTCCCACTCCAATACTAGTTTAATGTAGGTTGGCCCCCTATTCCAATACTAATTTAATATAGTATGGCTCCCTTTCCAGTACTAGTTTAACGTAGGATGGCTCCCTTTCCAATACAAATTTAATGTAGGATAGCTCCCTTTCCAGTACTAGTTTAATGTAGGATGGCTCCCTTTCCAGTACTAGTTTAATGTAGGATGGCTCCCTTTCCAGTACTAGTTTAATGTAGGATAGCACCCTTTCCAGTACTAGTTTAATGTAGGATAGCACCCTTTCCAGTACTTGTTTAATGTAGGATAGCACCCTTTCCAGTACTAGTTTAATGTAGGATAGCTTCCTTTCCAGTACTAGTTTAATGTAGGATAGCTCCCTTTCCAGTACTTGTTTAATGTAGGATAGCTCCCTTTCCAGTACTAGTTTAATGTAGGATAGCTCCCTTTCCAGTACTTGTTTAATTTAGGATGGCTCCCTTTCCAGTACTAGTTTAATGTAGGATAGCTCCCTTTCCAGTACTTGTTTAATGTAGGATAGCTCCCTTTCCAGTATTAGTTTAATGTAGGATGGCTCCCTTTCCAATATAAGTTTAATGTAGGATAGCTCCCTTTCCAGTACTAGTTTAATGTAGGATGGCTCCCTTTACAATACAAGTTTAATGTAGGATGGATCCCACTCCAATACTAGTTTAATGTAGAATGGCTCCCACTACAATACTAGTTTAATATAGGATGGCCTCCACGCCAATACTAGTTTAATATAGGATGGCCCCCACGCCAATACTAGTTTAATGTAGGATGGCCCCCACGCCAATACAAGTTTAATATAGGATGGTTCCCTTTCCAGTACTAGTTTAATGTAGGATGGCTCCCTTTCCAATACAAGTTTAATGTAGGATGGCTCCCTTTCCGGTACTAGTTTAATGTAGGATGGCTCCGTTTCCAATACTAGTTTAATATAGGATGGCCCCCACTCCAATACTAGTTTAATGTAGAAGTGCTCCCACTACAATACTAGTTTAATGTAGGATGGCCCCCATGCCAATACTAGTTTAATGTAGGATGCCCCCCACGCCAATATAAGTTTAATGTAGAAGTGCTCCCACTACAATACTAGTTTAATATAGGATGGCCCCCACTCCAATACTAGTTTAATATAGGATGGCCCCCACGCCAATACTAGTTTAATATAGGATGGCCCCCATGCCAATACTAGTATAATGTAGAATGGCTCCCACTACAATACTAGTTTAATATAGGATGGCCCCCACGCCAATACTAGTTTAATGTAGGATGGCCCCCACGCCAATACTATTTTAATATAGGATGGCCCCCACGCCAATACTAGTTTAATATAGGATGGCCCCCACTCCAATACTAGTTTAATATAGGATGGCCCCCACGCCAATACTAGTTTAATATAGGATGGCCCCCACGCCAATACTAATTTAATGTAGAATGGCTCCCACTACAATACTAGTTTAATATAGGATGGCCCCCACGCCAATACTAGTTTAATGTAGGATGGCCCCCACGCCAATACTAGTTTAATATAGGATGGCCCCCACGCCAATACTAGTTTAATATAGGATGGCCCCCACGCCAATACTAGTTTAATGTAGGATGGCTCCCACTACAATACTAGTTTAATATAGGATGGCCCCCACTACAATACTAGTTTAATTTAGTATGGCTCCCACTACAATACTAGTTTAATGTAGAAGTGCTCCCACTACAATACTAGTTTAATATAGGATGGCACCCACGCCAATACTAGTTTAATGTAGGATGGCCCCCACGCCAATACTAGTTTAATGTAGAATGGCTCCCACTACAATACTAGTTTAATATAGGATGGCCCCCACTACAATACTAGTTTAATATAGGATGGCCCCCACGCCAATACTAGTTTAATATAGGATGGCCCCCACTACAATACTAGTTTAATGTAGGATGGCCCCCACGCCAATACTAGTTTAATGTAGGATGGCTCCCACTACAATACTAGTTTGATATAGGATGGCCCCCACTACAATACTAGTTTAATGTAGAATGGCTCCCACTACAATACTAGTTTAATATAGGATGGCCCCCACTACAATACTAGTTTAATATAGGATGGCCCCCACTACAATACTAGTTTAATATAGGATGGCCCCCACTACAATACTAGTTTAATATAGGATGGCCCCCACGCCAATACTAGTTTAATGTAGGATGGCCCCCACGCCAATACTAGTTTAATGTAGAATGGCTCCCACTACAATACTAGTTTAATATAGGATGGCCCCCACTACAATACTAGTTTAATATAGGATGGCCCCCACGCCAATACTAGTTTAATATAGGATGGCCCCCACTACAATACTAGTTTAATATAGGATGGCCCCCACGCCAATACTAGTTTAATATAGGATGGCCCCCACTACAATACTAGTTTAATGTAGGATGGCCCCCACGCCAATACTAGTTTAATGTAGAATGGCTCCCACTACAATACTAGTTTAATATAGGATGGCCCCCACGCCAATACTAGTTTAATATAGGATGGCCCCCACTACAATACTAGTTTAATATTGGATGGCCCCCACTACAATACTAGTTTAATATAGGATGGCCCCCACTACAATACTAGTTTAATGTAGGATGGCCCCCACGCCAATACAAGTTTAATGTAGGTGTCTGTGGTGTCTCTTGCTTATGACATCACCTTGTGGTTTAATATGCAAATTACACATTTCCTATTGAAAATGGATTCATTTGCATATCAAGCCACAGGTGATGTCACTAGCAGGAGACGGCCACAGACACATTTACAACATGATGTTCTCTTATTTTATGCATTTTCTGCGATTTTGATGACATAGAAACATAGAAACATAGAAACATAGAATGTGTCGGCAGATAAGAACCATTCAGTCCATCTAGTCTGCCCAATTTTTTTTTTGAGTACTTTTATTAGTCCTCCGTTCCCGGTCTTATAGCTAGGATAGCCTTGTGTCTATCCCACGCATGCTTAAACTCCTTCACTGTATTAACCTCTACCACTTCTACTGGAAGACTATTCCATGCATCCACTACCCTCTCAGTAAAGTAATACTTCCTGATATTACTTTTAAATCGTTGCCCCTCTAATTTCAGACTATGTCCTCTAGTTGTGGTAGTTTTTCTTCTTTTAAATATACTCTCTTCCTTTACTGTGTTGATTCCCTTTATGTATTTAAATGTTTCTATCATATCCCCCCTGTTACGTCTTTCCTCCAAGCTATACATGTTAAGATGCTTTAACCTTTCCTGGTAAGTTTTATCCTTCAACCCATGAACCAGTTTAGTAGCACAGATTGCCCAGATGAGCTTTGGTTGGTAAAGGGTTATGCAATATTTAAGCCTATTCTGGGAGGGCAGAACTTGTGCCTTTGCTGTAAAGCGGTCAGATCAGACCTTTCTATCCATTGCTCATTAATACCAGTTATGCAGAAACCTCTACCTCTGGCAGCAAATTCATCATGCGGATTGTATGTCAGGTTGAGCAGAATGCTGAGCTACTTTATGTCATTATTAGAACTAATTTGATAAGCGTAATATCTCTCTCACATATCAGGACTAGTAATATATTTCTAAGGCTTTCGTCCTGATGTTTCCAAAACCTGCAAATAAATACTACTTAAAATCCCCATAATTATTGTCCTGTGACTCAGGAGGCCGCTACAGGGTTAAGAAATATTAAAAACACTGTGTATAACTACCACGTCTATTCAGTGCATCACATGCAGTATACATGTACAGTGTTTCCTGTTTCCAGGGTGATATACTATATTTAAGAGACGTTCTAGCCAGTCCAGCCATTTTATATGTATTAGTAGTCCACACAGGGGAAGTGGCAGCATGAGGAGCCATCTTGCTTTTATTACAGACCCCATGTGGTCAGATATATATGGCGAGAATTTATTTCCAAGGCCAGTTAAAGGTTAATAGTACATACTGTCCCCATTACACACACCAGAGAGATCGTGTTGATTGCCTTCATTTCTGGTGAATAACATATAACGCAAGGCGTCCATGATACTATATAACGGTCAGCACCAGCTCTACCATATTCTAAAAAAAGCCAAATCCACCAGCTTTTAAAAAAAAAAAAAACGTAACAGACATCCCATCCTATCATCACGATATCCACATATTATTGGCTCCATTGTATTTCCTTATTTACTTACTATGGGTTATATATTTATGATAATATTTATATAATATAAATCTATTTTTTCAAATTAGAAAAACTACCACAACAAATGGACATAGTCTAAAAATAGAGGGGCAAAGATTTAAATGTAATATCAGGAAGAATTACTTTACTGAGAGGGTAGTGGATGCATGGAATAGCCTTCCAGTAGAAGTGGTAGAGGTTAATACAGTGAAGGAGTTTAAGCATGCATGGGATAGGTATAAGGCTATCCTAGATATAAGATAAGGCCAGGGACTAATGAAAGTATTACATTACTGAGAGGGTAGTGGATGCATGGAATAGTCTTCCAGTAGAAGTGGTAGAGGTTAATACAGTGAAGGAGTTTAAGCATGCGTGGGATAGGTATAAGGCTATCCTAGATATAAGATAAGGCCAGGGACTAATGAAAGTATTACTTTACTGAGAGGGTAGTGGATGTATGGAATAGTGTTCCAGTAGAAGTGGTAGAGGTTAATACAGTGAAGGAGTTTAAGCATGCGTGGGATAGGTATAAGGCTATCCTAGATATAAGATAAGGCCAGGGACTAATGAAAGTATTACTTTACTGAGAGGGTAGTGGATGCATGGAATAGTCTTCCAGTAGAAGTGGTAGAGAATAATACAGTGAAGGAGTTTAAGCATGCATGGGATAGGTATAAGGTTATCCTAGATATAAGATAAGGCCAGGGACTAATGAAAGTATTACTTTACTGAGAGGGTAGTGGATGTATGGAATAGTCTTCCAGTAGAAGTGGTAGAGGGTAATACAGTGAAGGAGTTTAAGCATGCATGGGATAGGTATAAGGCTATCCTAGATATAAGATAAGGCCAGGGACTAATGAAAGTATTACTTTACTGAGAGGGTAGTGGATCCATGGAATAGTCTTCCAGTAGAAGTGGTAGAGGTTAATACAGTGAAGGAGTTTAAGCATGCATGGGATAGGTATAAGGCTATCCTACATATAAGATAAGGCCAGGGACTAATGAAAGTATTACTTTACTGAGAGGGTAGTGGATGCATGGAATAGTCTTCCATGTTTCTATTACCAGTGGGTGAGGAGGTCTCTGCACTGACTGGCTTTGTATTGGATTAGTAGAGAGCTAAGCACAAGAAGTTCTATTTATCTATATTTATTTATATAGATTATTTATATATAAAAGTTACAAATATAAATGTAGATCATTTGCTTTTTATTCTGTATTTCTTTAGCAATACATTTGGAGGTGCCCTAGTATACCTGGATAGAGAGCATGTGCAGTGATCTCTCTGTACTTCCCAACATGAGCAATACATATTTATTATTAGCAACCTAGTTATATTATTTTTTTTAGACACGTTATTTTATATTGCAAGAGTGAGACTCCTGTCTTGTGTTTCTGTGTGCCTGATTTAGTATCCTTTATTCACACACAAAAGAGATGACCCCTATCGTTGTTTATTAGGAGGATGGGTACTGTACAGATTCTCTGGTAACCATAACAATACATTGAGGATGTGGGGGCTCGGTGGGTTCTGGATACGATGACAATTATAAAAGCGATACATTCAGTGGCAATAAAATGACCTTTTCATCTAGTTACACAACACTAAAGGTTACACAACGTGTGAAAGTACGTAAATTCTTTAAAAAAAAATAAAATCTACAAATTGCAATTCTTTAAAGACTTATTGCATGGATCAGCTGGCATTAGAAGGAAAGGGATCTGCTAATGGGGTAACTTGCATTTCTCTGCTTTGGTGAAAGGGGGAGAATCAACCTGATGTTGAAATGAAAGGTTATCTGTTTAGTTCAGAGGCCTATAGAAAGGACCTGCCATGTAACTGGTATAATTACAGTGCTGAAGTCACTTTTAGGATATACAAATGATATAAGTACAAAGCAGGCAGATCAATGGGATCATAGGGGGTGTGTGGGGGGGGGGGGGGGGGGATCTCTAATCACAAGTGTTAGGAATGTCACAAGTGGACAGATATGGCTACATCTGATCTTTTACACAAATCAGCACCAGTGTGCTGGGATTACATTACATGTATTTACATAGCACTAGGTACACAGCATGGAGGGGGACTACATACTAAGTTATATGAACAGAGACAGACTGATTCACGAGGTAGAGAGCCTTGCTCACAGAGCTTACAATCTAGATAAAAAGGGAATTACAGACTGCGTTATATGAACAGAGACAGACTGATACATGAGGTAGAGAGCCTTGCTCACAGAGCTTACAATCTAGATAAAAGGGAATTACAGACTGCGTTATATGAACAGAGACAGACTGATACATGAGGTAGAGAGCCCTGCTCACAGAGCTTACAATCTAGATAAAAGGGAATTACAGACTGCGTTATATGAACAGAGACAGACTGATACATGAGGTAGAGACACCGACTGATACATGAGGTAGAGAGCCCTGCTCGCAGAGCTTACAATCTAGATAAAAGGGAATTACAGACTGCGTTATATGAACAGAGACAGACTGATACATGAGGTAGAGAGCCTTGCTCACAGAGCTTACAATCTAGATAAAAGGGAATTACAGACTGTGTTATATGAACAGAGACAGACTGATACATGAGGTAGAGAGCCTTGCTCACAGAGCTTACAATCTAGATATAAGGGAATTACAGACTGTGTTATATGAACAGAGAAAGACTGATACATGAAGTAGAGAGCCCTGCTCACAGAGCTTACAATCTAGATAAAAGGGAATTACAGACTGCGTTATATGAACAGAGACAGACTGATACATGAGGTAGAGAGCCTTGCTCACAGATCTTACAATCTAGATTAAAGGGGATTACAGACTGCGTTATATGAACAGAGACAGACTGATACATGAGGTAGAGAGCCCTGCTCACAGAGCTTACAATCTAGATAAAAAGGGAATTACAGACTGCGTTAAATGAACAGAGACAGACTGATACATGAGGTAGAGAGCCCTGCTCACAGAGCTTACAATCTAGATAAAAAGGGAATTACAGACTGCGTTATATGAACAGAGACAGACTGATACATGATGTAGAGAGCCCTGCTCACAGAGCTTACAATCTAGATAAAAGGGAATTACAGACTGTGTTATATGAACAGAGACAGACTGATACATGAGGTAGAGAGCCTTGCTCACAGAGCTTACAATCTAGATAAAAGGGAATTACAGACAGCGTCATATGAACAGAGACAGACTGATACATGAGGTAGAGAGCCTTGCTCACATAGCTTACACTCTCTATATAAAAAGGAATTACAGACTGTGTTATATGAACAGAGACAGACTGATACATGAGGTAGAGAGCTCTGCTCAAAGAGCTTACAATCTAGATAAAGGGAATTACATACTGCGTTATATAAACAGAGACAGACTGATACATGAGGTAGAGAGCCCTGCTCGCAGAGCTTACAATCTAAATAAAAAGGGAATTACAGACTGTGTTATATGAACAGATACAGACTGATACATGAGGTAGAGAGCCCTGCTCACAGAGCTTACAATCTAGATAAAAGGGAATTACAGACTGCGTTATATGAACAGAGACAGACTGATACATGAGGTAGAGAGCCCTGCTCACAGAGCTTACAATCTAGATAAAAGGGAATTACAGACTGCGTTATATGAACAGACAGACTGATACATGATGTAGAGAGCCTTGCTCACAGAGCTTACAATCTAGATAAAAGGAAATTACAGACTGTGTTATATGAACAGAGACAGACTGATACATGAGGTAGAGACACAGACTGATACATGAGGTAGAGACAGACTGATCCATGAGGTAGAGACAGACGGATACATGAGGTAGAGACACAGAATGATACATAAGGGTAGAGACAGACTGATCCATGAGGTAGAGACACAGACTGATACATGAGGTAGAGACAGACTGATACATGAGGTAGAGACAGACTGATCCATGAGGTAGAGACAGACTGATACATGAGGTAGAGACACAGAATGATACATAAGGGTAGAGACAGACTGATCCATGAGGTAGAGACACAGACTGATACATGAGGTAGAGACAGACTGATACATGAGGTAGAGACAGACTGATACATGAGGTAGAGAAACAGACTGATCCATGAGGTAGAGAAACAGACTGATCCATGAGGTAGAGACAGACTGATACATGAGGTAGAGACAGAATGATCCATGAGGTAGAGACAGACTGATCCATGAGGTAGAGACAGACTGATACATGAGGTAGAGACACAGACTGATACATGAGGTAGAGACACAGACTGATACATGAGGTAGAGACACAGACTGATACATGAGGTAGAGACAGACTGATACATGAGGTAGAGACAGACTGATACATGAGGTAGAGACAGAATGATCCATGAGGTAGAGACAGACTGATACATGAGGTAGAGACAGACTGATACATGAGGTAGAGACACAGACTGATACATGAGGTAGAGACAGACTGATACATGAGGTAGAGACACAGACTGATACATGAGGTAGAGACACAGACTGATACATGAGGTAGAGACAGACTGATACATGAGGTAGAGACAGACTGATACATGAGGTAGAGACACAGACTGATACATGAGGTAGAGACAGACTGATACATGAGGTAGAGACAGACTGATACATGAGATAGAGACAGACTGATCCATGAGGTAGAGACAGACTGATCCATGAGGTAGAGACAGACTGATCCATGAGGTAGAGACACAGACTGATACATGAGGTAGAGACAGACTGTTCCATGAGGTAGAGACACAGACTGATACATGAGGTAGAGACAGACTGATCCATGAGGTAGAGACACAGACTGATACATGAGGTAGAGACAGACTGACACATGAGGTAGAGATAGACTGATACATGAGGTAGAGACACAGACTGATACATGAGGTAGAGGCACAGACTGATACATGAGGTAGACACAGACTGATACATGAGGTAGAGACACAGACTGATACATGAGGTAGAGACAGACTGATACATGAGGTAGAGACAGACTGATACATGAGGTAGAGACAGACTGATACATGAGGTAGAGACACAGACTGATCCATGAGGTAGAGACAGACTGATCCATGAGGTAGAGACAGACTGATACATGAGGTAGAGATAGACTGATACATGAGGTAGAGACAGACTGATACATGAGGTAGAGATAGACTGATACATGAGGTAGAGACAGACTGATACATGAGGTAGAGACACAGACTGATACATGAGGTAGAGACAGACTGATACATGAGGTAGAGACAGACTGATACATGAGGTAGAGATAGACTGATACATGAGGTAGAGACACAGACTGATACATGAGGTAGAGACACAGACTGATACATGAGGTAGAGACAGACTGATACATGAGGTAGAGACAGACTGATACATGAGGTAGAGACACAGACTGATACATGAGGTAGAGACACAGACTGATACATGAGGTAGAGACACAGACTGATACATGAGGTAGAGACAGACTGATCCATGAGGTAGAGACACAGACTGATACATGAGGTAGAGACAGACTGATACATGAGGTAGAGACAGACTGATACATGAGGTAGAGACACAGACTGATACATGAGGTAGAGACACAGACTGATACATGAGGTAGAGACACAGACTGATACATGAGGTAGAGACAGACTGATACATGAGGTAGAGACAGACTGATACATGAGGTAGAGACACAGACTGATACATGAGGTAGAGACAGACTGATCCATGAGGTAGAGACACAGACTGATCCATGAGGTAGAGACAGACTGATCCATGAGGTAGAGACACAGACTGATACATGAGGTAGAGACACAGACTGATCCATGAGGTAGAGACACAGACTGATCCATGAGGTAGAGACACAGACTGATACATGAGGTAGAGACAGACTGATCCATGAGGTAGAGACACAGACTGATCCATGAGGTAGAGACAGACTGATCCATGAGGTAGAGACACAGACTGATACATGAGGTAGAGACACAGACTGATCCATGAGGTAGAGACACAGACTGATCCATGAGGTAGAGACACAGACTGATACATGAGGTAGAGACAGACTGATCCATGAGGTAGAGACACAGACTGATCCATGAGGTAGAGACAGACTGATCCATGAGGTAGAGACACAGACTGATACATGAGGTAGAGACACAGACTGATACATGAGGTAGAGACAGACTGATCCATGAGGTAGAGACACAGACTGATACATGAGGTAGAGACACAGACTGATCCATGAGGTAGAGACACAGACTGATCCATGAGGTAGAGACACAGACTGATACATGAGGTAGAGACAGACTGATACATGAGGTAGAGACACAGACTGATACATGAGGTAGAGACAGACTGATACATGAGGTAGAGACAGACTGATACATGAGGTAGAGACACAGACTGATACATGAGGTAGAGACAGACTGATACATGAGGTAGAGACAGACTGATACATGAGGTAGAGACAGACTGATACATGAGGTAGAGACAGACTGATCCATGAGGTAGAGACACAGACTGATACATGAGGTAGAGACAGACTGATACATGAGGTAGAGACACAGACTGATACATGAGGTAGAGACACAGACTGATACATGAGGTAGAGACAGACTGATACATGAGGTAGAGACACAGACTGATACATGAGGTAGAGACAGACTGATACATGAGGTAGAGACACAGACTGATACATGAGGTAGAGACACAGACTGATCCATGAGGTAGAGACAGACTGATACATGAGGTAGAGACACAGACTGATACATGAGGTAGAGACAGACTGATACATGAGGTAGAGACACAGACTGATACATGAGGTAGAGACAGACTGATACATGAGGTAGAGACACAGACTGATACATGAGGTAGAGACACAGACTGATACATGAGGTAGAGACAGACTGATACATGAGGTAGAGACACAGACTGATACATGAGGTAGAGACACAGACTGATACATGAGGTAGAGACAGACTGATACATGAGGTAGAGACAGACTGATACATGAGGTAGAGACACAGACTGATACATGAGGTAGAGACAGACTGATACATGAGGTAGAGACACAGACTGATACATGAGGTAGAGACACAGACTGATACATGAGATAGAGACAGACTGATACATGAGGTAGAGACACAGACTGATACATGAGGTAGAGACACAGACTGATACATGAGGTAGAGACAGACTGATACATGAGGTAGAGACAGACTGATACATGAGGTAGAGACAGACTGATACATGAGGTAGAGACAGACTGATCCATGAGGTAGAGACAGACTGATACTTGAGGTAGAGACACAGACTGATACATGAGGTAGAGACACAGACTGATACATGAGGTAGAGACAGACTGATACATGAGGTAGAGACACAGACTGATACATGAGGTAGAGACACAGACTGATACATGAGGTAGAGACAGACTGATACATGAGGTAGAGACAGACTGATACATGAGGTAGAGACACAGACTGATACATGAGATAGGGACAGACTGATACATGAGGTAGAGACACAGACTGATACATGAGGTAGAGACAGACTGATACATGAGGTAGAGACAGACTGATACATGAGGTAGAGACAGACTGATACATGAGGTAGAGACACAGACTGATACATGAGGTAGAGACAGACTGATACATGAGGTAGAGACACAGACTGATACATGAGGTAGAGACACAGACTGATACATGAGGTAGAGACACAGACTGATACATGAGGTAGAGACAGACTGATACATGAGGTAGAGACAGACTGATACATGAGGTAGAGACAGACTGATACATGAGGTAGAGACACAGACTGATACATGAGGTAGAGACAGACTGATACATGAGGTAGAGACACAGACTGATACATGAGGTAGAGACACAGACTGATACATGAGGTAGAGACACAGACTGATACATGAGATAGAGACAGACTGATACATGAGGTAGAGACAGACTGATACATGAGGTAGAGACACAGACTGATACATGAGATAGAGACAGACTGATACATGAGGTAGACACAGACTGATACATGAGGTAGAGACACAGACTGATACATGAGATAGAGACAGACTGATACATGAGGTAGAGACAGACTGATACATGAGGTAGAGACAGACTGATACATGAGGTAGAGACACAGACTGATACATGAGGTAGAGACACAGACTGATACATGAGGTAGAGACAGACTGATACATGAGGTAGAGACAGACTGATACATGAGGTAGAGACACAGACTGATACATGAGATAGAGACAGACTGATCCATGAGGTAGAGACAGACTGATCCATGAGGTAGAGACAGACTGATCCATGAGGTAGAGACACAGACTGATACATGAGGTAGAGACAGACTGATACATGAGGTAGAGACAGACTGATACATGAGGTAGAGACACAGACTGATCCATGAGGTAGAGACACAGACTGATACATGAGGTAGACACAGACTGATCCATGAGGTAGAGACACAGACTGATACATGAGGTAGAGACACAGACTGATCCATGAGGTAGAGACAGACTGATCCATGAGGTAGAGACAGACTGATCCATGAGGTAGAGACACAGACTGATACATGAGGTAGAGACAGACTGATACATGAGGTAGAGACAGACTGATACATGAGGTAGAGACACAGACTGATCCATGAGGTAGAGACACAGACTGATACATGAGGTAGAGACAGACTGATACATGAGGTAGAGACACAGACTGATACATGAGGTAGAGACACAGACTGATCCATGAGGTAGAGACACAGACTGATACATGAGGTAGACACAGACTGATCCATGAGGTAGAGACACAGACTGATACATGAGGTAGAGACAGACTGACACATGAGGTAGAGATAGACTGATACATGAGGTAGAGACAGACTGATACATGAGGTAGAGACACAGACTGATACATGAGGTAGAGGCACAGACTGATACATGAGGTAGACACAGACTGATACATGAGGTAGAGACACAGACTGATACATGAGGTAGAGACACAGACTGATACATGAGGTAGAGACAGACTGATACATGAGGTAGAGACAGACTGATACATGAGGTAGAGACACAGACTGATCCATGAGGTAGAGACAGACTGATCCATGAGGTAGAGACAGACTGATACATGAGGTAGAGATAGACTGATACATGAGGTAGAGACAGACTGATACATGAGGTAGAGATAGACTGATACATGAGGTAGAGACACAGACTGATACATGAGGTAGAGACACAGACTGATACATGAGGTAGAGACAGACTGATACATGAGGTAGAGATAGACTGGTACATGAGGTAGAGACACAGACTGATACATGAGGTAGAGATAGACTGATACATGAGGTAGAGACAGACTGATACATGAGGTAGAGACAGACTGATACATGAGGTAGAGACACAGACTGATACATGAGATAGAGACACAGACTGATACATGAGATAGAGACAGACTGATACATGAGGTAGACACAGACTGATACATGAGGTAGAGACACAGACTGATACATGAGATAGAGACAGACTGATACATGAGGTAGAGACACAGACTGATACATGAGATAGAGACAGACTGATACATGAGTTAGACACAGACTGATACATGAGGTAGAGACACAGACTGATACATGAGGTAGAGACACAGACTGATACATGAGGTAGAGACACAGACTGATACATGAGGTAGACACAGACTGATACATGAGGTAGAGACACAGACTGATACATGAGGTAGAGACAGACTGATACATGAGGTAGAGACAGACTGATACATGAGGTAGAGACACAGACTGATACATGAGGTAGAGACACAGACTGATACATGAGGTAGAGACACAGACTGATCCATGAGGTAGAGACACAGACTGATACATGAGGTAGAGACAGACTGATCCATGAGGTAGAGACACAGACTGATCCATGAGGTAGAGACAGACTGATACATGAGATAGAGACACAGACTGATACATGAGGTAGAGACACAGACTGATACATGAGGTAGAGACAGACTGATACATGAGGTAGAGACACAGACTGATACATGAGGTAGAGACAGACTGATACATGAGTTAGAGACAGACTGATACATGAGGTAGACACAGACTGATACATGAGGTAGAGACAGACTGATACATGAGGTAGACACAGACTGATCCATGAGGTAGAGACAGACTGATCCATGAGGTAGAGACACAGACTGATCCATGAGGTAGAGCGTCCTCCTCGCTTAAAATCTAGAGGTTAAATATATAACTTCAAAATGAACTTCAAACTGAAGTCACTCAACTCTAGAATTTCCAAAGTAAGACCAAAGTAGCAGAGTTGGAAAAAATTCCCCAATTCAACTGAAAGGAATCATTTTTCCAACTCAGCTATTGTGGCCTTACGTTTGAAATTGCCTTTACAATTCCCTGCAACTCTCTCTTTCATGAATACAGCCTTGGTAACTCTCGTAACCCTCGCGGTTTTTGCAGTCTTTGTCACAAGTATGAAATGTAACCAAACCAGAGGGATCCCCGGCACACAGCCCAGAGTACACAAGCCTGAGACATAAAAGCTCTTTATTACTCTTACAGTGCCGAGGGGACCAATGGAATGTTGTTTTAGAATTTCCCCAAAGAAAGGAAAAACCAAGTCAGTTTTACAACGGGTTTTAGTATGTGAGAGATTAATGTCGCAAAAAAACAAACATTTTGCTGCCAGAAAATTCAGCAACAAATTGTACTAAGATGTGAGATACCAAACAGTGAAAATAATATCTAGAAATAAACCCGCTCTGGACTACAACTCCCATGATGCACAGCAGGCCCCTAAACAAACAAACTTTAATGAAACTTCCAGCAGCACACAGGTCCTGTAGCATCAAGTCAAGGCTTTGAGCATCTTGATAAACTTGCACCCAGAGCTACTGGGTTAGCTTAGACCTGAACCACTTTGAACCCCTTCTAAAGCATCATACTGCTTTAAATGGGATAATGTACTGAGATAGGGGGATAGAAGGTGGATAATGTACTGAGAAGGACATAAAGGGAATCAACACAGTAAAGGAAGAGAGTATATTTAGAAGAAAAACTACCACAACTAGAGGACATAGTCTGAAATTAGAGGGGCAACGATTTAAAAGTAATATCAGGAAGTATTACTTTACTGAGAGGGTAGTGGATGTATGGAATAGCCTGCCAGCAGAAGTGGTAGAGGTAAACACAGTCAAGGATTTTAAGCATGCGTGGGATAGGTATAAGGCTATCCTAGATATAAGACAAGGCCAGGGACTAATGAAAGTATTACATTACTGAGAGGGTAGTGGATGCATGGAATAGTCTTCCAGTAGAAGTGGTAGAGGTTAATACAGTGAAGGAGTTTAAGCATGCATGAGATAGGTATAAGGCTATCCTAGATATAAGATAAGGTCAGGGACTAATGGAAGTATTACATTACTGAGAGGGTAGTGGATGCATGGAATAGTCTTCCAGTAGAAGTGGTAGAGGTTAATACAGTGAAGGAGTTTAAGCATGCGTGGGATAGACACAAGGCTATCCTAGATATAAGATAAGGTCAGGGACTAATGAAAGTATTACATTACTGAGAGGGTAGTGGATGTATGGAATAGTCTTCCAGTAGAAGTGGTAGAGGTTAATACAGTGAAGGAGTTTAAGCATGCGTGGGATAGACACAAGGCTATCCTAGATATAAGATAAGGCCAGGGACTAATGAAAGTATTACTTTACTGAGAGGGTAGTGGATGTATGGAATAGTCTTCCAGTAGAAGTGGTAGAGGTAAACACAGTGAAGGAGTTTAAGCATGCGTGGGATAGACACAAGGCTATCCTAGCTATAAGACCGGGAACGGGGGACTAATAAAAGTACTCCCAAAAAAATTGGGCAGACTAGATGGACCGAATGGTTCTTATCTGTCGACACATTCTATGTTTCTATAGAAGATTATTATTTTTACTCACTGATTGGTCAGACACAGGGTAGATAATCACAGCTTTGTTTCTGGAAAGCATTTCAAAACAGAAATTCCTCTGCACATTGTAACAGTGAGAGATCTGATATCTGTTTCTATTTCCAATGACTAGCAGCCCGTCTGTCAGATGCTGGGATGTTTGGGGACAAGTGAATAGCATTACAAAAAAACAGAATTAGGGTGAAAACTACAGGGTGATATCTCATGTGCTGTGCTTCAGATCTGACTGATCTGGGGAGAACTTAGGGAACCTGTTCTCTTTAACCCTTGCTTCAGAAAAGTAGTGTTTTGTGTGATTTGCACAATATGTGCAACAAGATCCCATCAATCCTGTGCTGCTAGAAGTGAGAGTTACACAACAATACAATGAAATAACACACACTCAGGAGTACACTTGACAGTGAAATCTAAAATACTGACAGCTGTTTCGGGGGAAATACCCCTTTATCAGTGTAATACAGCCAGCATAGAGGAAGCAAGGGTTAACATGTGAGTTTTCCTTATCCTTAGTACACCCGGCTGGGAGGCTGACGCACTCTGAATATGTCAGCACGCACACAGCCAATCCTAGCGGGGGTCTGCCCTGCTCGTCTGATCGTGGTCTGTATGGAGCTCCCCTCTGCTAGTTATAAACACATGTCGATCTCTGCACTAGAAATCACTGACCAGACCAGGAGGCATGGCAGCTGCATACTGGCATGTACTAACAACTGGCATGTCCTAACAACTGGCATGTCCTATCAACTGGCATGTACTATCAACTGGTGTGTACTACCAACTGGTATGTACTACCAAATGGTATGTACTATCAACTGGCATGTCCTATCAACTGGTGTGTACTACCAAATGGCATGTACTACCAAATGGTATGTACTACCAAATGGTATGTACTATCAACTGGCATGTACTATCAACTGGTGTGTACTACCAAATGGTATGTACTATCAACTGTCATGTCCTATCAACTGGTGTGTACTACCAAATGGTATGTACTATCAACTGGCATGTCCTAACAACTGGCATGTCCTATTAACTGGCATGTACTATCAACTGGCATGTACTATCAACTGGCATGTACTATCAACTGTCATATACTACCAAATGGCATGTCCTATTAACTGGCATGTACAACCCACTGGCATTTACTACCAAATGGTATGTACTATCAACTGGCATGTACTATCAACTGGCATGTACTATTAACTGGCATGTACTATCAACTGGCATGTACTATCAACTGGCATGTACTATCAACTGGCATGTACTATCAACTGGCATGTACTACCCACTGGCATGTACTACCAAATGGTATGTACTATCAACTGGCATGTACTATCAACTGGCATGTACTATCAAATGGTATGTACTATCAACTGGCATGTACTATCAACTGGCATGTACTATCAACTGGCATGTACTATCAGAAATACATGCCAGTTTATCCTCATTCTAGGGGGAACAAAATAGTTTAGTGTACCTTTAACAAAAATCTGCAATGTGTGTGTATACGGTGTATTCATGATCTGAAGAGACACATGCAGTACATGTGGATAATATGTACTTCCAAAACCAGACTGGACCTGGTAATAGTTTATAATTATTTCAGATTATATTTATATGTATTCTTGCATGCTCTCTCCACAACTTACTTATAGATATAGTTATGTTTATTGTATTTTAATTCTTGCAACATTGTACTGGATTTACTTGAAAATCAGATACATCTCAAACTATGATTTCTGGTTGGAACCCCCCCCTATATATTTAAATACATATCAACTGAGCAAGTGTCTAACAGCTAGGATCCACCTGCTCGAAGATTTCAGCCCCCATGACAGCCTGAGTATAATGGGAGTTGAACCATGTCAGCATTTGGAGAATTAGAACTGGACCTGGACACAGAGCTTATATACTACTAGATAAAAAATAAAAACGATAAAAATAAGGCAAAAAAAAAGAATAAATCTATATTAAAAGATTTAATGTTAAGAAGAAAAAGAAGGTAATCACACCCAGCTTGAAAGAGCAATACCAGCAAGGTGGAGAGCAAGGAAAAGCTTTTAGATGTACAACACACAGGGTTTAATCACAGAGGCCGATTACAGTTCTTTTATTCCCCCTGGGGAGTCACGGGAATAGAGCTCTGAGCAGAGGGCAGGTCATACTATAACTGATCCTCGCCCTCCTCGGAGACACACGTGCCGGACCCATTCTGTGGCTGGGTTCAGAGAGATCTCTTTGGTGCTTTGTAACACATATAGCCCTCGGTGGTCCCTACCTGGAATTTTACAGGATCAGTTTTATTTCATTGTAATTGATTCATAGATACTGTGTATAAGCAAATTATATAGCAAGGGCACATTGCCTAAAACTGCACCGTGTACAAAAATAGGACTACTAGGCAAACCTGAGTAACATACCAGAACCAGATGAACTGGACTAGACCCCTGGTTTATTTCTAGAGATTAGAGATCATGCTGCCGGACCCAGCTTTACAGATACTCAACAGCTGCAGACATGGCTACAGCTCCCACAAACCCCAATAACCACTAAGAGGACCTAGTTTTGAAATTAGAGGGGAGAAGCTTTAAACATAATATCAGGAAGGATTACTTTACTGAGAGGGTAGTTGATGCATGGAATAGTCTTCCAGTAGAAGTGGTAGAGGTTAATACAGTGAAGGAGTTTAAGCATGCGTGGGATAGGTATAAGGTTATCCTAGATATAAGATAAGGCCAGGGACTATTGAAAGTATTACATTACTGAGAGGATAGTGGATGCATGGAATAGTCTTCCAGTAGAAGTGGTAGAGGTTAATATAGTAAAGGAGTTTAAGCATGCATGGGATAGGTATAAGGCTATCCTAGATATAAGATAAGGCCAGAGACTAATGAAAGTATTACTTTACTGAGAGGGTAGTGGATGCATGGAATAGTCTTCCAGTAGAAGTGGTAGAGGTTAATATAGTAAAGGAGTTTAAGCATGCATGGGATAGGTATAAGGCTATCCTAGATATAAGATAAGGCCAGGGACTAATGAAAGTGTTACATTACTGAGAGGGTAGTGGATGCATGGAATAGTCTTCCAGTAGAAGTGGTAGAGGTTAATACAGTGAAGGAGTTTAAGCATGCATGGGATAGGTATAAGGCTATTCTAGATAAAAGATAAGGTCAGGGACTAATGAAAGTATTACTTTACTGAGAGGGTAGTGGATGCATGGAATAGTCTTCAAGTAGAAGTGGTAGAGGTTAATACAGTGAAGGAGTTTAAGCATGCGTGGGATAGGTATAAGGCTATCCTAGATATAAGATAAGGCCAGGGACTAATGAAAGTATTACTTTACTGAGAGGGTAGTGGATGTATGGAATAGTCTTCCAGTAGAAGTGGTAGAGGTTAATACAGTGAAGGAGTTTAAGCATGCATGGGATAGGTATAAGGCTATCCTAGATATAAGATAAGGCCAGGGACTAATGAAAGTATTACTTTACTGAGAGGGTAGTGGATGTATAGAATAGTCTTCCAGCGAAAGTGGTAGAGGTTAATACAGTGAAGGAGTTTAAGCATGCATGGGATAGGTATAAGGCTATCCTAGATATAAGATAAGGCCAGGGACTAATGAAAGTATTACTTTACTGAGAGGGTAGTGGATGCATGGAATTGCCTTCCAGTAGAAGTGGTAGAGGTTAATACAGTGAAGGAGTTTAAGCATGCATGGGATAGGTATAAGGCTATCCTAGATATAAGATAAGGCTAGGGACTAATGAAAGTATTACATTACTGAGAGGGTAGTGGATGTATGGAATAGTCTTCCAGTAGAAGTGGTAGAGGTTAATACAGTGAAGGAGTTTAAGCATGCATGGGATAGGTATAAGGCTATCCTAGATATAAGATAAGGTCAGGGACTAATTAAAGGATTCATATTATGTTTTTATTTATTTTAATAACACAGAATTTGGGCAGAATGGATTTTTTAAATGGTTCTATGTGTCTATGTGTCTATGTGTCTGTGTGTCTGTGTGTCTATGTGTCTATGTGTTTATGTGTCTATGTGTCTATGTGTCTATGTGTCTGTGTCTATGTGTCTATGTGTTTATGTGTCTATGTGTTTATGCGTCTATGTGTCTATGTGTCTATGTGTTTATGTGTCTATGTGTCTGTGTCTATGTGTCTGTGTCTATGTGTCTGTGTCTATGTGTCTGTGTCTATGTGTCTATGTGTCTATGTGTCTGTGTCTATGTGTCTGTGTCTATGTGTCTATGTGTTTATGTGTTTATGTGTCTATGTGTTTATGTGTCTGTTTGTCTATGTGTTTATGTGTCTATGTGTCTATGTGTCTATGTGTCTGTGTCTATGTGTCTGTGTCTATGTGTCTATGTGTTTGTGTGTCTATGTGTCTATGTGTCTATGTGTCTGTGTGTCTGTGTGTCTATGTGTCTATGTGTCTATGTGTCTATGTGTCTATGTGTCTGTGTCTATGTGTCTGTGTCTGTGTCTATGTGTCTGTGTCTATGTGTCTATGTGTCTATGTGTCTATGTGTCTGTGTCTATGTGTCTATGTGTCTATGTGTCTGTGTCTGTGTCTATGTGTCTATGTGTCTATGTGTCTATGAGTTTATGTGTCTATGTGTCTATGTGTCTATGTGTCTGTGTCTATGTGTCTACGTGTCTGTGTCTATGTGTCTGTGTCTATGTGTTTGTGTGTCTATGTGTCTATGTGTCTATGTGTCTGTGTGTCTGTGTGTCTATGTGTCTATGTGTCTATGTGTCTATGTGTCTATGTGTCTGTGTGTCTGTGTGTCTATGTGTCTGTGTGTCTATGTGTCTGTGTCTGTGTCTATGTGTCTATGTGTCTATGTGTCTGTGTCTATGTGTCTGTGTCTATGTGTCTATGTGTCTATGTGTTTGTGTGTCTATGTGTCTATGTGTCTATGTGTCTTTGTGTCAGCAGAGGATTATGGGATCTGAAGGCAAATAACAGCTAGAGATCTGTATTGAAATAGGGTGTATAAAAAGGATTTCTTTGTTGCAGTAGTGATACAGTTTGCAGCCATGTTCACAGCCTTTGGGTAACTAACAAAGGATGCAGGAAAAAAAAAAAAAAAACTAGTTACTGGTAAAGGCCACATCTTCCTTTACTAAACAGAATGACTTCCAGAATTGAATTTTTTAAAAAGATCTGTTTATGGTGGTGGTGAGGATCTTATACCTGTCCATCAGTGTAGTCTGATCTAGATTGGACTGTAGAACCACATTCATTATCAGAATAGTAGTTACAAGATAGATAGAGCTATACTGAATAAAGATTCTAACAACATGTCCGCCCCCTGATAGAGCTATACTGAGCAAAGATTATAAAAAACTAGTCCTCCTCCCCCTGATAGAGCTATACAGAGCAAAGATTATAAACAACATATCCACCACCTGATAGAGCTATAAAGAGCAAAGATTCTAAACAACATGTCAGCCCCCTGATAGAGCGATACAGAGCAAAGATTCTAAACAACATGTCCTCGCCCTGATAGAGCTATACAGAGCAAAGATTCTAAACAACATGTCTGACCCTGATAGAGCTATATGGAGCAAAGATTCTAAACAACATGTCCGCCTCTGATAGAGCTATAGAGAGCAAAGATTCTAAACAACATGTCCTCCCCCTGATAGAGCTATACAGAGAAAAGATTCTAAACAACATGTCCTCCCCCTGATAGAGCTATACAGAGCAAAGATTCTAAACAACATGTCCTCCCCCTGATAGAGCTATACAAGGCAAAGAATCTAAATAACATGTGCTCCCCCTCATAGAGCTATACAGAGCAAAGATTCTAAACAACATGTCCTCCCCCTGATAGAACTATACAAGGCAAAGAATCTAAATAACATGTGCTCTCCCTGATAGAGCTATACAGTGCAAAGATTCTAAACAGCATGTCCTCCCCCTGATAGAGCTATACAGAGCAAAGATTCTAAGCAACATGTTGCCTTGGGTTGCCCCTTTTCTTAAAAAAAATACCGGCCATGCAGATGAGCTTCCCTGAGACAGTTTGTACAGACATTCTTTGGTTATGCAAACCGATTGTTACAGCAGCTGTCCGGGTGGCTGGTCTCAGACGATCTTGGGGGTGAAGATGCTGGATGTGGGGGTCCTGGGCTGGTGTGCTTACACATGGTCTGCGGTTGTGAGGCCAGTTGGATGTACTGCCAAATTCTCTGAAACGCCTTTGGAGGCGGCTTATGGTTGAGAAATGAACATTGAATTCACGGGCAATAGCTCTGGTGGACATTCCTGCAGTCAGCAGGCCAACTGCACGCTCCCTCCAAACCTGCCACATCCGTGGCCTTGGGCTGTGTGATAAAACTGTACATTTTAGAGTGGCCTCTTATTGTGGCCTTAGTGGCCAGCCTAAGGCACACCTTTGCCATAATCCTGCTGTCTAATCAGCATCCTGATATGCCACACCTGTGAGGTGGATGGAGGAGAAGTGCTCACTAACAGAGATTTACACAGATTTGTGAACAATATTTGAGAGAAAAAGGCCTTTTGTGGACATAGAAAAAATCTTAGATCTTTGAGTTCAGCTCATGAAAAATGGGGGCAAAAACAAAAGCGTTGCGTTTATATCGGAGGAGAGTACCTTATTGTACTAAATGATACAGCTTAGTTTAATATGTTGGTCCAACGTCAAAGAGTTAATTAAACATTTAACTTCTTTGTCATCAATTCAAATGTTCATTCAAACAGTGATCCAAATTAAATGAGGCTATTTAGAAACAATAGCACATGTTTTGACCATTATCCTTATAAGACGAGAAACGTAGAAGTATATAAAGGATAGGTTTGGAATCACATCGGCTAATGCTGAATCATCACAAATGGCTGATCTATGGAAAGAATATAAAAAAAACCTAGTTAATTTTGCCCATCCCACTGAAGAAGAAAGATCCTCCCTTCATTCTCAAATCATTGGGTTGAGAGTAATTTGGGCTGCTCTTGATGTAACCTATACATCACTGTCTGTTGGGCCAGATTTAAAATTAAACTCTGATGTAAAAAGTTAAACAAAAATGAGACAGAAATTGGCAGGGGTTGAAGAGGGTCAAAGTACTAAAAAACAATAGGTGAACGAACAATCCTTTTGATTTATGTTTTGTACACTCGGCAAAAAAAAAGAAATAAAACAAGATTAGTGGCCAGAACAGCCCATTTTCAATAGACATAATGAATCCTAATCTGTTATATATTGTCCAATCATCCACACTTACAGATTCCATATGGTCTTTCCTGTAACGGGGATTTGTATTTATTTAATTTTATCATTTTATTTTATTCATTGTTAGGTATCCTCCACTGCTAAATGTCCCGGCTTCGTGTGGTTACTTCAGACTATGAATATACAAATCTATTTGCGCGCAGACGGTAAGTTTATTGTTTAAAAATAATTTCAGGCAGGCTTTGCAAGCAAAATCTGCAGACAAGGGCTGGCTACAGAATGTTTTGCTTCTCCAAATGGAAACAAAGCTGTTTCATGGCATTTCTCAGCTCCACACACAGCAGGACAGTTGCCAAAAAAACAGAGAACGCATCTTACACAGAGTGTGCGGAAATACACAAAATAAAAAAACGAAATCTTGAAGGCGCTTTGCTTGGCAAGATTCCCGTGTTAGCTGGAGGGATTGGTGCAGCTCAGCTGGCCGAGGCTATTGATTAACCCTCCAAGTGCAAACCCAGGAGTAATTAAAATGTTCTTCTCTAGTAATGCTCTCCTCGTTCTATAAAGCACTTTGTAGAGTTCTTTCCCTTCAGATCATTTATTTACACATGAGCCAAGAACATGAGCCCCACAAGCCACTGAGAGTCTTTAGCAAAACAGCCTTCAGGTAAGTATGAGATTCCCGGATTAATATGAATGGGTGTAGTATGGAGGAAGTGGCCTCTCCCTTCCTTGCTGGCAAAGCATATAAGCAGGGGTTTGCTTGTGGGTGACAGACACCTAGGACAGGATTCCGGTTCTGGCATTACATTTCATGGCGTAGAAGTTCAGTCGTCCAACAAGATCACGGTCTTGTTCGACGACTCACGGATGCACGGCCTCACATTCCACTCTAGAACAGCGGTCTCTCCAAACCGTGATCCCCCGGCTGTGGCAGGACTACATCTCCTCTGCCAGCCTCTTAGCTAAAGGGGTACGGTGGGAGATGAAGTCCCTCAGCAGCTGGGAGGGCCGCAGTTTGGAGACCTCTGGTCTTGAGTCTTCTTGTTGCCATGGATATGAGGCAGCCAACGTCGGAAACCGCTCACCGCGGATTAGGATGAATTCCTGCCGATCGATTTGTTGACTTGGGTGTCCAGGGAAAGTTGTGGCCTGGCTGTGGTCTTCAATAGTCTTGATTTCTAGGCCGAGAAAAAAAATAGGAGGACCCTTAATCCCTAGCAAGGGATTTCAAAGGCGCTCAAGAATTATAAGTCGAAATAAGTCATTAGAGATTTTATTTTCCATTTAAGCCTAGGGGAAGCCCCGGTTGACACAAGATCTAATTCAGCTATATGGTAGCCCACCCCTCCTCCCACCCAAAGCCACACCCCTGCAGATCTATCTCATTAAAAAAGTTCAACTATGACATGTCCTTAATTATTATCAGACCAAACAGTTCAAAAATAATATAGCTCTGGCATTTGTAAATCTAATATCAAGGCTTTTCCACAGCATAACAAAGTAAAATAGGGGGTCTTCTACTAAAAATATAAATACACACTAGCGTCATCCCAAGAAACACCAAGAGCTAATCATGTAAGTATAAAAGTGTGGTGCTTCCCCCGCCCCTGCAGTATAACCATTACACAATGCATCAATGAACTGATATACATGTACAAGGAGTAAAGATGGCCGTCGAGAAGGAGTAAAGAGAAGCCCAATATAAAAAGATGGCAAATGTCCCCTTTAGTAACTGTAGAACATATAATGTTATCTTGTAAGTCAGTCAAATGAGATTAGTTACCGGATTCCGTACGAGAGGTCAGCAATACAACTATACGAATTTTGGCATCAAATTAAAAGTCAGGGTTTTAACAGGTACCATGTAATTATTAAACTGGCTCTCAGATCCAGCTCACTGGACCTAGTTATACTGTACAGTACATTGTCACAGTGCAAGCCTATCAGCGCACGCTAATAGAGCAAAGCTAGGGACTGAAATACTAACATGGCATTGACTTCCCAGGTGAAGGAGTTAATCATTATGCAGGTCAAGCCGAAAAATTGGAGAGAACGCCAGGTTTCCTTACTGGTAAATTACTTTATTATAGTGATTATTCTAATAAAATAGTGTTAGCGTAAAGGAGGGTGAGTGTGGTGTAATGCTGCAGCAATTAACTGAATAAAGATTGGTTGAAAATGAGGCCAATTAATATCTCATTGGGTAGAATAGTTGACATGGACAATCTTACATTAAAAATGTTGAATATTCCCTATCATGAAATATTAATTGACCTAATATTTTTTAATTGGAAACTCAGCGTATTCCAGATAATCACGGCAGACCAGGACTAGTGGTACACGGAATCTCCAACACAAGCACAGTATATAAATGTTTCCAAACATCGTTTCGCGTGGTGGGTCGCTTGGTCTTAGCTATCTATGTTACTCTGAACATCAGTCAGGGACTTTGGTGTTTGAAGATACTGCAGACATTTCAGTGAGACACTTTTGTGATAGTAATATATTCTTAGGATGGGCAGCATTGATCCCCATAAGTAAAGGGATTTGGATTTATAGAGCATCTATGTGTCCCAGAGCCTTTTAAAAATACTGAAAGGATAAAAGAGAAAAGAAGGGGGAAAAAAAAAACCAAAACAAGAATGAATGAATGAAAGAAAGAAAAAACAAACAAACGAGAAAGAACAAGAAAAAAAAAAAGAGACATGGGACAAGAAAAAAACAAAAAACGATAAATGAAAAAGAAAAGGGAAAAAATGATATGATGCATCTGCCTCGCGAATATAATTTGCTGCCCAGTGGTTTATGATTTGGTCAGTATGAATTTTATGAGCCCAGACTGTAAACATGGGATATTCTGCTTGATCCCCCGACTGTTATAGGGCCATCTATCTGATATTGCAAAGTAAGGACATGTTTATTGCTGATAATTGTGGATTCATGGTGGGTTAATTATTATTATCATCATCATTATTTATTTATAAAGTACAAGCAGCAGTCCAGCAGAAAAAAACAAAAATGAGTGATAAAACCATAAATAAGAAATACAATCATGGAAAATGCTCAGCAGAGCCGACTATATACAGTGAGACTGTCCAACGCAGGGTGAAGAAGGTGGGTTGTATAACCAGGGAGCTTTTCCATGACTGCATTATTCTAAAAGGATCCAGTCCTCCAGAGTATGATCTTTAAAGATCTCCAGCCAACATTGGACATCAAGGTGTGAGCGCCAATAAGCCTCCGTCGGTTTATTGATATCCAATCTTCATTTAGCTTGTTAGAAGGCTCCAATGTGTGTATTCCCCAAAGGCCATTACATTAAGGAAAAATGTACTTACTTCAAGTATCACCTGCGGTTGTATCGAAAATCATACGCTTTCTGCCACTTTAATTTATTACCGGCCCCCTCCTTTAACGACTGGACAATATTAGCAGCCCAAAAATCACTATCAAATAACCTGCTCAATGCAGTGGGGTTCGGGAAAGAGGTCTTTGGCTACCAGGAGATAAGATGTGAGAACCATAGATGTGGTAGTGACTAGAGCTGCTATGTAGACATGATCAGTGTTGTATTTGGGTGGCATACTGGAAGGGGCGGCAGCATACTGAAGAAGGGGGCAGCCAAAGAGCCAGAGCTACCAATGTTGGTAGGTACATCCTCCCTCAGTGCCTTGTGCTGCCTGCACTGACATCCGGACTGCCATCACTACATCACCAGGGAGCAACATAGTGCAGGGAAAAGGGATGTGGGGGCAATCTGGTGCTGTGGGCAGGCAAGGGGGGAACAATCAGGCACTGTTGTAATATATGTGGGGGCATAATCTGTTGCAGTGGAAAGGTTACATAAGGAAGGGGTGTGAGTTGAAAGTTAGGGGGGGGGGCATGAGTTTAGTTAGACATGGAGCAGCATAAAACTTAACCTCTGACATTGGTGGTAATTCGGTTGGAGGTGTGCTCCTACCAATATCGTAAGAAAGCCTAATAGATGTCTCCCCATGTAATAAGAAGCTATACAAAACAGGAGAAAACAAATAAACAAGCAAACAGTGTAAGAGTGATGTATATAAAAGACCTCTGACCACTCCCACAATAACAGGCTTATTAAATAGGCTTCCTATTTATTCAATGCATTCTGTGCTTTACACAAGGGATCAGAGATCAGCGTATCCTCTGGGACAGATCTCCATGGCTGTGCTCCCTGGTGGACAGAGAGCAGCAATGTGACACTGTATCATTCCACACTGTCAATAACCAATGTGTAGGGGATATCATGGAGCATGTGAAAGTAGATCTGCATGGAAGGGAGGAGAGGACGATCACCAGGTGGGCCCAGGACACATTACTGGGTGACCTCTGTTTTCATATCCCACCACCTATTTGAACGCAGCTCAGAGAGAGAGGGCTATGCATGTTAGTATAGGCAGTAATATTTATGGAGTGCTTGTTGATCCAAGGAGAAATCCATTTGGAGTCAAGAAGGAATATTTTGCCCACTGAAAGCAGAATTCAAAATTTCTGAAGGGGTTTTTATTTGCCTATTGGGTCAACAGCTGTAAACATGGGACAGGGAAAGGGTTGAACTTGATGGACGTAAGTCTTTTTTCAACCTTACTATATATATATTTATATATCTGGGTTTAGGAATATACTGTACACAGTCACCAATATATGGGATGTATAAGAGAATGTGCAAAGGTCAGAAAGAGCCACCAAAACCCAAAACAAATGTGCTGTATATTCCCGGCTCAGAGAGACCTAATGATTCACTAACTAGACATGAAGATGTATGTATGGTTACAAAGGTTTCATAAAAACAAGTTCAAGGAAGCACAGAAGGCAGTGGCTAAAATGATTACAGCAAAAAAAGCTTTCTGGTTACAATATTACTGCCTGAACACAGGTGAGGTCATGTTCTCTACAGATCAACCTGTGCTCAGACAGGGATAGCATTATATTTACCATTAGGGTAGTGCCAAAATAAGTAAAATAAAACCAAATTATCATAAAAAATATTTGTATCTTGTGTAATGTTCTTTAAAACCCTGGTCACAGTGTGCTGCGATGTTGCAGAGCATGCAATATCCAAAGATGGCAAATGCTCTGCAGCGGAGTGCTGTCTGTCTAGAGCTGAACCCAGAGCGGTGCTGGACGCGTTCTGGGCGGATGTGAAGCTGTGATGTGCAGGACAGATATGCTGCTGGTGCCATCGGCAGGGGAATATGTGAGAAGAAGTCATACGACTGGGATATTGTATGTTTACATGCAGGAACTCAGCCAGAAAGCCAGTGCGATGGGTTTTAAAGATGAGATGACATGTGGACTTGGAAACTAAACATCTGGGACACAAGGTGACATGTTTTCGTTCAATCAAGAGTCTGTTTCAAAGTACTCCTCACTTCAGAGGACTGCTATGTTGATGATTACACTATATGTATGCATGTATATATATATATAACCCAAACGCCCCATCAGAAGAAAAAACAGACGAAATGTGGCAGCTGAGCCGAAAGAGAATCTGTTCTAATTATTGTTTAAAAATTGTACAACAGGAGATGTATAAAGTGCTCATTTTAGATCTGTTTATTGCCATCTTTTTTGGTGTTAATTGCATCTGTTTAGTTGAAATAAGATTAAAAAGTTCAATTTTTGTGATTATTTTGTATGTGCATTATTCGGTGAGATGTTCCCAAAGTGACCTATGTAATATTACAGGAGTGCTCCCAACACATACAACACACACACACACACACAAACAAGGTGCATCTATTAAAAGCAGTCTTTTTACTCTATTTCTGCAACACAATGATATATAAAGGGAATTGTGTGAAACATACAGAATCATTCCAGGCCAAAAAGCAGACACTCCAAGATTGCAAACATATTTTTTATTTTTACATATTTATGGATATATTTTTAATGAATGTGCCTCAGTTTTTGGGAGGGGGTTTGTGCTACTTTCATGCACCAAAAAATCATAACCCATGTATAATGATAATAAGACTAAAAAGTAGCAGTTTTTTCTTGATACATAAAACCCCTTTGAAACAGTCTTACATGTAACGGATAAGTGCAGGCGTCAATCTCTCCACTAGAAACATTATTTATACAAAACCTCCAAACAGTAGTGACTACTGCACAGGCATGTGTGTGTGTCCTTCTCTCTAAACTGACTGTACAACTTTATAATTACATATAATGAAGACCTTGGGGACATGCTATTCTGTAGACTGTGAGACCTTTTTAATTCTACTTTCAGCACTTCTGTAATTAGATTATTAATCAAAAGAATTCTTGAAAATAAACTCTTGTCAATTTTTTTTTATCCATACGGCAAAAAAGGGGATCGGTTCAGAAACAAGCATTCTTACATGTTATATAAACCGTGTGCTTTCAAGTCTTGGTGTTGGCAAGAATAATCTTTAATGTCAGCAGTAAACAAAAAGCTCAAAGCAAAAAGTACAAGGTTTGGGGGGGATTAGAGACTAACTGAATTGACTGTTCTAAAAGCTTGCAATTTATTAAACCAAAAGCAGGTAATAAATATTGGAAGGTATTAGGATCCAGAAAGGTCTGTTCCAAATTTATAAAAGGGACAAATATTATTTTCAAAATGTTTGTATGCAATGTATTATACAAAAACGACAGAAAGACAAATAACTGAGCTTTGCCTGCAAGCTTCCAAACTGATTGTTCCAAACTTCTTCTAGTACAGATCCAGCAGATGTCAGGATTTTGTGTGTAGCATTTCTAAATACACATATTGGCATGTAGGGTTATATCCAAAGGGTGCCATTTAAATGAGAATCAATCAGCATGGTCACCCACAGAATGTCACTGCTGATTTTTCCTCTTTTTGCAGTGAATAGAGCTGCTAGTGTTCTCATCCATGGCATTTTTATTGACCCCCCCCATTGAAAGTGGCCCCTCTTATCTGGTGCACAGTGACGATATTCAGCTGACCCTCGCTGCAGAGATGTAATGTCTTCTGTTGTCTGCAGGCAGAATTTGAGGACTTACATGCATATTTAATACAGGCGACTTATTTGGAGATTAGCAGACTGCAGTACAATAAAATACTGACCTTTAGGGGATGTCTGTGTTTTGCTATTGTACACACATCCCACTAAATAAAAATACATTCTTCATCTGCATTTTGCTTTTCTTTAATGTTATTTTTACCACCTTCAGGGACTCTGACGACATGAATTATTCCGCTGTGGGTAAGGAAGGCTTCATGTACTAGGACAATCTTATGTTTAAATACAAAACAACCTTATTAAAATAATTATCTCTGCTAACGGATTTCTTAAAATGAGAACTGATTTAACCACTGATTACTTAACATGCCACCAAATAATTAGCTCTAATGTGATTTCTAAATAACCCTTTAGATAATAAAAAGTTGAGCTTTGATTATCAAAATGCATAAAACTATGCTGAAATAATAATAATAATAAAAAAGAAATAGTTTAGACTGCATGTAATATAATTGTTTTGGGGGAGCTGTTCACTGGCCCCCCAACTTTATATTGTGCAAAATTACCAAGTTCAATGCTCCAGCAAGAGAGAGCTAGTAAGAGCTGCTGGGTTCAGCACCCCAGTCAATGTGAGCTGCAGGGTTCAGTGTCCCTACTCATGGAAAGCTAAAGGCTTCACAGCTTCAGACAGAGAGAGCTGCAGTGTTCAAAGCGCCAGATAGAGAGGGCTGCAGGGTTCAAAGCTCCAGGCAGTGAGGGATACAGGGTTCAAAGCTCAAGACAGTGAAGGCTGCAGGCTTCAAAGCTCCAGATAGGGAGGGCTGCAGGGAGCAAGGCTCCAGATAGGGAGGCTGCAGGGAGCAAGGCTCCAGATAGGGAGGCTGCAGGGTGCAAGGCTCCAGATGAAGACGACTGCAGAATTCAAAGCTCCAGGCAGGGATGGCTGCAGTGCAAGCTAAGGGCAAGGAGGGCTGCAAGGTTCAAATCTCAGGACAGGGAGGAAGGGTTCAAAGCTCCAGACAGGGAGGGCAGCACAGTTCAAAGGTCCGGAAAGGTAGGGTAGAAGAGTTCAGCACCCCAGCCAGGAGAGCTACAGGTTTCAGTACCCCAGCCAGGAGAGCTACAGGGTTCAGTACCCCAGCCAGGAGAGCTACAGGTTTCAGTACCCCAGCCAGGAGAGCTACAGGGTTCAGTACCCCAGCCCGGAGAGCTACAGGGTTCAGTACCCCAGCTAGGAGAGCTACAGGGTTGAGTACCCCAGCCCGGAGAGCTACTGGGTTCAGTACCCCAGCCAGGAGAGCTACAGGGTTCAGTACCCCACCCAGGAGAGCTACAGGGTTCAGTACCCCAGCCAGGAGAGCTACAGGGTTCAGTGCCCCAACCAGGAGAGCTACAGGGTTCAGTGCCCCAACCAGGAGAGCTACAGGGTTCAGTACCCCAGCCAGGAGAGCTACAGGGTTTAGTGCCCCAACCAGGAGAGCTACAGGGTTCAGTGCTCCAGCCAGGAGAGCTACAGCATTAGTGCGCCAGCCAGGAGAGCTACAGGGTTCAGTGCCTTAGCCAGGAGAGCTACAGGGTTCAGCACCCCAGCCTGGAGAGCTACAGGGTTCAGCGCCCCAGCCAGGAGAGCTACAGGTTTCAGTACCCCAGCCAGGAGAGCTACAGGTTTCAGTGCCCCAACCAGGAGAGCTACAGGTTTCAGTGCCCCAACCAGGAGAGCTACAGGGTTCAGTGCCCCAACCAGGAGAGCTACAGGGTTCAGTACCCCAGCCAGGAGAGCTACAGGGTTCAGTGCCCCAGCCAGGAGAGCTACAGGTTTCAGTACCCCAGCCAGGAGAGCTACAGGTTTCAGTACCCCAGCCAGGAGAGCTACAGGTTTCAGTGCCCCAACCAGGAGAGCTACAGGGTTCAGTGCCCCAACCAGGAGAGCTACAGGGTTCAGTACCCCAGCCAGGAGAGCTACAGGGTTCAGTGCCCCAACCAGGAGAGCTACAGGGTTCAGTGCTCCAGCCAGGAGAGCTACAGCGTTAGTGCGCCAGCCAGGAGAGCTACAGGGTTCAGTGCCTTAGCCAGGAGAGCTACAGGGTTCAGTGCCCCAGCCAGGAAAGCTACAGGGATCAGTGCCTCAGCCAGGAGAGCTACATGGTTCAGTGTCTCAGCCAGGAGAGCTGTAGGGATCAGTGCCCCAGCCAGAAGAGCTGTAGGGATCAGTGTATGTGATCATGGATAACTTTAGGGTTCAAAGCACCAGATAGAGGGAGCTGCAGGATTCAGAGCACTGGCCAAGGAGAGCTGCAGGGTTCAGAGCACTGGCCAGGGTTAGCTGCAGGGTTCATAGCACTGGCCAGGGAGAGCTGCGGGGTTCAGAGCACTGGCCAGGGAGAGCTGCAGGGTTCATAGTACTGGACAGGTAGAGCTGCAGGGTTCAGAGCACTGGTCAGGGAGAGCTGCAGGGTTCAGAGTACTGGTCAGGGAGAGCTGCAGGGTTCAGAGTACTGGTCAGGGAGAGCTGCAGGGTTCATAGCACTGGCCAGGGAGAGGTGCAGGGTTCATAGCACTGGCCAGGGAGAGCTGCAGGGTTCATAGCACTGGCCAGGGAGAGCTACAGGGTTCATAGCACTGGCCAGGGAGAGCTACAGGGTTCATAGCACTGGCCAGGGAGAGATGCAGGGTTCATAGCACTGGACAAGGAGAGCTGCAGGGTTCAGTGTACTGGCCAGGGAGAGCTGCAGGGTTCAGTGTACTGGCCAGGGAGAGCTGCAGGGTTCACAGCACTGGCCAGGGAGAGCTGCAGGGTTCACAGCACTGGCCAGGGAGAGCTGCAGGGTTCAGTGTACTGGCCAGGGAGAGCTGCAGGGTTCACATCACTGGCCAGGGAGAGCTGCAGGGCTCAGAGCACTGGCCAGGGAGAGCTGCAGGGTTCATAGCACTGGCCAGGGAGAGCTGCAGGGTTCACATCACTGGCCAGGGAGAGCTGCAGGGCTCAGAGCACTGGCCAGGGAGAGCTGCAGGGTTCATAGCACTGGCCAGGGAGAGCTGCAGGGTTCATAGCACTGGCCAGGGAGAGCTGCAGGGTTCAAAATTCATGAGACAGTCCTCCTCGATGAATGATTTGCTTCCATTTCGCGTGGTACCAAAAGGACATGAGGGCAGCTTTAGTAACGCACCATCACATATGAGGACCCAAGGCTTATGATAAAACTGCTGCTAATCCTACAGGAACCGGTGCACATGGTGAGTACATGCTCCACTCACACACAGGTTATCACAAGATTACAACATCGCCCTCTGGAGTTCACTAAAGGAATGAAAGTGAACTGCTCTTTCATTAGTTCTAATGAACTCGAAGCTCTGAGAACACAGTCCACAAATCAATCATTAAAACACCTTATGTTACGGGATTTGGTCATAATAATATAAGTGATGCACCATATACAGTGTTCACACTGGTCATGGTACAAAGCAAGTGATGGGTGGGGGTTAATAGCTTTGGTTTCAAAAGGGACTAAACCCTAAAATCAGTGTTAACCTGGCAGGACTTCTACCTGGCTGGCACTGGCTACTGAATGGTCACGCTATGGATAACTTACACTCAGATACTGCAAACACTCTGTGCTTTTCCCAGAGTCCAATGCAACTCTGCATGCATTGAACAGGATTCAATTTGCAATGTGACTGTATTGTGGCGGATGTTACTGTGGTTATATAACCTCGCTCCTCAGGTCTCTAACGCGTTACGTTACTGTATATACAGGTTAGATGTTGGCAGATGCAAAGTATTTAGCCCGTGAAACCTACCTAACCCTTGATTTCTCTCCTACTTGTCCTGTTACTCTCAGGCTGCCCTTGTCCTTGTATTCTCTACCCTCCTTGTAATGTACTATTTTCTATAACTTCCCAGTGTCTGCTCATGTCTTTTTTTCTGGCACATAATCTGAAATACATGCGCTTGTTTCTGTTTTTGTTATTTGCAGTCATGGTGAAAAAGAGCTTGTTGGCCATAGAACAATGTTTGGTTAATAAGTAGTAATACAGAAGCAGTTCAAAACTACATTTATAGGGATAATGAGCATATGGGCAGGTAAAGCAGATGGGTCACACTTTGAGGTAAACTGGCTGCATCTGGCCCTCGGGTCACACGATGGGAGCCCCTGCTCCTATTATTAGTACCAATAATATAGTGCTGACAAAATTAAGCAGATACAGAGCACGCTTACAGTCTAGATGGAATGAGTGACATGAGAAACATAAGGTGAGTGAAGAAGCAGATGGAAAGAAGGGTGGGTGGAGGAAAATAATAAATGGTGGCAGTGGAAGGTGTTGGGAAACTGACATCTGATTTACACACGAGGTTATTAAACGGGTGGTCAAGATGGGTACATTGTAAGCCTGCAGACTCCAGCCATGTAGAAATTAAAGTGGTTGGAAACGAATGGGGTGGCTAATACACTGCCAATAGTTGGGTATAGAGGGGAGAGGTGCCAAGTGGTTGAGTGGTCAAGCCACATCATGAAAAACTTCCCACTTGTGGTTTATTAAACTTCTCTTCCACACCAAATCATCTTCCAGTGTCCTGTATAGACAATAAAGCATAATTACTGACCCCTTCTGTTGGCTGCTGCCAATGAAGCCCCTGCCTTATTATAAATATAATTCTGGATAACTCCAGCTTTTCATACATACTGCAAAACCTTCCAACCAGTAGCCATGTTTTCAGCCATGAAGGAAGACTAGATTAACAAGAAAGGGTTTACAAGGTTACACACCTCACCCCAATGGAGAGCATTTAGCCAGGAAGTGAGGTTTCAAAACCATCTTCCCAATTAGATAAAAGAAACCTAGAACCCAAGGGAACCCCAGAGCAGGCTAGGCGTATACCCAGGGTCAATAAATTGGGAGCCTCTGCTGTCTGGTCCAGGGGACTCAAGATGGAGTGACCAAGTTAAATGGTGAGAAATAGGCGAAAAGGTTGGTGAGCAAAAAGAAGGAAGGAACGCTTAGTTTGAGGGAATTTTTTTGTGGGGTCCCCTATTCCAGGAACATTGCTAGGTGGATGAAAATATCTAACGATCTGGGTTCTATAAATGCGGTGGGGAAAGGATATTTCCTTACTTCGTCTCACTGTAATAGTTTTGTAGATACAGGTGGAGATAAAGGATGACGAGTGCAATTTTTTAAATCTCACTGGCCACCACAAGGTCAACTTCTCAGCCAAGGAAGAAGGGCCAACTGACGGTGTGGCTCGCCCCAAAACTTTCCTTTGCACATGAGTTCCGTGACGTATCAAATACTTAACAGCTATAAACACTTCAAATGTAGTGTGCCCCTCTGGAGAAAACACTTATAATAAAACTATTATTATGACCTTGAGAAGCCAGCTGAAGACACTCACACAACACTGAGCATACAAGTCATTAAACCAGTTAAAAAGGTTTCCTCCAGCAACTAATGCTTTTGTACAAGTGAGGCGCCAGACGATGATGCATGTTTCTGTTGGTAAACATATAACCCTTTGGTCACAATTTGGTTGTCCCGAAAGTCATTCAATTGGAGAAGACATCAACGTCCTCCTAAATGGACACTGTACTTCCACTGCAGCTTATCATAATGTCACAAAAACTATAAAACTACAAATCAGTTTTCAGGCAAAGTACATGACAGCAAAATAGAGGTACACGGAAGCCGCATTTAATATCAGTCTTCATTTCGTCGAACTCCTTCAGCATACCTCTCTGCTGTGAAGTGCCGGCTCCAGCTCTCAGCTTGAGGTAGTCTAAGATTCGTTTTAGAGTGGAATGAAACATAAATGACAGTTCTTACAACACATGAACATATGAAATGGTATGAAATATTTAAATAAAGACAGCAAAAGAACAGAGAGAAACCAACAGAGCCTTTCCCCAAACCCAGCCCCTGGGAATTATAGCAGCTTGAGATTCATTGCAAATGTTATCTTTAATGTTATTTTTAGTTCAATATTTTGCATCACTCGTGAAATCCCTGCGAGCTGCCCCCCCCCCCCCCCCTTCTCTGCGGCAGCGACACTCTTTTGCGTCCATGGCTCCTTTCTCTCTCTTTTTTTTCCCCCTCTTCTTGATAAGCAAGTTTATTCTTGCAAATCCTCGCCACTTACAGGATACAAAGAGGCAACAATAACTCAGTGGAATTCAGATGTACCTGAATTATTCGGCAGGTTACCCCTGCAAAAGCTATGCAATTACAGAGGATTTCAAAGAACCATTTCACAAATGCTGAAAGGTCAGCAGTGAACTGCAGTGCTGTGTGAATCAGGGCTATACCTTCACAGAGCCAAAGAGATTTAATGGCAGCTCAACATTTCACAAGCTGGGAATTTATATTTTATTTCTTACTTTATTCCTTTTTTTTTTTCCTTTTTTACAATGGCAAACGGCAAATTTTCTTTTCTCTCGTCTTTGAATTTATTGCTTTGGTAAAAACATACTAAGCACATATCCACGGATTTTTCTTTTTACTTGGAATAGGGATCATTAATGTGTCGTCTTACACAATATAGGACTGTCTACATGGGCCAAGTGTTTTTTTTTATCTGCCGACACATTCTACGGAGGTCATGTAGAAGAAGGCCCACACTGAAAAGTGTCGGGAGAGGTATAAAGGCGCAATTGCCGTTTTGTTTTGTATGAAGGCGATCAACGTTGTTTGGCGGAGATTCCCTGCCATTATTCAGGCGATTTTCCGCCTGATTTTTTTATACATCAAGTATTGGCACAACCAGAAAGTAAGAAAGCAGCGGGGTGAAGAGCAATCTCATGAAATTTGTTGGGAGTTTGCTTTATACATAGGTACACCCACACAATAGCACCAATATTTGGCTTTGTGTGCGTGTGTGCCATGCTTATATATGATCCCCTTCATTTCTAGAAGCATATGACAATGTTGTTGCTAATTGCATGCACATAAGGGTACAAATACGGGTCCTAGATTGTCCTAGTAACAGGAGCATCTGCTCATGGAAGGAGTCCAAGGAATCTTGATTCCTTTAGTGGGGTGACCACATGTCCCATTAAACTCAAGACAGTCCCGCAAATGGAAACACAAGTCTCACGTCCTGGGCAGCTCCTTTCTAGGCCAATATAGTCTCCCGGATTAAATATTGTGTGTACAGTATCCACTACAAACTTACATACGTTTCTTATCCCAATGCTTTGACTCATTCAGGTACGTGGGAGAGTGGATAACACCACGAACCGACCAGGACCACCTTTGGACCACCTTCACTTACTTTGGACCTTGTTTTAAATATTTACCCAGGTGTGCGGGTTTGAATATAAAAATATATTGTTATGCACTTGCACAGTTGCCAACAGTTCAGTATTTGCTGGGTCAGTCCTGTTTTTTTAGGGTCCTGCCTCGTCATATTCGAGACAGTACCCTAAAAAATTAATGCTGCACATGCACAGTGTGCAGACAGCATTGCATTTAAATTGCGTACATAACATAATGCCCAGTCTAAAACCCAAAAAAGGAGCTCCAAATACCCGGTATGCTGTACAGGCCTGCACCATGCATGAAGTAACCCCGCCTCTTTAGGCTCCACCCCATTTTGTCCCAGGACTCCAGAGTTAAGCACTGGCATATAAGCTTTTATCTCATTAGATGTCCTGCAGTTACGATCACACAAATCCAAATCCTGTTTTGTTTGTGTAATGTTTCTATAAATCACTAGCAATAAGTTCACAAACTTTGCTGTGAGAGGCCCTCGGGGTCTGGTGCTAGGTAACCTGGGATAAACCCACATTGCTGCAGCTTTACTTCAAGCACAAGTATTACAAATAAATTGCATTAAAGTAAAGACACAGAGCATCTTCTCATCACGCAAGGTGCATTCATATAACACAGAGCCACCAAGCTACACCCGTGCACAGCCCCATTGATATCATTTCAGTTAAGAGAAACCAAGGGGGGGGGGGGGGGGGAAATCTCAAACCAAGACATACATTTTTCTAGTGCAAGTCATACATCCTTAATTTACATGAGATACAGCCGCAGTAATTACCACTCCATTTATCAAACTCGCTTATACATCACATGGAGACTCACTTCCATCTTGAATTGGCTGTATGCAAACATCGCCTCTCCCCCCCCCCCCCCCCGCCCAAGAAACAGTCATAATCTTAATAAAACGAGGGAACTTCGGGAGGCGCAGGATGGACAATAAAGCACATTGAAAAATACCACTTTATTCAGAGCTGATGTGGTTTATTCTCTTGGGGACAAAAAAAAAAAGCCCAACACACACATATGTAGAAAAAGCGCTGTGCGTATGCTTGCTCTCCTATATCTACTGATCAGCGCGCCAAGCAGTCGCTATTAATAAAAATGAAGCGCTGCTACTTAATATCCACTACGATACCAGACAAATAGTCGCGACAATCAGTTTGGAACCAGCGACTGGATCGGCACAATGTGAGTGCGCGCTAAAGAATGTATCCGAGCAAAGGAATGGGACGAAGATTTGTAACAAATGAAAACAAAAGGAAACACTATATAATCCTGATCATACAGTGCATGAGAAGAAGATACAGGGAGAAAGAATGGAAAAGGGAATGTTTCCAATTTAGCTACTTTGGCCTTAATTTTAAAATTCCCTTGTCCATTCTCCCTGACATGAATAAAGATTGGAAAACAAAAAGCAGCCGACATTTTTCAGAAGCGGGCCACATGGTCAGGAATGTATTTGGGCACTGGGCCACATTCATTGGCTACGTTTATTTACAATAAGAGCTTGTTCACCATAAAAAAATATTTGGTTATTTATCAGTGATACTGAATCAGCCCCCCCCCCCCCCCCCAAAAAAAAAAAACTGTTTAAAAATAAACTTGATTTCAGACAAAGCAACAACGAGAATATGGGTAGTTACGTCAATTGGACCATTCCTTGCACACAACACATTTGGCACATGGGCCACATGTTGGACACCCTCCAGGCTTACGGCTTGAACGTGGGACTGGGATCTGTTCTGTAACTAGATATGTGTTTAGATCAGGGAAGCCCCGACGTGGCCCATCTATCCTTCGGCTGCGATATCCATTCTAGGCAGCGCAGAATGAATACTAAGAATGCGCTGTTGAGCTTACATGGCCCCACCCCAAATCCCCATTCCTGGGGAGGTAATATTAGTGCATGTGTGTGCAACAAAAACCCCAAACACAAGTGTAGCCAGCAGTCTAGTCCTGCAGCTTGTGGGTAAGACGAAATAGAAGGCTCCACGGTTTGGGAATAGTAGAAACCCTTTGTGGTTTGTCTGTTTCTAGCTGTATTTATGGGATGGGAATGTACTTAGTAGCCATTTAGTAGTAATTTGCAGCTGCCAGCGTATCCTTTCCACGTGGCTTTATGTCCTTTTATTTTATGAATTATTGAGTTAATATCCAAGTAAAGCGACGAGCGCTTTGCCGTATCTCGGTTTTGAAGGAATATTCTTTTGATCTGTCGTGTTGTGCTCTCGGAATAGAACAATTTCCTAATGGTTTCTCCGTGCAAAGCTTCGACAGCTACTCTGATACGGATCTTTTCAATAAGCACAAACATGGCACCAACAGATGGGGATCTTGCAACAAAAAACAAAAAGCGAAAAAAACAACAACAAAACAAACGGGTATGTCGAGAAGGGTGAAATATCGCTCTTCACTCGATGAAAAAGAAGGCATAGGAAAATCTGCACTGATAATATGACATTGCAATATACATCTTTAGAAAAGACGTGTAACATTTACGGGATAGCCAACCTCGACACTGCTTATCCTGTGATGAAAAAATATACATTGTGTTAGCAAAATTGCAGCAAATACATAAATTAAGAGGATTAAAAACAGGTGTCTCCTGTTTATGACATCACCGGCAGTAGTGTATCTTCCACAAGGCAAACAAGGCACTCGCCTAGGGCGGCACTTTGCCAGAGGGTGTTAAAGCACACTTCTGGTGCTTCAACCATTTTCGCTCCCTCCCCCACCCTTCAACAAGCTTTAGCTACTTCCAGTTAATCTGGGTGATGGGGGCCTGTAATGGGGCATTTAGTGTGAATGTAATGTGGGTGGTGGGGGCATGTAATGGGCGTGATGGGGCATTTAGTGTGTATGCAATGTGGGGGCATGTAATGGGGTGATTGGTAATGTCGCGGGTGTGCAACGTGGTGGATGGGACATGTTGTAGGTGTGCAACATGGGTGGGGGGGTGCCCGAATTTTGTCTAGGGCAGCACAAAACCAAGATGCACCACTGATCACCGGTGGCTTGATATGCAAATTATACATTTTCCCAAAAGTTGTTTATTTGCATATCAAGACGCAGGTGATGCCATAGACAGGAGATGCCATAGGAATGTTTAAAATATATTTGTTTCCGGATTCATGCATTTACTTGCAGTCATGCGAATACAGTGTGTAGCTTATTATTCCCTATCTACAGTCACAGGATAACCATTGTGGAGGTGGACATAATAGGGCCATCCACAACTGGTTCCAAGGGGGTCTGGTAACTATGCCTCCCTGCGGGTTGTTTGGCCTAGAGGTCTAGTGTGAGGAAGCAGGAGGACGTCAATCCTTCCATGACCAATGCGATAACAGAGGCAAATATCGCAGGACCCCTAAGAGGTGGGGCCAAAAGAGGGCGGGGTGACCCCGAAATATTTATTTCTAGGCGACCTGTTCTCTGCAGCTCATTTACTTGTGTTTAGGCTAAACATGAATGTCAAATAGGAGGCCCCCCCAATAGTGTCTTCCTTCAGAGGCCTCTCTGCCAAAGTAAGGTGCAAAAAAGGACAGGGGACTCCAAGAATGCCCAAGCACAGGTCCCTCTGCCCCCCAGCTGGCTTAAAGAGGGACTAGACACTAAAATGATATTGAAAGAAAGAGAGACGGACAGGTTCACCTTTAGTAACATTGCCATGGTAATGTTGAAGCATGTCAGGATGAGATCTGTCTATCATTAGTGTATGTGCTTAACGCAGCCAATAGGAGGGGAGGAGATCGTCTCCATCTTATTCAGACAGAGGCAGGATTCTGCTTACACGGTGTTATGGTGGGCTTCTTCCTTGTTAAATGGCTCTCTCTGGGCGTGCATGGGTTGTGTAACTTCAGGCGTGCATTGAACAGATAAGAACACAACTCACTGGCCTTCCCAGTAAAGGATTTTGCAGAATACGTCATTTTGCTTGCAAGGCGATAAAAACCCTGGGCCTTGTAATTCAACATGATTAGCAGGTCTTCAGATCTGATTAGCAAATTACTAGAGTAATCAAGGATAATTCCCAATGCATTGCACAATACTGAATTTTTTTTTACACAGCCATGGATTTTCTACTAATCAACAAGAACTGGAGAAAGAAAAGAAGTAAAAAAAAAAAAAAAAAAAAGCGTACACAAAAAAAAGAGGTGAAAATGGAGGTAATCACGGCAGAGGCTGGGAACATCGGTGTATGAGACTGCTAGCCAATGTCAATACAGAAGCCAGTTACTGTTCATGTTCCTCTTGGTAAGCTGCGGACACGAACATCAACACCATCCCACCAACTTCTGTATGTCTGAGCCAACCAACCGCCTCGAGCAACATTCTAATAAAACAGATCACCATGGAAACCAATGCAATGTTCCTGCTGATTGCGCCACTTCTAGAATTTTAGCCCTGATCGTAAAGATCAATAAGTCAAAAACTCTTGTGTATTTAACCTGAATCAGGCCCTCTAATTGCACTCCTGCCTGTTCATCCCGAAACATTGTACCATTATACCAGCCCCATAGCATTGCACCACTATACCAGCCCCATAGCATCACATCATTATACCAGCCCCACTACATCACATCATTATACCAGCCCCATAACATCCCATCATTATACCAGCCCCATAACATCCCATCATTATACCAGCCCCATAACATCCCATCATTATACCAGCCCCATAACATCCCATCATTATATCAGCCCCATACCATCACATCATTATACCAACCCCATAACATCCCATCATTATACCATCGCCATAACATCCCATCATTATACCAGCCCCATAACATCCCATCATTATACCAACCCCATAACATCCCATCATTATACCAACCCTATAACATCCCATCATTATACCAGCCCCATAACATCCCATCATTATACCAACCTCATAACATCCCATCATTATACTAACCCTATAACATTCCATCATTATACCAGCCCCATAACATCCCGTCATTATACCAGCCCCATAACATCACATCATTATACCAGCCCCATAACATCCCATCATTATACCAGCCCCATAACATCACATCATTATACCAGCCCCATAACATCACATCATTATACCAACCCCATAACATCACATCATTATACCATCCCCATAACATCACATCATTATACCAGCCCCATAACATCACATCATTATACCAGCCCCATAACATCCCATCATTATACCAACCCCATAACATCACATCATTATACCAGCCCCATAACATCGCATCATTATACCAACCCCATAACATCCCATCATTATACCAGCCCCATAACATCCCATCATTATACCAGCCCCATAACATAACATCATTATACCAGCCCCATAACATCCCATCATTATACCAGCCCCATAACATCTCATCATTATACCAGCCCCATAACATCCCATCATTATACCAGCCCCATAACATCCCATCATTATACCAGCCCCATAACATCCCATCATTATACCAGCCCCATAACATAACATCATTATACCAACCCCATAACATCCCATCATTATACCAGCCCCATAACATCCCATCATTATACCATCCCCATAACATAACATCATTATACCAACCCCATAACATCACATCATTATACCAGCCTCATAACATCCCATCATTATACCAGCCCCATAACATCACATCATTATACCAGCCTCATAACATCCCATCATTATACTAACCCAATAACATCCCATCATTATACCAGCCCCATAACATCCCATCATTATACCAGCCCCATAACATCACATCATTATACCAGCCCCATAACATCCCATCATTATACCAGCCCCATAACATCACATCATTATACCAGCCCCATAACATCACATCATTATACCAGCCCCATAACATCCCATCATTATACCAACCCCATAACATCACATCATTATACCAACCTCATAACATCACATCATTATACCAGCCCCATAACATCACATCATTATACCAACCCCATAACATCCCATCATTATACCAGCCCCATAACATCCCATCATTATACCAGCCCCATAACATAACATCATTATACAAGCCCCATAACATCCCATCATTATACCAGCCCCATAACATCCCATCATTATACCAGCCCCATAACATCCCATCATTATACCAGCCCCATAACATCCCATCATTATACCAGCCCCATAACATCCCATCATTATACCAGCCCCATAACATCCCATCATTATACCAGCCCCATAACATCCCATCATTATACCAGCCCCATAACATAACATCATTATACCAACCCCATAACATCCCATCATTATACCAGCCCCATAACATCCCATCATTATACCAGCCCCATAACATCCCATCATTATACCAGCCCCATAACATCCCATCATTATACCAGCCCCATAACATCCCATCATTATACCAGCCCCATAACATCCCATCATTATACCAACCCCATAACATCACATCATTATACCAGCCCCATAACATCACATCATTATACCAACCCCATAACATCACATCATTATACCAACCCCATAACATCACATCATTATACCAGCCCCATAACATCCCATCATTATACCAGCCCCATAACATCCCATCATTATACCAGCCCCATTACATCCCATCATTATACCAGCCCAATAACATCACATCATTATACCAGCCCCATAACATCCCATCATTATACCAGCCCCATAACATCCCATCATTATACCATCCCCATAACATAACATCATTGTACCAACCCCATAACATCACATCATTATACCAGCCCCACTACATCACATCATTATACCAGCCCCATAACATCACATCATTATACCAGCCCCATAACATCACATCATTATACCAGCCCCATAACATCCCATCATTATACCAGCCCCATAACATCCCATCATTATACCAGCCCCATAACATCCCATCATTATACCAGCCCCATGACATCACATCATTATACCAACCCCATAACATCACATCATTATACCAGCCCCACTACATCACATCATTATACCAGCCCCATAACATCACATCATTATACCATCCCCATAACATAACATCATTATACCAACCCCATAACATCACATCATTATACCAGCCCCATAACATCCCATCATTATACCAACCTCATAACATCCCATCATTATACTAACCCTATAACATCCCATCATTATACCAGCCCCATAACATCCCATCATTATACCAGCCCCATAACATCACATCATTATACCAGCCCCATAACATCCCATCATTATACCAGCCCCATAACATCACATCATTATACCAGCCCCATAACATCACATCATTATACCAGCCCCATAACATCCCATCATTATACCAACCCCATAACATCACATCATTATACCAACCTCATAACATCACATCATTATACCAGCCCCATAACATCACATCATTATACCAACCCCATAACATCCCATCATTATACCAGCCCCATAACATCCCATCATTATACCAGCCCCATAACATAACATCATTATACCAGCCCCATAACATCCCATCATTATACCAGCCCCATAACATCCCATCATTATACCAGCCCCATAACATCCCATCATTATACCAGCCCCATAACATCCCATCATTATACCAGCCCCATAACATCCCATCATTATACCACCCCCATAAAATAACATCATTATACCAACCCCATAACATCCCATCATTATACCAGCCCCATAACATCCCATCATTATACCATCCCCATAACATAACATCATTGTACCAACCCCATAACATCACATCATTATACCAGCCCCACTACATCACATCATTATACCAGCCCCATAACATCACATCATTATACCAGCCCCATAACATCACATCATTATACCAGCCCCATAACATCCCATCATTATACCAGCCCCATAACATCCCATCATTATACCAGCCCCATAACATCACATCATTATACCAGCCCCATAACATCACATCATTATACCAGCCCCACTACATCACATCATTATACCAGCCCCATAGCATCGTATCATTATACCAGCCTCATAACATCCCATCATTATACCAGCCCCATAACATCACATCATTATACCAGCCCCACTACATCACATCATTATACCAGCCCCATAACATCCCATCATTATACCAGCCTCATAACATCCCATCATTATACCAACCCCATAACATCCCATCATTATACCAGCCCCATAGCATCACATCATTATACCAGCCTCATAACATCCCATCATTATACCAGCCCCATAGCATCACATCATTATACCAGCCCCATAGCATCACACCATTATACCAGCCCCATTAAAACACATCATTATACCAGCCCCATAACATCACATCATTATACCAGCCCCATAACATCCCATCATTATACCAGCCCCATAACATCCCATCATTATACCAGCCCCATAGCATCACATCATTATACCAGCCCCACAGCATCACATCATTATACCAGCCCCATAACATCACATCATTATACCAGCCCCACAGCATCACATCATTATACCAGCCCCATAACATCCCATCATTATACCAGCCCCATAACATTACATCATTATACTAGTCCCATGGCATCACATCATAATACCAGCCCCATAACATCACATCATTATACCAGCCCCACAGCATCACATCATTATACCAGCCCCATAACATCCCATCATTATACCAGCCCCACAGCATCACATCATTATACCAGCCCCATAACATCCGATCATTATACCAGCCCCATAACATTACATCATTATACCAGCCCCATAGCATCACATCATAATACCGCCCCATAATATCACATCATTATACCAGCCCCATAACATTACATCATTATACCAACCCCATAACATCCCATCATTATACCAGCCCCATAATATCCCATCTTTATACCAGCCCCATAACATCCCATCATTATACCAGCCCCATGACATCTCATCATTATACCAGCCCCATAACATCACATCATTATACCAACCCCATAACATCCCATCATTATACCAGCCCCATAACATCACATCATTATACCAGCCCATAGCATCACATCATTATACCAGCCCCACAGCATCACATCATTATACCAGCCCCATAACATCACATCATTATACCAGCCCCACAGCATCACATCATTATACCAACCCCATAACATCCCATCATTATACCAGCCTAATAACATCACATCATTATACCAACCCCATAACATCCCATCATTATACCAGCCCCATAATATCCCATCATTATACCAGCCCCATAACATCCCATCATTATACCAGCCCCATAACATCACATCATTATACCAGCCCATAGCATTACATCATTATACCATCCCCATAACATCCCATCATTATACCAGCCCCATAACATCACATCATTATACCAGCCCATAGCATTACATCATTATACCAACACCATAACATCCCATCATTATACCAGCCCCATAGCATTCCATCATTATACCAGCCCCATAGCATCCCATCATTATACCAGCCCCATAACATCCCATCATTATACCAGCCCCATAACATCCCATCATTATACCAGCCCTGTAGCATGGCTCCATGATAATATTTAATTTTGGAAAAGGGCTTTGGCCTCAGCTTTATTCAAGAAAAACTAGTTTTTTTTTCCAGAAGACTTGTAATCTGTGTTTAGTAACTTTAGATCTAAGTACAGTTAATCTCTAACCTTATAGTCCCGTTCAGGTATTGATTTAGCATTATCATTGACAGTAAACTTCTATTAGTCTCGATTTCAGATGAGATCTGCTGCTTTTCCTAGCATTGTATCATTACTTTAATGTACAGAATAGGGTTAAACCATACATTTTTAAAGCGCATTTTTAAAAAAAAAAAATACACTGTTTATAGATAAGAGACAAATGAAAGGACCTAAGGGATCAAATTCTGGTGTAAAATGGTAAAAGTGGATCAATCAGCAGGAGGAGCCAGCCCCAGTGTCGCAGTATCCCAGCCGGCCAGTCCGCAGCTTGTTATCAAATTCTCAGCACAGCACTCCTTAGCTGTACCCCCGATACACTGCTCAGACCACGAAACACATTCAAACCTGGGCCATATCAACGCTAGGGAGGAAAGTCAAGGACGGACATCTCACGTGAGGAATACCTGATCAAGCCGCTGCAGGACTGTGATTTATAGCTTAGAACTTGCAGAAGGCTTTTTTTTTTTCCAGAGCTGCTATTTTAATGTACTCGGAAATAATCTCTACCCGAAGTTACTTTACAGGGATGCCCCATCAAACCAAAGTTATTTAGGCATGACACATCCTGTGTTAACCCTTCTGGTGCCAGGCATGCCTGTGCTTTGGGAGGATACGCAAGTAGTGCGTGGAGGGTGACTTACTTTTCTATACGAACACAGCCACATCTTTTACTTGGAATAAAATAACATCAACAAAAAAAAAATGTAAACCCCTGACATAAATATTCTCGAAAAAAGTTCCTCCGCCGCCTGAGTACTGTATGTTCGTCGCACTACACGGCCATCGCGTAGCGTAGAAAATAATGGCGAAACAGCCTAGCGACGGACGGCGTAAAACATTGATGAATCGATCCCTATTTTTTTTTTTGCTTTTTATGCACATTTTTCCTTTTGTAAAAACAGAGAAAAATGGCAGATATATTTGGTGCTATAATCTCGCTGCCACCGGCAGTAAGCGGCGCAGGAAGGGGCGCAGGAAGGATTCTAAATCAGATCGGTGATATAAGCAGCCTGGTGTCAACGCCACATTACTGATTGCAGCTGATGTCATTTTTACAAAACTAAAATTATAACTAAAATGGATATTGTGGGTCAGAGTGCTGCAGAGAGTATATAGATACATCTCCATCAATATATCTGCCCTCTTCTTGCCCTGATTCAGGCATGCAACCTGCGAGATTGACATTTTTACCACTAAATTATACTATGTCTGCCTTGCAAAATTAGCTAAGCATCAGAGTAACATAAAATAAACTTGTACACCGTGTCATTTCACAAGGATATTGATTCTCGCAGACTTACTGGATTATATCCAGCTTTCCCATAAAAGGAGCAGCCGCTATTATTTTGCTAAACAGAAAAATATACGCGGGCTTCTACTTGGGCTTTGCAAATTCCCCACCAACGGGATGCTTTCTTCTGTTTCGGAGGAGGCTTGAGGGCAGCTGATGGGCCCGCTTACAGTGATTATGGGTACCACATCATAGAACATTTAAAAAAAGGACAGTTTTGTCTAAAACGTTTAAAAAGGTTTAATGGCGAAAACCTTTTCTACATCTGGCCACAGAATGAAATGCCACGTGAAATCAAATACGTCTGTTAGTATAAAAATGTTGTATAAACTTAGACTTCATGCAAATTCTGATTGTTCAGATAAAGTATTCTTCAATTATGATATAACGTGACCGCTCTGAGACACAGACAATATCCGGGACGTTTAATGAATTGGATGCATTTAAAGGTACATTATTAATACTGTTCTTTTCCTCTTTACTTGCAGTCAAAATTGGCTCAAATAGTTTACATTATGGTTTTCGTTCTGCAAAAAATGTCTTAAACAGATTTCAATGAGTCAGATAACTGGACAGGGAGACTCATTCACTCAATGTATTATCAAAGAGATCATGCAGATTAGAGTACAGTGAAAGCCCCTTATTTTTGAGGCATAGACTCCACTAGACCTGTGAAGGTGTGCTGGGGTAACTGGCACCAAGACATTAGCAGCAGATCCTTTAAGTCCTGTAAGTTGCGAGGTGGGGCCTCCATGGATCGGACTTGTTTGTCCAGCACATCCCACAGATGTTCGATTGGATTGAGATCTGGAGAATTTGGAGGCCAAGTCAACACCTTGAACTCGTTGTTGTGTTCCTCAAACCATTCCTGAACCATTTTTGCTTTGTGGCAGGGAGCATTATCCTACTGAAAGAGGCCAATGCCATCAGGGAATACAGTTTCCATGAAAGGGTGTACATGGTCTGTAACAGTGCTTAGGTAGGTGGTACGTGTTAGAGTAACATCCACATGAATGGCAGGACCCAAGGTTTCCCGGCAGAACATTACCCAAAGCATCACACTACTTTGCTATCCGTGGGAAGATGGTGTTTGGAACTTATATCCCGCTGATATGGGGTAAAGTAAGATTTTAAAGGCTTTTTTTTTTAAGATCTAAAAATGCATCACATAAGACGGTTCTATCTGACATGTATTAAAGCTTTTCCAGGAATAGTGGGGTTTGAGAAAAGTAAAGCATTGTGTTTTCAAAGCCAGAATAATCTAAGATATCTGTTTAGCAGCTCGGAGGAATGCATTCAAACACATCTTCTCTTTAAACAAAATACTTTACAACTGCAAATGTCCTGGCTATTTTAAGCTTTGAGGGCAAGTAGAAAAAAAACAAAACAAAATACAATTTCAGTTACATTCAGTAAATAGCCTTAAATCAGCCCGTGTGCTGTGAAATTTACATATATCATGTAAATAACATTTGCATAAATTCTTCATTACAGCAGTTTAATCTCATTATTATAGGTAATCAGATTTCAGCCTTTCATTTTATTCTGATTAAGTGCAGGATATACATCTACATTTTTTACAAATAACTCCCCCCCCCTCCCCCCGTTCCAAAGTATCTCTGAATACATACAGCCAGGAAAAGAAAACTATTGTTTTCATGTTCAGATTTATTTCCCTGGTATAAATCCCCTAAAAGAGACTCTAAACTCGAAGAAAAAAAATGATATATTGATCCAATGGCTTCACTGCGAGGGAGAAGCAGCAGGTACTACAGGAGGTACAAGCCTCTTCTCCCCTCACATCTGCAAAACTACTGCTACTGATGTCAGCACACCACAAGTAGCCAATCAGCTGTGGTAGTCAGTGAGTGGCGAGGTGACTTTGCTTACCTCTTGTGCAGCGAGAGGGCCTGTTTTTAGGTTATGCCTTTAGCTTTAGAAATGGACCAGCCTCCTTAGATTTTTTAGCTTGCTTCTGATACGGATATTTTACCTTTTGCATCAGCTTCAACATTTATATTGAGGGCAACAAAATGGCAGAAAGAAAAAAAAAAGATATTATGTTAACAGATATATGACACAAATATTATTGAAACTCCTAGATGATGTGCAGAAACATCTATCTGATTCCATAGTACAATGTTGTCATGTTTACTCAATGAATCTACACTATATGGAGAAAAGTATTTGGACACTTGACCATTACACCAACAGGGACTTTTATGGCATCGCATTGTAAATACATAGACATTAATATGTAGTTGGCCCCCTGTTTGCAGCTATAACAGCTTCCACTATTCTGATAAGGCTTTCTACAAGATTTCGCAGTGTTTCTGTGGGAATTTTCATCCAGTAGACCATTTGTGAGGTCAGGCTCTGATGTTGGATGAGAAGGTCTGGCTCCCAATCTCCATATCTCCATATCTGGAATACAAAGCAGGCCTTCCCCAAACAGTTCCCAAACAAGTTGGAAGCATAGTATTGTCCAAAATGTATTTTGTATGCTGAAGAATTAAGATAGAGGGGCCTACCCCAACACCTGAAAAACAGCCCCCTACCATTATCCCTCCTCCACCAAACTTTACAGTTGGCAGAAAGCTTGGCTTACACACACACAGGGTGGTTCATGAAAGTCCATTAATGGCATTGTAGGCTGTTCTGACAGTAACGCATATTGGAGTTACAGTTAATGGACCTTGATTTATAATCCCCACAGCATCCTTTTCAATATATAATGATGCTGCCTCCTAGCTGCTGAGGTCAACAGTACATTACTTGATCCGGACTTAGAGATGTGTGATCCTGTTACGATTCCACCTAGGTCTGCCCGTAGCAGGATTCTACTCATGGTTCTTGGCTTGTGTGTCCAGCAGCTAAGCCATAACACCACAGCTTACCTGCAGTTCCATGTTTGACCACCCGGCTAATCTTTGCCTCTATCTGTGCAGTTGCCCTAACTACTCGTTTGTCACTGAAGCTGGTGGAGATATTCTGCTTGCTATTTAAACCCTCACTCTGCCTTGCCCCCGAAGGGCTCGTTTGCTGTTTCCTAGTTCTAAGTACTTGTTTTGACCTGGCTTTGTTTACGTTTTTTCCTGTCTTCTGGCTTCCTGACCCGGCATGTTCGTTCGCGGATCGGCTTTCCCCTGTGCACCAACATTGAATTCCATACTGACCACTCTCTTGTTTGCTCCGGACAGATCATCTACAAGACCCACAGTTGTTTGCATCCTGGGGCTCAACCCCTAACTTTACTGATTATTTTACTTCCAACTCTATGGAATTGGCATTGCCCTGGCAAACATAACTCCTAAAGTCTACAAAATATTTGCCAAGCCCTGGAACAATGTTTATATTTTATGCTAAATTTCTTAATAAATCAGTTTACTTGTTAGGACTGGAAAGATTTTCTTGATATTTTGTATCACGTTAATTGTGTAGACTGAATTACTAAGAATCAGTAGAATTGAAACCTGAGGGATCTTGAAGAGCCTTATTTAAAAGGAAAGATGAATAAATAAATATTCCATCTCTAACCAGGACTAGAGATATTCTTTAGCGGATAGATGTCTGATAATTTATACGCAGTGTATAGCAAGTGTCTTCTTTTTTTGTTTTATACATATCAGTGTCTCGAGATTTAGTAGAAAAAAAAAACCAAAATACAATCCCGATAAAACATTAAAAAGAAGCGAAGAATTATCCATTCTCTCACTGTAAAACCTTGTAATGTGTTTTCTTAAAGCACCTTCCGGCAGAAAATGAATTAGGACTAATCCTATTCAGCCCATTCATTTATTAAAAAAAAAAAAAAAAAATCTATTATATCAAGTACTCTTCGAAAATTGTACGTGAATTCAAGAAAATGAGCTTAGTTATCATAAAAAGCACTCGTTTTGGGTACCTAATGAATTCCAGTAAATTGGTGTCAGTCTTTCTGCAGTATAAACCAATAAAGGGGGGGGCGGGGGGGGGCGGGGGGGGGGGGAAGGTCTACAAAACAAAATACGAGATAATTATATGTACGAAAGTCTAAATAATGAGATGTTAATATTCTTTGGAAAATAGAAACTCTCCTATTCATTTTGTTCTTTCTCCACTTTCAACCTCTCCATGGGAGATTCCTTCTCTGACATCTTTATATATCATGCACTCATTCCAGAGAACCTTCAAATGAATGCCTGCCTGTGATCTTTCCATGCAAAAATATTTAAGTCAGGTTTTTTATTATAATTTTACATGATGGACTGCTGAATAGACAGATTCTGATTTTTTTTTTTTTTTGGAACCATAATCACCGGACTCTTTAAGGGAAGATTATAGAATATAAAGCTGGGAATTAATTGGCTTTAAAAAAAAAAAAAAGATCCTTTCTGCAGAAAATCTTTTTGATTTACTTCGTTCTTATCTTCTTATCTGTATTAGAAAATGTATCAAAATAAGACTAGAGAAAGTAGATATCGCTCTCTTCTAGACCGCATAGGAAGATGTTTTGTGGTAAGTTCTATAAAAGGCTATGTGATATACTTTTACCAGCAGCTTCACGACAGAAGAGAGTGATTTATTTTTCAAATTCTTACATTAGCCCCTTATATACATTGGCTGGTGGCTGCTTGGAATGTACCTTACAATTATAGATCCAATTATGTCTCAGTTCTGAACAACCAATATTATTATTTCATCTGACAAAAGACATGTATCGTATATACTCGAGTATAAACAGAGTTTTTCAGCACATTTTTTGTGCTGAAAAATGCCCCCTCGGCTTATACTCGAGTCGGTGTCTGAAAAAAAAATAAAATCTAAAACTTACCTCGTTCCTGCTCCGTCTCCCGGTGCTCTGAAGGTCCGTGGCTGTGAGGGAAGCGTTGTGAGCTCCCCTCCATCCGCGCGGTCAACAAAGTGTGTTTTTTTTAAACAAACTTTATTGAAGCCGCGCGGCTGGAGGGGAGTTCACAACGCTTCCCTCACAGCCACGGACCTTTAGAGCACCGGGAGACGGAGCAGGAAAGAGGTAAGTACTGGGGTCTGGGGAAGGGGGGGAGGAGGGTGGCATAACGAGCATGCTAAGGGGCAATATCCTGGAATATTAAATGGCATATTTAAAGGTAGGTAGACAATGCAATAGAGCAGCAGGAAATGCTAGCAGAATGCTTGGTTGCATAGGGAGAGGTATTAGCAGTAGGAAGAGGGAAGTGCTCATGCCATTGTACAGAGCACTGGTGAGACCTCACTTGGAGTATTGTACGCAGTACTGGAGACCGTATCTCCAGAAGGATATTGATACTTTGGAGAGAGTTCAGAGAAGGGCTACTAAACTGGTTCATGGGTTGAAGGATAAAACTTACCAGGAAAGGTTAAAGCATCTTAACATGTATAGCTTGGAGGAAAGACGTAACAGGGGGGATATGATAGAAACATTTAAATACATAAAGGGAATCAACACAGTAAAGGAAGAGAGTATATTTAAAAGAAGAAAAACTACCACAACTAGAGGACATAGTCTGAAATTAGAGGGGCAACGATTTATAAGTAATATCAGGAAGTATTACTTTACTGAGAGGGTAGTGGATGCATGGAAAAGCCTTCCAGCAGAAGTGGTAGAGGTAAACACAGTGAAGGAGTTTAAGCATGCGTGGGATAGACACAAGGCTATCCTAGCTATAAGACCGGGAACGGGGGACTAATAAAATACTCAAAAAAAAATTGGGCAGACTAGATGGACCGAATGGTTCTTATCTGCCGACACATTCTATGTTTCTATGTTTCTATATTGGGGGCAATATCTTGGTATATTAAATGCCATATTGGGGGAAATATCATGGAATATTAAAATGGCAGATTGGGGGCAATATTTACCAGTAGCTGCCTCATTTCCCACCCTAGGCTTAAACTCTAGTCAATATTTTTTCCCAGTTCTTTGTGGTAAAATTAGATGCCTCAGCTTATACTCGAGTATATACGGTAATACAAGTGATGGGCATGGCCAACAGCACAGACTTTGTGGGGGCATGGGAAAAAACAATTGAAAATAGAGGGACTTAGCAAGACGAACTAATGCTGAAAAAAGAAAATTGAAAAAAATTGGAACCAGGGAGGGACATTAAGAGGAGAAATTCATTGTTTACTTAATGGTTTCCTAAATCCAGCAAGACTTTGGACAAGTTAATTTGTTTGTTGGGGGTGTCAGAATGGGGGAATCCCCGACCTATCATGGCATTTGTTACAAAAATGACTTCTGTTTTTTCACTGCTGATATAAAAACATACAGACATATCCTATAATTTGATGACTATGCAATGGGTGGACTATGATTCTTCCATTGAATGCTATCTTGTATTGGATTCTGTGAAATGATAGTTTATTGTCCCATTTAAATATTTTTTTTATCTGTTTTTGATATTCCCATAATAAAGCGATTATAAATAATCAATAATGTCTGCCCCCTGATAGAGCTATACAGAGAAAAGATTCTAAACAACATGTCCAACCCCTGATAGAGCTATACAGAGCAAAGATTCTAAACAACATGTCCACCCCCTGATAGAGCTATACAGAGCAAAGATTCTAAACAACATGTCTGCCCCCTGATAGAGCTATACAGAGCAAAGATTCTAAACAACATGTCCACCCCCTGATAGAGCAATACAGAGCAAAGATTCTAAACAACACGTCCACCTTCTGATAGAGCTATACAGAGCAACGATTCTAACAACATGTCCACCTTCTGATAGAGCTATACAAGTTCAGTAAGGCACTTCATTTCTATTCTATCATTTAAGTGTTGCTATTTTCAGTGCATACACTTTCACAGAAATATTTGTTGTTCCTTTAAAGAACTCATACACTATGATGTCCTTCCCGCCCCTTTAACTTAACATATGTATGACAAATCTAAATAACAGCCCTTTTAGCTCGGAAATCTCCACCTTTGGTGATGGAACCCATGGAGTGGTTTGGTTCAGGGCCTAGATAATTGGGAGTGTACAGGCGTTTTGACCTTGCCGCACAGGCACTTGATATCCCGTCTGACAGGGAAAGAGTATGTCATGATGTATTCATGGAGATGTGAATGAAGTCCACTCAGTCACCCGAAATCAATAAATCTTTTTGTTTCTACCGCTTGTGCTGCATAAACCTCACATCATGCATCCTTTTGCGAGATGACATTAAACTACTGTTCTCTGGGGCCACCATGAATAAACAGCCCCACTTTGACTTGCTGTGCATGGCTTAACAGACGCACATGAAATCCGTATAAATAATTCACATCACTCAAGAGGTGGTGAGCTGAACAAGTCCCTTCTGGTTAACATTATTTAAAGATAAGGCAAAGTTAGAGAAGGAATGGAGCTGCAGCAGTGGTCACAGTCCGAAGGGAATTTGGACAGTATTAGTTACACTCAAGCAGCGATTTGTACAGAATTATGTCACCTCACAGTTTTCTGGGCCTTAGGGGAATGAGAAATGTCTGGCCTGCTAGGGGAACTGATAGAGGATGAGTATTTCCCAAAGAGCGGCTCAGCTTTTAGTCCAACAAATTACACCCATTAACGATGGATCGCGAACTTGAAAGAACAGGACGGTTTGGTTTCAGCCTACTTTGGTTCTCTTCCCCGTGTCTAAAGCTGCTCTCCTCATAGAACGGTTGTATTAAAATTGGCCAAACCCCAAACGCCAACTGGATCCAGGACTATTGCTTGTTTATGTATTATGGATGTAAAAAAAAAACCAAAAAAAATACCACACTGGCGTAGTTCAGATAAGGTAACGAAATCACATGAACACCATCCAGAGGAGAGTCGCTAAGGCAAATTAAATTGGGCAGACTAGATGGGCCGAATGGTTCTTATTTGTCGACACATTCTATGTTTCTATGTTTCTGTCGAAAGTACAAAGAAAGTAGTCTTCGCTCCGGAAAAAGGGGAAGTACAAGATAGCTATCTTTATTTTTCAAAAGTTAGAATGATCAATTTATGCGGTAAAGAAAAAAATGAAACTACAGGCAGCGCTGTAAATAAAATAACAGCACCATCCCCATTCAGCAGGTGCCTTCTACAGTTCACAGAATACAAAAAAATGGGAGTGCGGGTACGTGGAAAGGAGAAGAAACACAATATAGTGCAGTACCATATCCACAGTGCGCAAGTGATTTAGTAAACTCACGGAATATCCTTATAAATCGCGCACATTTATAAAGATATTCCGTGAATTCAACAAATCACTTGCGACCTATCCACTGTGTATATTGTATTACACTATATTGTGTTTCTTCACTGCGCTCCCATTTTTTGTGTATTGTGTATAACGAGTGCTGGAGCAGTACTCCTTTGGCAAGCTGCAAATTTGTGGCGAGTATTAGATTTTATTAAACCTTTACAGGTGAAGTGTAAGCTCACTTGTGTTCAGCACATAGTTCACGCAGATAATACAGTAAAGAGCCATGCCTCCCTATTACAACTCTCTATCACAGAAGCTGTGCTTTGTAACAAATAAGCTTTGATTACATGTCATTCCAGAGGACCGGTCTAGAAGCTGAAACATTCACTGAAATTGACACTATTATTAGTCTATTATTTACTCATTTTACCTCTAATATTGGAAATTCAAACAATGTTTCAAAACAAATGCTTTAGATCCATCTAAACCAAGTCAGTGCAAGATGTGGCCTCGGGGTGCGGTTTGATCGTCCTGGAAAGAAAATACTAATCATTATTGGCAAAAATAAACTAAGAATATGTGGAAAATCACTACAGGGTTAAGATACTTATCACTAGTGCACCGGCTTTTCACCAGTGAATACGACGTGCAAGCTTCAAAGAAACCAACCTCAGTATCTAGCAAAAAGAAAACATATGAGCTAAATAAACCTTTAGTGCCAGGGCGTTTGTAACGAGGAAGGTCGGGCAGCCGATCTCTGAGCAGACGGTTTGTCTAAAACACAGAGAAAGTTTTCTTGTTTGTCAGCAGTTTTGTCAGATGTGAGGTGACATAGAGAGAAGGGGCTGCTTTGGAAGTGTTTTTTCGCAGTACGATGGAAGTGGTCCGCACCTTTCCAGGCTCACATCATCAAAGCAACAGACACGGATCTATAATTTATGTCTTGCTTTAAGCTTCCCCTGATCCGATGTGGCTGTTTCAGACAACAGAGGCAGGCAAGGCTCGGCCTGTCAATCAGCTTGGCTCGGGCAAACTGTGGACCATTAGTACCGGGAGACGGAGAAGTTTCTTTAATGACACTTTTATATGTAGTGTGCTGGCAGTGAAACAGAGAAGAATTGACTTGATCAATGCATTAGTCTAATCATGGGGTTCCTGCCCTTAATTTCTTTTGTCGGTAATTTCCCTGCTCGAGCAGCATTCAGGATACTTGTAAAGACACACTTAGAGCCCTGCATGAGAGATAAAGATAGGGAGGCCAGGCAGCTTTCTCCTTTCAGCCACTTTCACGTTGTGAGAATTATAGTAACCTTCGTGGAAAAAAGGACATTTCCATCCTTTGCACATGTCTGAAAAGCCATTTCTACGTTAACCTATATATATTTAAAAAAAAAAAATAATTATCCTCCGCTTACAGAGTAAGGAACTTTTTCGCCCTTGGAGGTAAAAAAAAAAAAAAGTATAACTCGGCCAACACTACACATGCCAGAGTTATATAGACTGCCAAATACTTTCGGCTGCTACGACAATCCTAGCGACTCAACGTTATGGGAGACAAAAGTGACGAGTCCAAGGGAAGTTATTCAGATAAAATGCCATCCGTTTGGTCTATTGTGTTATTGTGGCTAGTCACACACTAATGGAGATTGGCCGCACCGTTTCTCAAATTATCAAGAGATCCATCATTCTGGAGGAGATAGTGAGTGAACGTACAGAGCCATCAAATACAGTTAAAATTTGTGATGATGCTTTTAAAATTGCTAAATGACGGCTGTCAGCAAAATAGATGAAGTTCTGTTTAATTGAAAGTTTGCTTCAAGTGTAGGCATTTTACATAGAAATATTTTAATGAAAGAATTCAAACAAAATACCTTATTGAGTATTCTTTAGTGTACTATATAGAGCTACCCTTGATATAAGATAAGACCAGACTAGACGGGCCAAATGGTTCTAATCTGCAGACACGTTCTATGTTTATATCAGGGGGCAGACATGTTGTTTAGAATTCTGGGTCAGATCTTCACTCTGAGAAAGGTCAGCCCCCAATAAAGCTTTGCAGGGCAAAGCGGGCTCAGTATGGGAGTTTATTTCTACTCTTTCATTAAAGCATTAAAGTTTTTATAATCTACCATAACCAGTATATCGACACAATAACAGTACAGAAGTCTCCATAATATCCAAATTACGAGCTCACACCGCAGAATAAATACCCGTTACATATTTTCTTATAAGATTCTGTTTTTGTTGACTTTTTTTTTACTTACGTGTTCGTTCAGTCCTGCCGATAGCATCAAGACACAGCTGTAATAGAGAGTCATAACAGAACACAGTCCGTAATCAAATCTACTTACCTGTTTGACTTTGGAGGTGATTTATTGTAACCCCATGTATCTTGTCTTCATATTCTTGTACAGTAAATCATAATGGGACTTACCTTGATAATGCTGGCAAGATAACAAACAAAATATTTACTAAACAGTGAGCTAAGGTGAACCGACAATCATTCAGCACAACTCTAGAATAAACAGCGGAGCTGGGAAGGAAGACATATTGGAGCCATAGATCCCATATGGTTTGACATCTCTTATTGAAAATGATCTGTACATTGTATTAGCAGAACTGTCTAATGCAGGAGAATTTTTTTTTTTTTTTTTTGTAATATTAACACTTCTCTGGTGTTTGTGTATAGTTGGAATTTTCCACTGTCCCATTTAATGTGCCAACACATATTGTATGCTGTTTTTATCACCATAAAAAGAGCTGTCTTTAGATAGCATTATTTTCAGCGTTTCGTACAATTTACTTTAAACACAAATCATAAAATATGATGACAACTGAAAGAACGCCTTTTCTAACTTTTACGTGAAAAATCTTTCACACATCTACAAACGCAAATAAAAAAAAATCTGCTAAACAGATCGAAAAATTTGTCCTTAGTTTGGAAATATGCCATGTTTACATGTTTTTTTCTGTTCTTTTTTGCAAGTTATAGGGCAATAACTGAAAGTAGAGTTTCTGTTCCCAAACAGGCTGTAAATGATACGTCCTTTGTCGCAAAGGGGTTTAAATGAGTCGGTGGTGTCTCCTCCTTGTGACCTCCACAGTGGCTTGATATGCAACATTTTCCCATTGAAAATCAGCTCATTTGCATATGAAGCCGCAGGTGAGGTCATAAGCGGGAGACTCCACAGACACATTTAACCCCTTTGCGACAAGCTATTGGAGTGCTGTGAAGTGCATGGGTTTTAAGCCACCAGTTTGTCGCAAACAAATCAGATTTAAAAGAAAATTAAAAAAAGAAGTTTTTCAGAGAGAGAGAGAGAGAGAGAGACCCCCATGTTACAAAAATGACGATCATGAATAAAACATGCAGTTAGATTTCTCAGACATTAGATGTTTTATATTGAAAAACAATCAAATCACATAAGCATAAAATACATTTCTTTTAATAAGTGCAGAATTATCAAGTAATGGAATAGCTGTGGGGTATACTGTGCTAAGGAAAGCGTATTTGCATGCTCTTGCTAAAGGTGGGGTGTATCATTTTTAAATGAGCATAAAAAGCAGAATCTAATCCATTTCACAACGCTGGGATTTTAACATATCGCTTACTATCTGCGTTTGTTGGTAGATGACAATAAACAGCATCTGATGCAAACAACATCCCTCCTATGCCCTACAGAGGAGACAAAGAAGCCCAAATCCAACCACAGTCTGCGGAGGCCAGAAACCACTAAAACCAGGAGTCAAGAACCCTTCCCCGGAATGTAAACATTATTTCCACTAGCCGATATTTACCTTTATATATAAACATCCATACACAGGGCTGGACAAAAACCAGAGAGCCAGGTATCATCATTTTTTTTTTATTGATTGGGAATTAAATTCCCTTGGTTCCAAAAACGACTAGTCTGGCTCCTAAATGTGTCAAGCTCTGTGCAAATATATTACTTGTATGTTTTTTTTTTTTTTTTTTTTTAGAAAGGCCAACAGGAACACATTGTACCCTCTCCGATGGCTTCTTAATGGAATCCAAACTCGGATGGATTATATAGTTATTATGTAAATATAAAAGTTTCTATATTTCTACGACGTCGTAGTCTGATTGCTTGCGTTTGGTTTGTCAGATTGGATCTGATTGCCGAGCAAGTATATGGATCTAGGAGTGTCTCAATCTACTTGGCTATATATGCAAGTGGGGATGTATTTTACTACATTTATTCGAGATTCCTCAATACGGGTATAAACAGGAACACATAAGGCAATTAGAAGATGGTAAGCTGACCCAAGACTCGAACATAGCATAAATCCTATGAGCGGACACCTCACAACACGTTGGGAGATTTACAAATAAAACACTTCTACCAATTCTTTTTTTATAACGTCGTTGATAAATTGTTATAATTTGCTCTTTTGCCCATTTTGCTTCTTTTTTTTTTTTTTTTGAGACAATAAAGCCTGGAAAATGAAAATACACCCGCATTTATTTCCCTTGTTCTTATCTAAGTCCAATGACTACTGCGTTTCTCTCTCTCTGCTCCATTGGACTAATTGAATATCTAAACAAACTAATTAATCACAGGAATTCGTAAAAGACGGACAGGTCTGGAGAGGTGATGTTCATCAAACCCCTCAATTTGTTTTTTAATCCCTGCAGCTATTTATTTGCTGAATGTGCACATTTTATTCCTTGAATTGTTCCTGCTATGGCCAAGGTTAACTGTATACAGCCTCATTCACTATTTATGATTTTGCATACAGGAGGGTTTTTTTTTTTTTTCTTCTTCCTTTCTCTCTCAGAGAATCTGGGAGCATTAATCAAAAATAATGAATAAAATGATCCGTCTGACAATTCTCATAGCCGCCTAGGTTTCAGGAGAATAACGAACTAACTTTATTAATCAACAGTTCCTGATTAATTGTTACAAAGTGTCATCCATAAATTTTTCTCCATTTTAATAATACTGCCTGAACACTAACAATATCCCTAGTGATTTCAGATTTATTGAGGCCTTGGCACACTGAGAAGGGGTGGCACCAAAACGCTTCCTTGACATTATGCTAGATGGGGCTTTCCTCCATGGTAGTTTTAACAGCGGCTGGTGTGACCCCCCCTCCTCCCAGCACCCACTTTCCAGCGCACACCCCCTTTTATGCCCTCAATATGTTCCCCTTTATTCTTCCATTTCAGACCATGACAAGGTGTCCCACCGCAGATACACCCTCTTAGGCTCATCCACCATGGCTCTTTATGAATTATAAGGTATACTGGCACTACAACCCATTAAAGATGACACTTTCACTTTTCTACCCTAATTATTCGTTCCTGCCTATTTGGCATTTTCTTAGAAAAATTTGTTGAATAATGACCAGCATTAAAATGGAGGCTCTTAAGAATTTATATGAAGAGCTTAATTTATCATGTACTTTCCTTATTCTGGGAGCAGAATTTATATGCGAGTGTCTTTGCATATGACAGCCCAGTCATTTCTTAAGGGCGCAGTATGCGTTGGCTATGGGCTATATAAGAGCCTGTTTCATCAGAAAGATCTGGTGGTGATTTCTTTTTTTAAATTGGGTTTGTTTACTGGCGACTACACACATGTATCAAAAAGACGAAAAATGATGATCGGCTCCGCTCACCTATGCTCTCCACGTGGGTGCTCCATCCCGCTGACCAGGCGTGTAATGTACAGGCAAAAAAGACGAAAAAGTGATGTGCACTCCACTCCAGTGAGCGATCCAATAAAGTGCTTTATTTAAACAATGAACATGAGACCAAAAAGGAGGGACATGTACAGCAAAACGAACAAACAGAAAACCGCACCTTACGCGTTTCGCGTATTACAACGCTTAATCATACTACACACATGACATAAGGCAATTAGTACTAATTGTTTGATGCCGCTGCTTTGCTTGAGAGAGACCAACACAAACTTTTGGACTTTGCGATGTTGATGGAATATCTTTTATAAATATTTTTTTTTGGTTTTTTTGTACACTCTGCTTTTGATTTTTTTTTGTTGGGTGTGTTCTTGTTATGTCTCTGTGATATCATAAAAAGTTGGCTTTGGATCACAATGGGTCTTTGCCAGTGAGGGTAAAGCCCTCAGGGTTACAGTGAATTCAATAAACTTTAAGAACCGGTACAAAGTGAGTGACAAGTAGGAAGAACATGGGCAAACTGTTTGTAAGGTTGCCACCTGCTCGTCGAAAAACCAGCCATGCCATTGTTTCCACAGACTTACCAGTGGCCTGGATAGTCAACATATCGCTAAGTGTTATTTTTTATTAATTGTTTTAATAGTGGGGTAGATTATCAACTGTTTTCAATCACAAATCATTTGGAGAAATGCCTGTTTGCTACAACATTTGAGATTCTAAAGTTGTTTTGTTGGTTACAGTTACTAGTTCTATTCTAGAAGGGTTACTATAATAATTGTGCGTAAATAAATAATTGCTTTCAAATGACCATAATCTCAGGTCTTCAGACGCCCGTGTAGTGTTCTTTAGCGCACAGGCTGTTCTTTACTTGTGGTTAAAAGTCCTCCCAAGGGTAGGAATTACCTGGATTCAGCTGACAAATTACCACCTCCACCAGGGAACTTGGGATGGACTTGCCGGGTCTTGGTAGCTGTACCCAGCAGAATCTCTTGTCACTGAGTGACGTCCAAATGGAAAGGTGGATCTGGTTACAGGGTTCAGATGTAGACTTCTGTCCCCATTTTACAATAACGAAGAACTTATTGGACAAGAATAATGGTTCCAGAATGCAGGCCCCCCAGCCCACTGGAAGACTACACCTCCCACATTATTATGGGATCTGTAGACCATCGTAGGTTTGACAGCCCAGACCTAACCCTTAGTGAATAAAATCTCTAAACATTGTCACTAAACAATCCCCAACAGCTCTCCCTCAAAATCCACACAACGATCTCTACAATTCTTTAAACAAAGTATAAAGTGTGTACAACCTGAACTGTTCTTCTAAGATCCACCATTACTAATTGATTCTTTAAATAATTATGAGCCAGCAGTGTTGGCACAGAATGGATTTGTGTTTAACATACAAGCGGTGCATTTTGTCTTTCCCGAGATTTCCGCTTGGCGTTTTATAATCCTCCAATGCGCGGATAACTAATTTTAAACTCACTGCCTAGCCTAAGTGTGAACACCTTCAATCTTTTCTGCATCCACCAGGAGTCCTATTATTTAGACTCTGAGTGCACCTAAGGGTGTGTTTTGCATGTTTGTTTTATTACCCCAATACATCCATATATTATCTCCTTTACTCCTTTTAAGTGCTGAATTTACAATCCAATATCCGGAGTTTCCCATCTCCCAAGTTCGAAAGAAATTAAAATACCAGGTACAATCGCAGAGAATAAAACATTGTGTAGGATCTTTCTGGCACAATATGAAGTAATCAGAATATTTTGATTTATTTGTTCTAAACCCCATTACCGAGTGGGCCATTTTTAATGTAGTCTTCACTAAAAACATCAATTGCCACATATTACATGGTACACCTTTCTTGAATCCAATGATCATGTAGCCGCGATACTGTGCTCTGGGATCTAATGATCATGTACAAGTGATACTGTACTTGGGGTTCTAATGATCATGTAGCAGTGATACTGTACTCTGGGTTCTAATGATTATGTAGCAGTGATACTGTACCCTGGGTTCTAATGATAACGTAGCAGTGATACTGTACCCTGGGTTCTAATGATTACGTATCAGTGATACTGTACTCTGGGTTCTAATGATTATGTAGCAGTGATACTGTACTCTGGGTTCTAATGATTATGTAGCAGTGATACTGTACTCTAGGTTCTAATGAATATGTAGCAGTGATACTGTACTCTGGGTTCTAATGATTATGTAGCAGCGATACTGTACTCTGGGTTCTAATGATTATGTAGCAGCGATACTGTACTCTGGGTTCTAATGATTATGTAGCAGCGATACTGTACTCTGGGTTCTAATGATTATGTAGCAGCGATACTGTACTCTGGGTTCTAATGATTATGTAGCAGTGATACTGTACTCTGGGTTCTAATGATTATGTAGCAGTGATACTGTGCTCTGGGTTCTAATTATTATGTAGCAGTGATACTGTAGTCTGGGTTCTAATGATTATGAATCAGTGATACTGTACTCTGGGTTCTAATGATCATGTAAATCAGTACTATACTCTGGGTTCTAATGATTATGAATCAGTGATACTGTACTCTGGGTTCTAATGATTATGTAGCAGTGATACTGTACCCTGGGTTCTAATAATTATGTAGCAGTGATATTGTACTATGGGTTCTAATGATCATGTAGCAGCGATACTGTACCCTGGGTTCTAATGATTATGTAGCAGTGATACTGTACCCTGGGTTCTAATGATTATGTAGCAGTGATACTGTACTCTGGGTTCTAATGATTATGTAGCAGTGATACTGTACTCTGGGTTCTAATGATTATGTAGCAGTGATACTGTACCCTGGGTTCTAATGATTACGTAGCAGTGATACTGTACTCTGGGTTCTAATGATTATGTAGCAGTGATACTGTACCCTGGGTTCTAATGATTACGTAGCAGTGATACTGTACTCTGGGTTGTAATGATTATGAAGAAGTAATACTGTACTCTGGAGTCTAATGATTATGTAGCAGTGATACTGTACTCTGGGTTCTAATCATAGGCGTGCGCAGCCTATTGCATTAGGGTGTGCACCCTAAAGCACAAACACACACGCCGCACACGTGTGTGTGTATAGATATATAGATAGATATATATCTATCTATATATCTATACACACACACACACATACACAAATGCACTCTGCATACTTACATACAGACCCGCATTCATATAATTATCAATATAAACAAACATTTAAAAACTGTATTAAAACTTTTTTTTTATTAATTAAGCATTTAGCAATGTAAACAAACATTTCACATTTTTTAACTTAAAAAAACACTTACTTAAAGTTTACCAGCCAGCCGGCCGCCCCAGAACCCCTCCTGGGAAAAAACGATGTGCCTGTGCTCCGCTCTGCACCCTCTCCTCTGGCACTGCGGCTGGGCCTCACCCTTGCGTTGCCGTGACTCCGCCTCTGCGTGACGTCACGGAACGCGTGTACGCGAACGCGTACATTACAGGGGAGGTCTGAGGGAGGAGAAAGTCCGTCCTTCACTATGCGGCGCTTCCGCTCGCATAGTGAAGGATCGGATTAGGAGACAAACTCGGGCGGCAGACGGCAGTGCAGCACGGAGGCAGGGCCGTCTTTAATAGTGATTGGACCCTGGGCAAGCATTTGCTTGGGCCCCCTGGATCCTGCCCCCTCCCCTGCATGCAATCCCGCCATCCATCGCGATGTTACCCCCCCCCCCCCACACACACACACACATATGCCATAATTGTTGTGCCATTCAGATGCCAGTAATATTGTGCCAGTCAGAGCCCAGTAATATTGTGCCAGTCAGAGCCTAGTAATATTGTGCCAGTCAGATGCCTGCAATATTGTGCCAGTCAGATGCCTGCAATAGTGTGCCAGTCAGAGCCCAGTAATAATGTGCCAGTCAGATGCCAGTAATATTGTGCCAGTCAGATACCAATAATATTGTGCCAGTCAGATACCAATAATATTGTGCCAGTCAGATACCAGGAATATTGTGCCAGTCAGATACCAGGAATATTGTGCCTGTCAGAGCCCAGGAATATGGTGCCTGTCAGATGCCTGTAATATTATGCCAGTCAGATGCCTGTAATAGTGTGCAGTCAGAGGCCAGGAATATTGTGCCAGTCAGATGCCTGTAATATTGTGCCAGTCAGATGCCTGTAATATTATGCCAGTCAGATGCCTGTAATATTATGCCAGTCAGATGCTTGTAATAGTGTGCCAGTCAGAGCCCAGGAATATAGTGCCAATCAGATGCCCAGTAATATAGTGCCAATCAGATGCCAAGTAATATAGTGCCAGTCAGATACCCAGTAATATAGTGCCAATCAGATACCCAGTAATATAGTGCCAATCATATGCCCAGTAATATAGTGCCAATCAGATGCCAAGTAATATAGTGCCAATCAGATGCCCAGTAATATAGTGCCAATCAGATGCCAAGTAATATAGTGCCAGTCAGATACCCAGTAATATAGTGCCAATCAGATGCCAAGTAATATAGTGCCAATCAGATACCCATTAATATAGTGCCAATCAGATACCCAGTAATATAGTGCCAATCAGATGCCAAGTAATATAGTGCCAATCAGATACCCAGTAATATAGTGCCAATCAGATACCCAGTAATATAGTGACAGTCAGATGCCAAGTAATATAGTGCCAATCAGATACCCAGTAATATAGTGCCAGATACCCAGTAATATAGTGCCAGATACCCAGTAATATAGTGCCAATCAGATGCCAAGTAATATAGTGCCAATCAGATACCCAGTAATATAGTGCCAGTCAGATGCCAAGTAATATAGTGCCAATCAGATACCCAGTAATATAGTGCCAGATACCCAGTAATATAGTGCCAATCAGATGCCCAGTAATATAGTGCCAATCAGATGCCCAGTAATATTGTGCCAATCAGATACCCAGTAATATAGTGCCAATCAGATGCCCAGTAATATTGTGCCAATCATACCAGGAATATTGTGCCAATCAGATACCCAGTAATATAGTGCCAATCAGATGCCCAGTAATATAGTGCCAATCAGATACCCAGTAATATTGTGCCAATCAGATGCCCAGTAATATAGTGCCAATCAGATGCCCAGTAATATAGTGCCAGTCAGATACCAGTAATATTGTGCTAATCAGATACCCAGTAATATTGTGCCAATCAGATGCCCAGTAATATAGTGCCAATCAGATGCCCAGTAATATAGTGCCAGTCAGATACCAGTAATATTGTGCTAATCAGATACCCAGTAATATTGTGCCAATCAGATACCAGGAATATAGTGCCAATCAGATGCCCAGTAATATAGTGCCAGTCAGATACCCAGTAATATTGTGCCAATCAGATACCCAGTAATATAGTGCCAATCAGATACCCAGTAATATAGTGCCAGTCAGATACCAGGAATATTGTGCCAGTCAGATACCCAGTAATATAGTGCCAATCAGATACCCAGTAATATAGTGCCAATCAGATACCAGGAATATTGTGCCAGTCAGATACCCAGTAATATTGTGCCAGTCAGATGCCCAGTAATATAGTGCCAATCAGATACCCAGTAATATAGTGCCAATCAGATACCCAGTAATATTGTGCCAGTCAGATACCCAGTAATATTGTGCCAGCCAGCCCCCCCCCCCCGTACTTACATGAAGCTGCTCCGTGTCCCCCGCCGGATGTCTCCTCCGTGCAGTCTTCCCTCTTGCACGGAGGAGGGAAACAGACACCGGATGTGACGCGACGTCACATCCGGCGTCAGTTTTTTTTTTTTTTTTTTTTCCGGCCGTCGCATCCATCGGATGCGGCTTGCCGGAAAAAAGCGTTCACAAGCGCAATGCGCTGTGACCGCGGCAGCAGGGGCAGGGGGCCCACGGGACAGCTGCCTTGGGGCCCCCCAGGAGTAAATGGGCCCAGGGCAGCTGCCCCGTTTGCCCCGCGTTAAAGACGGCCCTGCACGGATTAGGGTGTGCCCAGGCACACCCGGCACACCCCGTGCGCACGCCTATGGTTCTAATGATCATGTAGCAGTGATACTGTACTCTGCGTTCTAATGATCATGTACAAGCGATACTGTGCTCTGGGATCTAATGATCATGTACAAGTGATACTGTACTTGGGGTTCTAATGATCATGTAGCAGTGATACTGTACTCTGGGTTCTAATGATTATGTAGCAGTGATACTGTACTCTGGGTTCTAATGATTATGTAGCAGTGATACTGTACCCTGGGTTCTAATGATCATGTACAAGCGATACTGTACTCTGGGTTCTAATGATTATGTAGCAGTGATACTGTACTCTGGGTTCTAATGATTATGTAGCAGTGATACTGTACTCTGGGTTCTAATGATTATGTAGCAGTGATACTGTATTCTGGGTTCTAATGATCATGTGCAAGCGATACTGTACTCTGGGTTCTAATGATTATGTAGCAGTGTTACTGTACTATAGGTTCTAATGATTATGAAGCAGTGATACTGTACTCTGGGTTCTAATGATTATGTAGCAGTGATACTGTACTCTGGGTTCTAATGATTATGTAGCAGCGATACTGTACTCTGGGTTCTAATGATTATGTAGCAGTGATACTGTACTCTGGGTTCTAATGATTATGTAGCAGTGATACTGTACCCTGGGTTCTAATGATTATGTAGCAGTGATACTGTACTCTGGGTTCTAATGATTATGTAGCAGTGATACTGTACTCTGGAGTCTAATGATTATGTAGCAGTGATACTGTACTCTGAGTTCTAATGATTATGTAGCAGTGATACTGTACTCTGGGTTCTAATGAGTATGTAGCAGCGATACTGTACCCTGGGTTCTAATGATTACGTAGCAGTGATACTGTACTCTGGGTTCTAATGATTATGTAGCAGTGATACTGTACCCTGGGTTCTAATGATTACGTAGCAGTGATACTGTACTCTGGGTTGTAATGATTATGAAGAAGTAATACTGTACTCTGGAGTCTAATGATTATGTAGCAGTGATACTGTACTCTGGGTTCTAATGATCATGTAAATCAGTACTATACTCTGGGTTCTAATGATTATGAATCAGTGATACTGTACTCTGGGTTCTAATGATTATGTAGCAGTGATACTGTACCCTGGGTTCTAATAATTATGTAGCAGTGATATTGTACTATGGGTTCTAATGATCATGTAGCAGCGATACTGTACTCTGGGTTCTAATGATTATGTAGCAGTGATACTGTACCCTGGGTTCTAATGATTATGTAGCAGTGATACTGTACTCTGGGTTCTAATGATTATGTAGCAGTGATACTGTACTCTGGGTTCTAATGATTATGTAGCAGTGATACTGTACTCTGGGTTCTAATGATTATGTAGCAGTGATACTGTACCCTGGGTTCTAATGATTACGTAGCAGTGATACTGTACTCTGGGTTCTAATGATTATGTAGCAGTGATACTGTACCCTGGGTTCTAATGATTACGTAGCAGTGATACTGTACTCTGGGTTGTAATGATTATGAAGAAGTAATACTGTACTCTGGAGTCTAATGATTATGTAGCAGTGATACTGTACTCTGGGTTCTAATGATCATGTAGCAGTGATACTGTACTCTGCGTTCTAATGATCATGTACAAGCGATACTGTGCTCTGGGATCTAATGATCATGTACAAGTGATACTGTACTTGGGGTTCTAATGATCATGTAGCAGTGATACTGTACTCTGGGTTCTAATGATTATGTAGCAGTGATACTGTACCCTGGGTTCTAATGATAACGTAGCAGTGATACTGTACCCTGGGTTCTAATGATCATGTACAAGCGATACTGTACTCTGGGTTCTAATGATTATGTAGCAGTGATACTGTACTCTGGGTTCTAATGATTATGTAGCAGTGATACTGTACTCTGGGTTCTAATGATTATGTAGCAGTGATACTGTATTCTGGGTTCTAATGATCATGTGCAAGCGATACTGTACTCTGGGTTCTAATGATTATGTAGCAGTGTTACTGTACTCTAGGTTCTAATGATTATGAAGCAGTGATACTGTACTCTGGGTTCTAATGATTATGTAGCAGTGATACTGTACTCTGGGTTCTAATGATTATGTAGCAGCGATACTGTACTCTGGGCAGTGGCGTAGCGTGGGGGGTGCAGGGGGGGCCGGCCGCACCGGGCGCAATATCTGGGGGGGCGCACTAGCCCTATGCGGCCGCGTGGCCGCCAGGGCCGTCTTTAACGCGGGGCAAACGGGGCAGCTGCCCTGGGCCCATTTACTCCTGGGGGGCCCCAAGGCAGCTGTCCCGTGGGCCCCCTGCCCCTGCTGCCGCGGTCACAGCGCATTGCGCTTGTGAACGCTTTTTTCCGGCAAGCCGCATCCGATGGATGCGACGGCCGGAAAAAAATAAAAATAAAACTGACGCCGGATGTGACGTCGCGTCACATCCGGTGTCTGCTTCCCTCCTCCGTGCAAGAGGGAAGACTGCACGGAGGAGACATCCGGCGGGGGACACGGAGCCGCTTCATGTAAGTACGGGGGGGGGGGGGGGGGGCTGGCTGGCACAATATTCCTGGTATCTGACTGGCACTATATTACTGGGCATCTGATTGGCACAATATTACTGGGTATCTGATTGGCACAATATTACTGGGTATCTGACTGGCACTATATTACTGGGTATCTGAATGGCACTATATTACTGGGTATCTGATTGGCACTATATTACTGGGCATCTGATTGGCACAATATTACTGGTATCTGATTGGCACAATATTACTGGGTATCTGAATGGCACTATATTACTGGGTATCTGATTGGCACTATATTACTGGGCATCTGATTGGCACAATATTACTGGTATCTGATTGGCACTATATTACTGGGCATCTGAATGGCACTATATTACTGGGTATCTGATTGGCACAATATTCCTGGTATCTGATTGGCACAATATTACTGGGTATCTGACTGGCACTATATTACTGGGTATCTGACTGGCACTATATTACTGGGTATCTGAATGGCACTATATTACTGGGTATCTGATTGGCACAATATTCCTGGTATCTGATTGGCACAATATTACTGGGTATCTGATTGGCACTATATTACTGGGTATCTGACTGGCACTATATTACTGGGTATCTGAATGGCACTATATTACTGGGTATCTGATTGGCACTATATTACTGGGCATCTGATTGGCACAATATTACTGGGTATCTGAATGGCACTATATTACTGGGTATCTGATTGGCACAATATTCCTGGTATCTGATTGGCACAATATTACTGGGTATCTGACTGGCACTATATTACTGGGTATCTGATTGGCACTATATTACTGGGCATCTGATTGGCACAATATTACTGGGTATCTGATTGGCACAATATTACTGGGAATCTGATTGGCACAATATTACTGGGTATCTGACTGGCACTATATTACTGGGTATCTGATTGGCACTATATTACTGGGCATCTGATTGGCACTATATTACTGGGCATCTGATTGGCACAATATTACTGGGTATCTGACTGGCACAATATTCCTGGTATCTGATTGGCACTATATTACTGGGTATCTGATTGGCACAATATTACTGGGTATCTGATTGGCACAATATTACTGGGTATCTGATTGGCACTATATTACTGGGTATCTGATTGGCACTATATTACTGGGTATCTGAATGGCACTATATTACTGGGTATCTGATTGGCACAATATTACTGGGCATCTGATTGGCACAATATTACTGGGTATCTGACTGGCACTATATTACTGGGTATCTGATTGGCACAATATTACTGGGTATCTGATTGGCACTATATTACTGGGTATCTGATTGGCACAATATTACTGGGTATCTGATTGGCACTATATTACTGGGTATCTGAATGGCACTATATTACTGGGTATCTGATTGGCACAATATTACTGGGTATCTGATTGGCACAATATTACTGGGTATCTGACTGGCACTATATTACTGGGTATCTGATTGGCACAATATTACTGGGTATCTGAATGGCACTATATTACTGGGTATCTGATTGGCACAATATTACTGGGCATCTGATTGGCATAATATTACTGGGTATCTGACTGGCACTATATTACTGGGTATCTGATTGGCACAATATTACTGGGCATCTGATTGGCACAATATTACTGGGTATCTGACTGGCACTATATTACTGGGTATCTGATTGGCACAATATTACTGGGTATCTGAATGGCACTATATTACTGGGCATCTGATTGGCACAATATTACTGTGTATCTGACTGGCACTATATTACTGGGTATCTGATTGGCACAATATTACTGGGTATCTGATTGGCACTATATTACTGGGTATCTGATTGGCACAATATTACTGGGCATCTGATTGGCACAATATTACTGGGTATCTGACTGGCACTATATTACTGGGTATCTGATTGGCACAATATTACTGGGTATCTGAATGGCACTATATTACTGGGCATCTGATTGGCACAATATTACTGGGTATCTGACTGGCACTATATTACTGGGTATCTGATTGGCATAATATTACTGGGTATCTGATTGGCACTATATTACTGGGTATCTGATTGGCACAATATTACTGGGTATCTGATTGGCACTATATTACTGGGTATCTGAATGGCACTATATTACTGGGTATCTGATTGGCACAATATTACTGGGCATCTGATTGGCACTATATTACTTGGCATCTGATTGGCACTATATTACTGGGCATCTGATTGGCACTATATTACTGGGTATCTGATTGGCACTATATTACTTGGCATCTGATTGGCACTATATTACTGGGCATCTGATTGGCACTATATTACTGGGTATCTGATTGGCACTATATTACTGGGTATCTGATTGGCACTATATTACTTGGCATCTGGCACTATATTACTGGGCATCTGACTGGCACTATATTACTGGGCATCTGGCTGGCACAATAATACTGGGCATCTGACGGGCACAATAATACTGGGCATCTGACTGGCACTATATTACTGGGCATCTGGCTGGCACAATAATACTGGGCATCTGACTGGCACAATAATACTGGGCATCTGGCACTATATTACTGGGCATCTGGCTGGCACAATAATACTGGGCATCTGGCTGGCATAATATTACAGGCATCTGGCTGGCACTATATTACTGGGCTCTGACTGGCACAATATTACAGGCATCTCACTGGCATAATATTACAGGCATCTGACTGGCACAATATTACAGGCCTCTGACTGGCACAATATCCTGGCCTCTGACTGGCACACTATTACAAGCATCTGACTGGCATAATATTACAGGCATCTGACTGGCATAATATTACAGGCATCTGACTGGCACAATATTACAGGCATCTGACTGGCACAATATTCCTGGCCTCTGACTGCACACTATTACAGGCATCTGACTGGCATAATATTACAGGCATCTGACAGGCACCATATTCCTGGGCTCTGACAGGCACAATATTCCTGGGCTCTGACAGGCACAATATTCCTGGTATCTGACTGGCACAATATTATTGGTATCTGACTGGCACAATATTACTGGTATCTGACTGGCACATTATTACTGGGCTCTGACTGGCACAATATTGCAGGCATCTGACTGGCACAATATTGCAGGCATCTGACTGGCACAATATTACTAGGCTCTGACTGGCACAATATTACTGGGCTCTGACTGGCACAATATTACTGGCATCCGAAAGTTACAATATTACTGGCATCTGAATGGCACAACAATTATGGCATATGTGTGTGTGTGGGGGGGGGGGGGGGGGTAACATTAGAGGTACAGGATTGAGGAAGTTGGCTCCATCTAGCCCAGTCTTGGATCATCTCCAGGGTATGGTTCCATTTTGATGTTTAGTTTTTGTTCTTGATATTGTTTGTCGTTTACGATGGTTGTGAGACGACATATAATAGCATGGCCCATGCTAGGTTACTACATGTGTATATTTGTATTCATAGACCTGCTGAAAATGTGGAGAATGTGTGTAATGCATGTTCGCACTCAATAAAGTGTTGGAAAATAAACTTGTATTTAGATGCATTTTACTTTAATTACATAAGTATTTTCATAACAAACAATACATGTGCTTGGGGGGTAAGGGTTTCTTTAACTAATCTAGTAGAAGAGACTCGAGTGCTAAAATCCACGGGTTAGGGGGCGCAAATTACTTGCCTTGCCCCGGGTGCTGACAACCCACGCTACGCCACTGACTCTGGGTTCTAATGATTATGTAGCAGTGATACTGTACTCTGGGTTCTAATGATTATGTAGCAGTGATACTGTACCCTGGGTTCTAATGATTATGTAGCAGTGATACTGTACTCTGGGTTCTAATGATTATGTAGCAGTGATACTGTACTCTGGAGTCTAATGATTATGTAGCAGTGATACTGTACTCTGAGTTCTAATGATTATGTAGCAGTGATACTGTACTCTGGGTTCTAATGAGTATGTAGCAGCGATACTGTACTCTAGGTTCTAATGATTATGAAGCAGTGATACTGTACTCTGGGTTCTAATGATTATGAAGCAGTGATACTGTACTCTGGAGTCTAATGATTATGTAGCAGCGATACTGTACTCTGGGTTCTAATGATTATGTACAAGCGATACTGTACTCTTGGTACTAATGATCATGTAGCAGTGATACTGTACTCTGGAGTCTAATGATTATGTAGCAGTGATACTGTACTCTGAGTTCTAATGATTATGTAGCAGTGATACTGTACTCTGGGTTCTAATGATTATGTAGCAGTGATACTGTACTCTGGGTTCTAATGATTATGAAGCAGTGATACTGTGCTCTGGGTTCTAATGATTATGTAGCAGTGATACTGTACTCTGGGTTCTAATGATTATGTAGCAGTGATACTGTACTCTGAGTTCTAATGATTATGTAGCAGCGATACTGTACTCTGAGTTCTAATGATTATGTAGCAGTGATACTGTACTCTGGGTTCTAATGATTATGTAGCAGTGATACTGTACTCTGGGTTCTAATGATTATGTAGCAGGGATACTGTACTCTGGGTTCTAATGATCATGTAGCAGTGATACTGTACCCTGGGATCTAATGATTATGTAGCAGCGATACTGTACCCTTGGTTCTAATGATCATGTAGCAGTGATACTGTACTCTGGGTTCTAATGAGTATGTAGCAGTGATACTGTACTCTGGGTTCTAATGATTATGAAGCAGTGATACTGTACTCTGGGTTCTAATGATTATGTAGCGGTGATACTGTACTCTGGGTTCTAATGATTATGTAGCAGCGATACTGTACTCTGGGTTCTAATGATTATGTAGCAGCGATACTGTACTCTGGGTTCTAATGAGTATGTAGCAGTGATACTGTACCCTTGGTTCTAATGATCATGTAGCAGTGATACTGTACTCTGGGTTCTAATGAGTATGTAGCAGTGATACTGTACTCTGGGTTCTAATGATTATGAAGCAGTGATACTGTACTCTGGGTTCTAATGATTATGTAGCAGTGATACTGTACTCTGGGTTCTAATGATTATGTAGCAGCGATACTGTACTCTGGGTTCTAATGATTATGTAGCAGTGATACTGTACTCTGGGTTCTAATGATTATGTAGCAGTGATACTGTACCCTGGGTTCTAATGATTATGTAGCAGTGATACTGTACTCTGGGTTCTAATGATTATGTAGCAGTGATACTGTACTCTGGAGTCTAATGATTATGTAGCAGTGATACTGTACTCTGAGTTCTAATGATTATGTAGCAGTGATACTGTACTCTGGGTTCTAATGAGTATGTAGCAGCGATACTGTACTCTAGGTTCTAATGATTATGAAGCAGTGATACTGTACTCTGGGTTCTAATGATTATGAAGCAGTGATACTGAACTCTGGAGTCTAATGATTATGTAGCAGCGATACTGTACTCTGGGTTCTAATGATTATGTACAAGCGATACTGTACTCTTGGTACTAATGATCATGTAGCAGTGATACTGTACTCTGGAGTCTAATGATTATGTAGCAGTGATACTGTACTCTGAGTTCTAATGATTATGTAGCAGTGATACTGTACTCTGGGTTCTAATGATTATGTAGCAGTGATACTGTACTCTGGGTTCTAATGATTATGAAGCAGTGATACTGTGCTCTGGGTTCTAATGATTATGTAGCAGTGATACTGTACTCTGGGTTCTAATGATTATGTAGCAGTGATACTGTACTCTGAGTTCTAATGATTATGTAGCAGTGATACTGTACTCTGGGTTCTAATGATTATGTAGCAGTGATACTGTACTCTGGGTTCTAATGATTATGTAGCAGTGATACTGTACTCTGGGTTCTAATGATCATGTAGCAGTGATACTGTACCCTGGGATCTAATGATTATGTAGCGGTGATACTGTACTCTGGGTTCTAATGATTATGTGGCAGTGATACTGTACTCTGGGTTCTAATGAGTATGTAGCAGTGATACTGTACCCTGGGATCTAATGATCATGTAGAAGCAATACTATACCCTGGGTTCTAATGATTATGTAGCAGCGATACTGTACTCTTGGTTCTAATGATCATGTAGCAGTGATACTGTACCCTGGGATCTAATGATTATGTAGCAGCGATACAGTACTCTGGGTTCTAATGATCATGTAGCAGTGATACTGTACTCTGGGTTCTAATGATTATGTAGCAGTGATACTGTACCCTGGGATCTAATGATTATGTAGCAGTGATACTGTACTCTGGGTTCTAATGATCATGTAGAAGCGATACTGTACTCTGAGTATTAATGATTATGAAGCAGTGATTCTGTACTCTGGGTTCTAATGATTATGTAGCAGTGATACTGTACTCTGGGTATTAATGATTATGAAGCAGTGATACTGTGCTCTGGGTTCTAATGATCATGTAGCAGTGATACTGTACTCTGGGTTCTAATTATTATGTAGCAGTGATACTGTACTCTGGAGTCTAATGATTATGTAGCAGTGATACTGTACCCCTGGGTTCTAATGATCATGTACAAGCGATGCTGTACTCTGGGTTCTAATGATTATGTAGCAGGGATACTGTACTCTGGGTTCTAATGATTGTGTAGAAGCGATACTGTACTTTGGGTTCTAATGATTATGTAGCAGTGATACTGTACCCTGAGTTCTAATGATCATGTACAAGCGATACTGTACTCTGGGTTCTAATGATTATGAAGCAGTGATACTGTACCCTGAGTACTAATGATCATGTACAAGCGATACTGTACTCTGGGTTCTAATGATTATGTAGCAGTGATACTGTACTCTGGGTATTAATGATTATGAAGCAGTGATACTGTGCTCTGGGTTCTAATGATCATGTAGCAGTGATACTGTACTCTGGGTTCTAATTATTATGTAGCAGTGATACTGTACTCTGGAGTCTAATGATTATGTAGCAGTGATACTGTACCCCTGGGTTCTAATGATCATGTACAAGCGATGCTGTACTCTGGGTTCTAATGATTATGTAGCAGGGATACTGTACTCTGGGTTCTAATGATTGTGTAGAAGCGATACTGTACTTTGGGTTCTAATGATTATGTAGCAGTGATACTGTACCCTGAGTTCTAATGATCATGTACAAGCGATACTGTACTCTGGGTTCTAATGATTATGAAGCAGTGATACTGTACCCTGAGTTCTAATGATCATGTACAAGCGATACTGTACTCTGGGTTCTAATGATTATGTAGCAGTGATACTGTACTCTGGGTTCTAATGATCATGTACAAGCGATACTGTACCCTTGGTTCTAATGATTATGAAGCAGTGATACTGTACCCTGGGTTCTAATGATCATGTACAAGTGATACTGTACTCTGGGTTCTAATGATCATGTAGATGCGGTACTGTACTCTGGGTTCTAATGATCATGTAGATGCGGTACTGTACTCTGGGTTCTAATGATTATGTAGCAGTGATACTGTACCCTGGGTTCTAATGATCATGTACAAGCGATACTGTACTCTGGGTTCTAATGATTATGAAGCAGCGATACTGTACCCTGAGTTCTAATGATCATGTACAAGCGATACTATACTCTGGGTTCTAATGATTATGTAGCAGTGATACTGTACTCTGGGTATTAATGATTATGAAGCAGTGATACTGTGCTCTGGGTTCTAATGATCATGTAGCAGTGATACTGTACTCTGGGTTCTAATTATTATGTAGCAGTGATACTGTACTCTGGAGTCTAATGATTATGTAGCAGTGATACTGTACCCCTGGGTTCTAATGATCATGTACAAGCGATGCTGTACTCTGGGTTCTAATGATTATGTAGCAGGGATACTGTACTCTGGGTTCTAATGATTGTGTAGAAGCGATACTGTACTTTGGGTTCTAATGATTATGTAGCAGTGATACTGTACCCTGGGTTCTAATGATTATGTACAAGCGATACTGTACTCTAGGTTCTAATGATCATGGTGCAGCGATACTATACTCTGGGTTCTAATGATTATGTACAAGCGATACTGTACTCTAGGTTCTAATGATTATGTAGCAGTGATACTGTACTCTGGGTTCTAATGATCATGTAGCAGTGATACTGTACTCTGGGTTCTAATTATTATGTAGCAGTGATTCTGTACTCTGGGTTCTAATGATTATGAAGCAGTGATACTGTACTCTGGGTTCTAATGATTATGTAGCAGCGATACTGTACTCTTGGTTCTAATGATCATGTAGCAGTGATACTGTACCCTGGGATCTAATGATTATGTAGCAGCGATACTGTACTCTGGGTTCTAATGATCATGTAGAAGCGATAGTGTACTCTGAGTATTAATGATTATGAAGCAGTGATTCTGTACTCTGGGTATTAATGATTATGAAGCAGTGATACTGTACTCTGGGTTCTAATTATTATGTAGCAGTGATACTGTTCTCTGGGTTCTAATGATTATGTAGCAGTGATACTGTACTCTGGGTTCTAATGATCATGTACAAGCGATACTGTACCCTGTGTTCTAATGATTATGTAGCAGTGATACTGTACTCTGGGTGCCATTGATTATTTAGAAGTAGTACTGTACTCTGGGTGTCATTGATTATTTAGAAGTAGTACTGTACTCAGGGTGCCATTGATTATGTATTAGTAGTACTGTACTCTGGGTGCCATTGATTATTTAGAAGTAGTACTGTACTCAGAGTGCCATTGATTATGTAGCAACAAAACTGTTTCCCATTCGTTACTGTATCTTGGGTTCCATAGTACTGTGGCCTGAGGTCTAATGACTGCAGAAAAGTAGAATTCCATAGACCATACCACTTGGATTAGTAACTGGGTTCCAATAATTATGTAACTTTTTCTTCTCATGTCATTTGCTGCAGATAGTAGACTGGGGAAACCCAGAAAAAATTGAGTTGGGTTTTTCAAACATCATATATCAGACTGTCATATATCAGACTGTCAACATTAAGAAAAAACCACAGTAAAAAAAAAAAAAAAAAAAAAAATACTGGCAGAAGAACAGACTTAATCAATACCACGCTAGACACAAGAAAAAGGAGCTTGCTCCATGCCAGTTATTTCATTTTTTTCACATCTACCGGAGTGGATTTTAACATTAGGGCTGAAGTGTAATGTGGGAGATCATTAAATGTGTGAATAAGGTAGTATGCAGAGGGTTGCGATTTCACAGAGGAATGATCTCTTATAATGATGAATACAATAACAAGATGACTACACACAGGCAGAAAGTGTCATTTATCCATCTTAGCAGCAAATGGCAAGTGTGCCAACAGAGATCAGTGTGATGAGCCAGGCAGAGGAGACGCACAACAAAGGAGGATGGAGAGCTCCGAATATGATGTGAGCTATCCCTTTTAATCAGCATCATTATCAGTGTCAGGAAATCCATTGGAATTGGACTAAATGAGCAGAAGTTGTGTATCATTAGCCCCTTTTATTCTTCACTTGCTTTGTTTTTAAGTAATTGGCAAATTGAAATCCATTTTTACAAATTTCTCGTTTAATGCGGGGACGCTGCCTGTGTATATTTATGGAGTTTGTTTGCAAGTAGTGGATCACCACTCCTTGAAGGACGGGGATTGCTTGTTGGTTTGTATTAGTCCAAATGCCAGCTCCAGCGAGGGCATAATTTCCAATTAGAAATACAGGAAATCACATCAAGAAACTGTGATAAAAATATAGATCAACAGAAAACTGGGATTAGTTTGTATGTTTACATATTTTACACAATTTGTATGTATTGCTGTTCTTAGAAACCCCTCATATTCCTTCAGGAAGCTTTTAGAACTTTTGTTCCCACCATCAGAGTTCTTCTTCGGTGGATATCCCTCACTGTAGAGGCTCGGAGAGTGAGTAGATGAGACAGTGTTGTACTCCTGTGCCCCAGCAGACCGGATGGAGTCTTCTTCTGATGGAGGATTCTCTGCATGAAGGTTTAACCACCTATAGGTCTCTATGGCACAGGTTTCCTGGAGATTAACTGTACCATCTTTGTGTGAATAAACACTCTCCCTGGTTTAACACAGACCCAGTCAGACACCATGGCCACGTCTAGCACCCAATGCAGCATGCTCCCAAGAGATGCAGCCCCCTGAGACAAAGCCCAGCCCCACGAGACTCAGCCCAACCCCAGAGACACGGCAGCCCCCGGAGACACAGCCCCCGAGACACAGCCCAGCCCCCGAGACACAGCCCAATCCCCGAGACACAGCAGCCCCCCGAGACACAGCCCAGCCCCGAGACACAGCCCAGCCCCCCGAGATGCAGCTTATCCCCCCGACATGCAGCCCAGCTCTCTGAGATGCAGCCCAGCCCCTCGAGATGCAGCCGGCCCCTGAGAAGCAGCCCAGCTCCCAAGACGCAGCCCAGCCCACGAGACGCAGCCCAGCTCCCAAGACACAGCCGAGCCCCTGCGACCCAGCCCAGCCCCCGAGATGCAGCCCAGCTCGCGAGATGCGACCCAGCCCCCGAGACGCAGCCCAGCTCGTGAGATGCAGCCCAGCCCCCGAGACGCAGCCCAGCTCCCAAGACACAGACGAGCCCCCGCGACCCAGCCCAGCCCCCGAGACGCAGCACAGCTCACGAGATGCAGCCCAGCCCCCGAGATGCAGCCCAGCCCCCGACACGCAGCCCAGTTCCCAAGAAGCAGCCCAACTCCCAAAGATGCAGCCCGAGACCCAGCCCATCTCCTGAGATGCAGCCAAGCCCCCGAGACCCAGCCTAGCTCCCAAGACACAGCCAAGCCCCCAAGACCCAGCCCAGCTTCCAAGACGCAGCCGAGCCCCTGAGACCCAGCCCAGCCCATCTCCTGAGACGCAGCCAAGCCCCCGAGATGCAGCCCAGCCCCTGAGATGCAGCCCAGCCCCCGAGATGGAGCCAAGCGCTCAACACAGCACAGTTCCTGAGATAAAGCCTGTAAGACCCAGCATAGCGCATGATACACCATGGAAAGAAAAAGCATCCCCTGATACTGAGTGGACTAATGTATGGGGACCCTGACAGACAAAGGGCCAAGTGGATAAAAATGCACTCTAAACCCCACCCAAGTATTGCAGTAAAAGGATGATATGTTCATATCAAAAATGAAAAATATGGCATCTGATACTGATCATTGTGTGACCTAATTACCTGCAAAATAACCGGAGTTACAATGCGGTCATGTGTAAAAATCGAATAATGGCATTTTCCATTTGTAGTTCTGATTACTGTCCTTACATTGGATTCCAAACCAAGACGGCAGAGGCAACATTTAAAAGTATTCCCGGAAAGATATGTACCTTTTGAAGCAGCAAACATAAATCCTTCTTTGGGTGATTTATCTTGGTAAAAAATGAGAGCTTTTAAAATGTGAAGTTTGGAAGTGGTAGTGGGTAATGCTACAGGGGCTCCCATTCATTATACTAATAAAATTCTATAACACAGTGAATAACCGCTAGAGGGTTTTGTTACTTGCAGACAAGTACAATGACAGACACACATTCTATATCTCTCTATAGCAGGCAGATATTATCAGCTGAGACAAAGGGAACAAAATGTGTGACAGTCATTCACTCTTCATCGTGTAGAGATTTGTAGCTCACTGCTAAGTATTCTTTCCCACAAATGCTGTGTTGTCCTAAGGCTAGTCAGCAAAGCTGTATTTTCTTTGAGAATTCAAGGGCACTGGATTTGCTTCTGTTTAGCTGTAAAAATGGCTACATGTTGTGGCCCCAGCTAACTATCAATATTTGGAGTAAAACATTTGTTTTAAAAACTTATTTCGTGCATGAAACTTTGGTGTGTTTCCATCCCTCCTTCCTGACCTCTATGGGAAGAATTTGGTTATATTCGTAATAGATACGATCCTCCCCGAAAAGGCCCCCAAATAACCCTAAGCCCTACCCATAAACGTCTCTGGGAGGACCGAGGCTAACACTTCTTTTTGGTTCATATCGGCTGATTTTGGTGTCGGCTATGATTTACGAATTTCGGACGATGTGATCAGAATAAGACAAAGATTTAGTAGAACCTTCAGTTTGTTTTTTTACATTTAAAAGAATCTCTGTCTACTTTATTGAGTTGTAACATATCCTGATAAGTGTTGAGCGAACCCAAACCGCACTGGGTTCGTACCAAACATTACGGTTTTTGGACCCCGGACCCGAACACGGACATTCCACTGTATGTTCGGGTTGGAGTTCGGGGTTCGGCGATTACATTGTATGTAATGCTATTGGCTGTCTATAAACCGAAATAGAATTACAAGAATTTCTTATGAATGGGGACTCTATTTCGGTTTATAGAAAGCCAATAGCATTACATGTATTCCATAAGCCGAAAGTCTATAATCCGAAAGACATTCGGTTTATAGACTTTCGGTTTATAGAATAGCAATAGCATTACATGTATTCCATATGCCGAAAGTCTATAATTCCGAAAGAGATTCGGTTTATAGACTTTCGGTTTTTGTAATACATGAAATGCTATTCTATAAACCGAAATAGAGTCCCCATTCATACGAATAGGTCAATTGACCTATTCGTATGAATGGGGACACTCACCCACATTTTACTTCCTTTTGCAGCCCTCTAGCCCTTTCCATTACTTTTTAAGAGGCCAAAAGTTCGGGTCCCCATTGACTTCAATGGGGTTCGGGGTCAAGTTCGAGCCTGAACCCGGACTTTTTTCTGAAGTTCGGCCGAACCTGCCGAATCCGAACATCCAGGTGTCCGCTCAACTCTAAACCTGATACATTTTCCGTTTTTGTTGAAAAGCCTCCACATGCAACACACATATCATATGAAGGGAAGGGCTTTTGTTATTGATGACTAATGTCCACCAAACTGAACGTTCTCTCCTGACTATTCAACTTTGCTGATGTAGCTACAGCCTCCTTCTATGTGTTGGGCTAGAATCCCCACTCTCCTTTTCTTGCTTGCAGTAATGCCATCCCAAACAGCAGAGATATTTAGAATAAACAGAATAAAATAGGATCCGAGCTCTTTATGGACACACTCAGGACAGTTACAGTTCATCTATATTCCTCCAAGACAGAAAGACCTGTCACTCAGCCTTATTGTGTAGTTAGGTTGTCTGCAAATGGAAGAACAGACGGAGAGCCTGCATGCTGGGTTTAAAGGTGCTGTTATACTTGAGCTAGCCTTGATTTTATTTTCAACCATAATTTCTTCCCAATGGAGTTGATCCTCTCCGGTGCAAGTCTACACTGATGAAAAGCAACTCAGACTTAACAACAATCTTCAGTCATTCATTGATGTCACCCTGCTAACTAACCATCTCATTATATAAAGCAAATGTTACATCTCAAAGTGTCTTAGGGGTTTCTGTTGCATATATTTGACACAATGAAACAATGTCTTAAGTCGGAAGTTATGTTCATTTTTGTCATCCAACCGCTGTCACAAACTGCTTAACAAAAAATACATCTGTTCAACTACATAAGCCCGCACACAAAACAGAAAAATAATAACTGGAATATTACCTTCCCGGCAGCACCGAACAAAGTACAAATAAACAAACACTCCAAACACACAGATCTATGATCCCCTCTGTTTGTTCAACTACAAAAGGACAGAAATCAAAACAAGATTTAAAAAAAAATACACGGAAAATGTTAAAACTTGCAATTGTTTTTTATTGTTTTTATTTATATATTTATTGTTTATTCAGGCAGGAAAGACAGGGAAAATAGGTATGAAAACGACAAAGCAATAAAGGAAACGAAAGCATGTGCTCTCAGCTTCACGCATGTACACTCAGTGCGCGTGTGCATGTTACAAAGATAGAAACCACACATATAACTCTCAGAAACTGCAAACCTGTGGTGTGGGCACTTTATGTGGCATAGCTCAGATACTAGGCAAATGTGAGCAATTGAGCAAAAACATGTGCACGCTTCTTGCAGCTAGCTGCACCAAATGCATCCAAAAAACATGCTCAATGTGGACATATATACATGATCTGATCTGCACCGGGAATTTGTCATATACCCTGGGAAAAACATTAAAAAGCAATGAAGGAGACATTAGGATAGGTACAAAGAGCTTGACACATATTTGTAGAGTTGAGGAGCCAGCATGGTTATTTTTAGGAGCTAGGGAATTGATAATTTCATAGAATTCTATAGGTTCGACTCAATATACACCAATAATCAGCCCCAAAAATGGTGCCACCGGATTGGGCATGGGTTGGGGGCACATCGAATACATTCACAGTCCAGAAATGAAACCGGATTCCATGGCAAAATTAGGTGATGTGCAGTGAATCAGAGGGGTAGCCTTGGTCCTCCCCATCGATTTCTATGAGGACGTTGGCTTATTTGGAGGCCATTTCAGGAGGATCTATTACAAACAGAGCCAAATTCCTCCCGAAAGGCCAAAAGTGTAATAAAATAGAAATCAGTAAAAATAAAAAAAAAAGGAAGTAAAAAAAACAACAAATAAACATAATACATTAAGTACATAAAAATAAACTAAATGAACATAAAAAAAATATAAAATAATTTTAACCAAAAATTTAAACATGCTTACATTAATGCAAATATACCATTATAATATATACATTAATGTATTGTAATTGTATATAAATATTTTTGTGTTTACAATTTGTTTTGTTTTTTTAATTCTTCTGCACTTTTAAGTTCAGTTCTCCAACTAAAATCTTTAGAATTGAAATGGGCGATTTGACTATGTTAAGCGAATTGGGAGCGTGTTCGGGGATGATGGGCGCATATTGGGTAGCTGAAACTCAGCTATAGTGCCCAACCCAAACCCAATTCAGGACATATTCGTGTATAGTGGCCCTTATGTCAACCAATAAAAGTCATGGCAATTCCTGTACAAGGGCCCCAATAACAATAATGACTACATTAATTTAATGGTTGCAGACACAGTCCCCATTTGAACAATGCACATTTCATTTTATCACAAGTGCTCTGTGTTATCATAAAAAACAAAACCTAGAATTCTGTAAAGCAGCATCTCCACCGATTACCCTTCAGCCTGTCATCCACAAACTTTAAATAATTGCCCCTTGCTCTATTAACTCTTCCTAGATATGTGCTGCTTGCCATCCTGACACATACAAAAAGAAAGGATTTAAATACAATGTCCTTACTAAACTTTCACTGGAAATTGCAAAAAAAAAAAATATAGATAAAAAAAAAACGGGGTGTGCTACGGGCGTGATTGAGCGCTGCGTAGAACACCTGCGGCTAGTTTGCCTTTTGTACTGTATGGAAAATTCTGATGCTCCTTGAAAATCTAATTGTGCTCATCAACAGGTACTGTCAGAGGAGGACAAGTTAAGTATGGGAAGCGCAAGTATAAGTGACCACCGTCACTTACCCCTTTTTCCGAACGCATTAAGGTGTCTTCAGGCTGAGTTGTTATATAAAGAACATATGGCTGGTCTCAGTAGGTGACCTTATTTGATGAGATGGATGAAGAGGCCAGAGATGTGATAGTAAGTATCCTTCCCGCACTCTTACACAGCAAGCAAATGAATGATTCGTACCATTCGAGACGGATAGATGGGGTTTTAAAGAGTGCGGCAAATGCTACAACTTCAGAAATGTGTCCATTATACGCGGTATGACAATGAAATTACCCTACAACTACTGGAATGTCTCATATTACATAGAGACACATATTGTATGGATTACTCGGGGCTTGACAAATGTTTGGAGATTTTAAAACCCAAGCAGACCAGTTCAGGGTACTCAAATTTAGGAGCAAAGGGAGGTGATAACGCCATAGGCTTCTCTATAAAGTAATCAAAAAAGTTAGGAGCCAGTAACATGGGTTTTCGGGTTTGTCAACCCCTTCATTACTTATTACATTGTCATATTGTATATATGTTCTATATGTATATAAAACACACCATACAACACAGAACACATAGACAAAATAACAAGCAATGTAGGAGAACCCTGGAGTTTTTTTTTTTTAATCATAAACCACGCCCCCTCCTGGATGCCAAGCCCTTGAAACAGCTGAGTGCAAAGAGTGAGAGGTTGATTCCACAATAACCACTAATGACAGCACCGTCTTGGAAGAAGCAAATCGCCGTCAGATGAAACCAATCCATCTCTTTCACCGATGAAAGTGAATTCAGAAGCCCTGGTGAAATTATTTTCACTGTAAAACTACAAGAGAATTGCAATTAGTCTTCAAAGTGAAAATAATAACGGCATTTTAACAACATTAAACCAGGGCGTGACAAACTCCAGGAGACAGGGCGTCTGGCTCCTAAAATCCACGTTGCTGGCTCCCGAGGTCCAAGCCCTGTACAATATCCAGGCAGTAAGATAAAGTGAGATCACAGGGCAGAATGTGCTCTAAATATGACACACACACACACACAAAAAAAAGGTTAAAAAAAACCGTAGCAGACAGGTAAAGACAAGATGATAATACATGCAGAACATTCAGAATGTTCCTCTGATTAATGCAAAGTTTCCCTTAGCTTTGAAGAGCGACACTGTCTGTTTACAATCCGTTGCCGGATACGGTTAGGCTGGGCCACTCGGCGGATTATGTTGCGGCTCGGTTCTTGTGTTGCCCGTTTGATTTATCCTCCCCTTACGTGTCATATTGACGTAGATTTAACATCAATGAAAATGCCACGCATATGATTACATTGATGTTCTACCTTACGTCCCGAGGATGCACAGAGAAAGGAGAAGGTGACAGAAGGTCTGTTGTGCTAACGGGTGTTTAATCATGGAGCTGGCAGCTCTGTTTGCTCCCCAGGACTCGAAGGCGGCCCAGGGAACAAATAGAATTTCCATTGATTTGCTTCTCAGTCCTTTCCCTTGGCCGGCTGGTTATATCCCCCTAGCGTCCACTACCCCGAGCTGCTAATCAAATCCTGCGTGGAAGAGAAATCAGAAAGTCATGGAAGATTTGGGGGGATGTGAAGACAGGGAAAAGTTTAAGCAATATGAGAGATCAAAATGACTTTTATGGGTGTTTCTTCTTGTGGAAATTGTAAACATATTGGGGGGTTTCAGTGGGAATACGCAGTAGGTGACAATGGGTAAAGTACAGATAATTTAATTTCTGGCCACACTATACAGCAATAAAAATATTATGTGTGAAATAAACTGAGAAACTAGCTGTAAAGCCATGTGGACGTAGCACAGACTATAGGAGGGAATACTGACTTATATAGGTCATCCAGGTAAATCCAGAATATCTTATGTGTGTATATACACATACATATATATCATCTAGCTGTACACATTATCTCACTATATGTAGGTGATCTAGGTATATATAAATGTATTCATATATATAAATATACACACACGCACACATCTATCAGCCAGAACATTATGACCACCTGTCTAATATTGTGTAGGTTCCCTTTTTGTAGTAAAAAAAAGTCCTGACACCAGCGCTGTATTGAGCGCCTAGGGCGGCACTTGCCTTGTATACCTGTGGGGGCAACTCTGCCCCTTTAATATAAAAAAGAGCTTTCCAGCAGGAACGATAGCTGGGGAGATCTTCTGATCTCCCCTAACCGCTGCTTAGCCTCGAGCAGGCAGCATGGAGTCTGTGTCTGCTGCCTGTTGTCTGAGTGCAGACAGATCACGTGGTGGTGAGGCATGTTCTGGGTGTGCAATGTGGGTGCTGCAGCACGTCCTGTGGATGCAAAGTGGGTGCTGGTTGTGGTAAGTACTGAGTGTGCAATGTGGGTGCTGGGGCATGTCCTGGGGGGTCTAGGGCATGACCTGTAGATGCAAAGTTGGTGTTGGCTGGGGTAAGTCCTGAGTGTGCAAGTCTGTCGTACAACTCTTCCTTCCTTACACCTCCCATGTCAGTCTAACTCCTCTTCCTTCCCATGTCAGTCTTACTCCTCTTCCTTCCCATATCAGTCTTACTCCTCTTCCTTCCCATGTCAGTCTTACTCCTCTTCCTTCCCATGTCAGTCTTACTCCTCTTCCTTCCCATGTCAGTCTTACTCCTCTTCCTTCCCATGTCAGTCTAACTCCTCTTCCTTCCCATGTCAGTCTTACTCCTCTTCCTTCCCATATCAGTCTTACTCCTCTTCCTTCCCATGTCAGTCTTACTCCTCTTCCTTCCCATGTCAGTCTTACTCCTCTTCCTTCCCATGTCAGTCTTACGCCTCTTCCTTCCCATGTCAGTCTTACGCCTCTTCCTTCTCATGTCAGTCTTACTCCTCTTCCTTCCCATGTCAGTCTTACTCCTCTTCCTTCCCATGTCAGTAATTCTCCTCTTCCTTCCCCATGTCAGTATTTCTCCTCTTCCTTCCCCATGTCTGTCTCTCTCCATTTCCTCCATGTCTGTCTCTTATGTCTTGTGGGCAGCATCAGGTCTGTGTGTTAGACACACTCAGACATCAGTCAGTGTGCTCCTCACGTGTAGTAATGTCAGAGCATTGTATTCCCGATGATCTGAATTTCTACTGGTGAGGCAGCACTGACTGGGGTCTGAGTATGCCTAACACACAGACCTGATGCTGCCCGCGGCTCCACAGGAGCTTCTTCACATGGCTCAGACAGGCTGTGCGCTTACATTCTCTGGAGGCAACAGGGTTTGTGGAAGAGGCGGGACTCACGTGATGTCATTTCCCATGCATCGTGCAAGATGAGAAGAGTGCCAGGAGATGACTGAATGTGACTGATGCATGGGCCGTATTCATTCTCACATTGTACAGAGCCAGCGCTTGTGGGGGTTTCTGAAATTCTGCAGACCGTAGATATGTATAAACTCCATCTCACTGTACTTTAATTTTTCAGCAATGCAAAATCTAAAATATGCATTTTAAAGCATATTTTGAGGACTGTAATATGCACAAACGTTTGCAAGATGCATTATGGACAGCAAACATCCAGCTTAGTATTAATGTCCTCTCATATATTCTTAACAACCTTCATTAATACACAGTCTATTAGGAGAATACAATACTTTTCTTCAAACAATGTGCTTTTTTTTTATGAGACTGTTAAAATGACAGTGCTGGACCCTCTTACCGACCTTGGATGGTCTTCTTCCAAAGTGTAACAATGTGTGCGTCTTCACTCCTGTGGAGAGAGTCCTTTCAGCTTGGGTTGCACACAAAGCTTGTCTGCTAGAGTGATGTCAATCTAGAAAATGCCATCAATTTGTGATTATTCCCTGTCCTATTATGCCCACGGGCGCTAGAAGCAGCTTTTTTCCCCCTCTTTTCCTGCGTGACTTTCGTTTATAGTCGAATCATTAAAATTTGAACAGTTTAAGATACCGTATTTGTATTATTCAACATACACACTGTAGCGCCAGTCTTGGAAGCGAACGGATCCGTGGGCCATCTTTCAGAATATTCTTACAAGACAAAAAAAAAATTCTCTTGTTTGTGCAGCCAGGTTTATATCTATGGAAGTTTCATGTCATGCAGTTTTTAATCTTTTAATTCTTCCGGGTGACTCGTTTCACCCAGATTTTTCTCTTTAATGTGAAAGAGATAGAGGAATTCTACATGAAGACACAAATATATAACATATGCACATCTATATACGGGCACAAATCCATATATTGAGGTTCTCCTGTTCACTGCAGCACAGCCAATCGCGTGTGAGCAGATCTCACCTCTTTGGCCAATCAAAGGGGGAGAATATATGTCTGTGACTGCTTCCTAGTAACTCACTGTAAAGACAGGCATGATCTGACTGTTCCCAGGTTGGGTAGCAAAGAAGGTGCACACAGAGCGAACAAGGGGCAGCTGTAGAGGGCCCCTGTACCATACCCGGGGCACTAAGAATCTTCCTTTTTTCCCTCGCCTTTAACACAGCCATAAACTGCCCTAGAGTCATGAGAAATATTGATATCTTACAGCCAGCTGGAAATGAATTGTATTTTCACTTCGATTATTAAACATTTCCCCTCTCAGCAAGCTCTTATTTGACAAATGCAGTTTCCTCTTCTATTTAGATTTATAACCATAATACTTATATATTTTAAAAAACAATGAAGCATGATTGACTCAGCAAATTGTCTGGCACCAGGGTGATCGGATGTAAGATAGATTATTAGTTTATCAGAAGCACACGGCTGATAAATGACAACTAGCTCGACATGGTGTGGAAAAAAAGGCTCTGCATAGTGTAGTTTGAAACAGTGGTATAAGAGCAGTGTCTCAGTGACCACTGACAGTGGTGCATAGGGTTGCCACCTGGCCGGTATTTTACCGGCAGGCCGGTAAACAATTGTCATCAGGCCAATGTTAAGTCTATGGAGACAGTACCAAGGCCGGTATTTTTTTGGAAGAAAAGGTGGGAACCCTAGTGGTGCATGGGTGGAATAAGTATATTTATATAGGCACTCTATACACTACGTAATGGTAAATCACATGACTTAAACCAAAACACGCAGTAAATTCCCAAAATACATTTCTACCAGCTGATTAATATTTTCCAGTATTCAAAGTCACTACAAGGACCAACTGGAGAATCTGTTCAACCCTCAATGATTGCAGGTTCAGTGCATGGCAGGGTCAACTCAGCCCGTGACCCTTCTGAGGTTAAGGGAATGAGTATCATTAAACTGGGTTATGATAAGATCCCTGAATTTCGAGCAAAAGTAACATTCTCAGGGTGTACCTAAATCCAGCGGATATCTAAATGCAGTAGATATGGCATGGGGCAGCAGTGCACTTACTGCTACAAATACATTTCCTTCTGCAAATATCAGAAAATTGCCCTTAATGTAGAAATATAATATAAAAGAAAAGCTTAAGTTTAGCTCTGGCCATAGTGGCCTGCCAGAATAAAGGTCAAAGCAGCAGGTCACTTGTTAGGACTGAGCGACTCTCCCCTATAAATAATTATTGCTAAGAGTTGCCTGGTAGAATACATACAATTTAATACCTAATAAAAGAACTTGTAATTAGTTACAATTCGCATCGCACCACCCCGGCGGCTGCAGAGAACCATTTAACTGACAGAAAATAATTATCCTTAAAGGAAAAAAAATTAGAACATTTCCTTCAAATGCATACAGACCCCTATCACACATTGTCTAATTTATACATCTGGCTGATAATTCAGAGATCCAGGCCTTTCACACAACGTGCCAGCTCCGAACAATGAAAGCGCGCACCTCCAAAACCGACGTGCAATAGTCAAGTTATAGCAATAGGCCGTGTTTAGAAAACAAGTCTATCCAAACACTATAATTACAACATGCACCGGCAGGCATAACCCTCCTTTAATAAGCCGACTCCTGATACATTCGTCAAATGGAGTTTTTTTTTTTTTTTTTTCTCTCTTTTCTCTTGCCTTTTTTCCAGGGTAGTTTTAAGTTCAGGGACAGAGAGCATGTCTTCATTAGAAACATTAACATTCACAGTCTGTAGTAAATTTTGACAGTGAAAAGGTCTCTGTAACCTTTAGTTGTGCAGAAATTTACTCCCCAAGAAAATTACAGCTGGCACTGTCTTAATTAATGCACGCTTTCTTTTCGGAAAAAAATGTGGGCTTGTCAGTAAAAAAAAAAGAAAAAGAAGAAAAAAAAAAAAAAGAAGAAAAAGAAGAAAAACTGCATTTAAAAAGCTGGACACGAAAGATGCCCAATGATAAGGCCGGTAAAAAGTACTGGGCGAAAATGTTGCGCTGGTCTGGTTCCATGTCCAACGGATTCACGCAAGGAATGCGCAGGCTGTTTATGGGCGTTTGGGCATACGTATCACTGCGCGGCATCTACAGAACTGAACTTTTATTGAGGCCACGTTCGGAGTTATGTGTAGGACAATGGGGGGGCGTTTCTAAGACTCAGTTCTGAGGCAGCGTTCTAAAACTGGTCTAAATCAGCAGAAACTTTCCATCGGCTTCCGCGGCAACAGCACCACTTTTAAAATTTTGCCCCGCGACTGACCTTTATACATAAATAAATAAAAAAAGACTTCATGGAACAAGTCACTGAGTAGCTAGCCATGCACGATTACTGGCATCCCTGCCTTTAACCTCACCTCATGTGTCTCCTGTCCTCCCCTCCCTCTAGATTGTAAGCTCTGCGGGCAGGTACCTCTACCTCATGTCTGTCCCCAACATAGTATGTAGTTCCCTTGTATGCTATGTACCAAGTGCTGTGTAAATTGTAGCCCTTATATATAAATGTTAATAAACAGTTTGACAAATATCTGTACACTTTGAGAGCCAGCAGACCATTTTAGGAGCCAGCCATTTTTAAGAGACAGGGAAATGGAATACTATCCAAAAAGCTGGGAGCCAGCAGTAGAGATTTAACCTTGAGGTAGGTAAAGCATATATATTAAGTATTTATAGGTTCCTTCGTAGATGTCGTCATTGAGGTATGTGCAAATTTACTCCTATAAATCTTAGTGCCCATATAAGTATGGCTAGATTGAGCGTTAAGCCTCGAGCATTATGGGAGAGATAGTGTGAGGATGGACCCTAGGCTTAACCAGTTTTTATCTGCAAGCTATAGGCCCTCTATTTACTTAGAATCTTGTTCTCAACAATCTGATTAACCCCTTCGTGGCGTTAGGACGTACTATGCCGTCCTGATTTTAAAGTGCCTAAAAGTCGTTAGGACGGCATAGTACGTCCAGCGTTAAACATTTCATCGTGGCTCCTCGCGATGAGCTGTGCTCTGATCCCGCTGCTGGCACTTGCGGCAGGATCCCACCTGTCAGATGAGGCCACTTTGCCGGTGCTACATTTCTCCAAATCTCGCTGTGCCTGAACGTCCGGCTTCTGGCACGCCTCCGTGACATCACACGTGACGTCCGGAGGTCTCGCTATTTTTTGGCAGGGACGCACGGGGTCTATTAAGACCCTGACCGGGTCTTTACCATAGCGTTCCTGGCTGCCAAGTCGTTTGGGACGCAAGCACCTTGCGTCACGAAGGGGTTAACAACGAAATATACAAATCCACTTAATTTAATGAACGATGTCACTGCCTTGAAATGAGAAAAGCACTTTATCTATAATCAAGCAATACAAATTGTGAAAATAAATGTGTTCTAATTTCCCTTTAAATTATAGTCTGTATCATATTACAAGTAACATTTCTGCTTTAATGTGCACAATACTCACAAGCCTGCAGTGTGTGTAGATGTTTGTGGGGATATACACCTCTCTCCACACACATGACTTGACAAAGACTCACTGGTGCTCTCCAAAGGCCTTCCTCATATAAACTCTGCTTTCAGTATGACCATGGAGATTGGAAAATAATAGTATGAGCCAAATTGTAATCATATGTATGGCTCAAGAGAAAAGATGTCATAATAGCAGACAGCAAAGACTTTATCAACTTTTAGCATCATTTAGAAATAATATGATATCATGGAGAATAATTCATTTGCATGTGGTGTCTTATGGTGATGTCATAACTAGGAGAGAGTACATAATATTTGCCGGGAGAGTTATAAAGATAATATATACAGAAATTGTGCCCAAGAGTAGGGGACTCTCTTTGGGCTATTCACTAAAAAGTTGTGTTGAGGCGAGTAGCAGGTGAGTTAAAGTGTATAGCAGGTGAATAGCAGGTGAGTTAAAGTGAATAGCAGGTGAATAGCAGGTGAGTTAAAGTGAATAGCAGGTGAATAGCAGGTGAGTTAAAGTGAATAGCAGGTGAGTTAAAGTGAATAGCAGATGAATAGCAGGTGAGTTAAATTGAATAGCAGGTGAATAGCAGGTGAGTTAAAGTGTATAGCAGGTGAATAGCAGGTGAGTTAAAGTGAATAGCAGATGAATAGCAGGTGAGTTAAATTGAATAGCAGGTGAATAGCAGGTGAGTTAAAGTGTATAGCAGGTGAATAGCAGGTGAGTTAAAGTGAATAGCAGGTGAGTTGAGATGAGATGAACATTTCATCTCACCAATTTAGCTACACATTGTGCAGGAACAAACCTGGTTAATTCCCCCACCAAGTGAACTCGCCAGGTTTGTTCCTGCGCAATGTACAGCTGAATTGGTGAGATTGTGTCACATGAACTCACCTGCTATTCACATGAACTCACCTGCTATTCACATGAACTCACCTGCTATTCACTCACCTTTAGTGAATAGCTCCATCTGTGTGTGCTTGTATAATGCTAACTTGTGAGTGAAAAAGATATGTTAAAAAAACAGGTGCAATCCCTTGTATCAGTATGAGCACAGCCATTGCACCATTGTGTTACTCTCCAGAATGCTTGGAAGTGTGTCCCCAATTATTATTATTATTATAGATATTATTATTATTATAGTTATTATTATTATTATTATTATAGATATTATTATTATTATTATAGTTATTATTATTATTATTATTATAGGTATTATTATTATTATAGATATTATTATTATTATAGTTATTATTATTATAGGTATTATTATAGGTATTATTATTATTATTATTATTATTATTATTATAATAGGTATTATTATTATTATTATAATAGGTATTATTATTATTATTATTATTATAGATATTATTATTATTATTATTATTATTATTATTATTATAGGTATTATTATTATTATTATTATTATAGGTATTATTATCATTATAGCTATTATTATTATTATTATTATTATTATTATTATTATAGATATTATTATTATAGATATTATTGTTATTATTATTATTATTATTATTATAGATATTATTATTATAGATATTATTATTATAGATATTATTATTATTATTATAGATATTATTATTATTGTTATTATTATATATATTATTATTATTATTATAGATATTATTATTATAGATATTATTGTTATTATTATAGATATTATTATTATTATTATTATTATTATTATAGATATTATTATTATAGATATTATTGTTATTATTATTATTATAGATATTATTATTATTATTATAGATATTATTATTATTATTATTATTATTATAGCTATTATTATTATTATTATTATTATTATAGATATTATTATTATAGATATTATTATAGATATTATTGTTATTATTATTATTATTATTATTATTATAGATATTATTATTATAGATATTATTATTATTATTATAGATATTATTGTTATTATTATAGATATTATTATTATTATTATAGATATTATTATTATTGTTATTATTATATATATTATTATTATTATTATAGATATTATTATTATTATTATAGATATTATTATTATTATTATTATTATTATTATAGATATTATTATTATTATTATTATTATTATTGATATTGTCAATTGTCAATGCTTTTTTTAATGCTTTTGCCTGTAATTTTGCTGTCACAGTGTATAAACCATGCGTTCTCTCACTGTACTATTTTCGAGACCCCCCCCTTAGTAAACATTAGTTGTACCCCTCTGTATAACACGTATTTGTACAGACTCTGCCGCATTCTGATTTATGTCTTTCCTGTTTTTCGGAATGACTCCCCCGAGACTGCACAATGATGCATCACTGTATTCTTAGCCTAACAATTGTTAACATATGACATTTGTGTTTGCCCCAAGATGATGTACAAATAGGTTTCGGCGGGCTCCCATATGAGAATCCTGAGATGCCATTTTCCATGCCCTTATAATAATGATAACAATTCACATTAGCCTTTTTTTCTCCTCTTTTCTTTCGCTCTCTCTCTTGCTCCCCCCCCTCCGAGCCCCCCGTTCACAGTGAGTTTGGCATTCAGTTCAGAGAACCTAATGTCAGCAAGTAATCCATAAGTACTGTATTCGGGGACTTCTGAGCCCCTTTCAGTCTATTTTTAGGATGTGGCAGAGTGATGAAGTCTGCTTCTGTTACATCCTGTATATGTATCCGCAGACACGCGTGTGTTTGTATGTATACATGACACACACAGGCATGATGTACAAGGAACACACAACGGGCTTTATTCATGGCAGGGAATTGAGAATGTAAAACTTAAGGTCAAAGTAGTAAGCATTCTTCCATTCAGTTAGCGTTTGAACTTCCCTTGTCAATTCCCTCCCTTCCATTAGGACTCTCTAATACTGAAATTAAACATAGGTGGGCGGCCATACAATGTGACAATCTCCAATTTTAACATCCCAGAGAGGTGTTTTGATGTAGCTTTGAGGAAAACCATACAAAGATGGGTAACCTTGCTTAGTAAGTGTACACTCACCTCCCGGTCATTTCAGTAGCCCCCCTCATTTATTATAGTCAATTATTATTATTATAGCACCAACAGTTTACTGAGCAATTAATACACTGTATAAGATATGATGCTAAATGATAGATAATGGAGACATTGTAAAGGTAGAGGGGAGGAGGATGAGGTTTCCCTTATCCTTCATAACCCAAACTTGTCTCTTTAGAGACACCCGCCAGTTTACTCTCAACTCTGCCTCAAAGTTGAGGCAAAAAATGTTCAGTGTCCCCTTAAAGTAATTGGAATCCAGTGGAAGATTTGTTTAGGGGAGTGCAGCCTCCCCTCTATAAAATATATATGTGCACAAGTAAGATCAGGTTTAAAACACAGATATAAAAGGACCAACCATTCTACCTTTCCACACGCAGATTTCCCCCTATACATTACAGACCAGGAGGATGGATTTGAGAGAAACCTTCGCTCATCTCTGCTATATTTCACACGAGCGGATCTCTTAAATGACTTCTGTCCCAGGAAAAGCCTCTGTGATGTGCAGATCCTAAAGCTGTCACAACTGTGAACAGTTTATCAGACGGGAGAGTAACGGGCTTTTATGTCTGTGCAGGTCCTGGAGGGGGGATGTTAGTGGGTAATCTGAGAGGTGCCATGCTGCGGTGCACACTTTGTGTGACAGGAAATACTTACACTTTGCATGGCAGATAAGAAGGGTTTAAGGCCATTTTCTAGTCTACACTCACCAGTTTTTGTTTGTTATTCTGAAATAACAAGACAGCTATATAAGATTTCATATGTGCCCAAACCCCTTCCCACTGTTAGGACGTTATAGGCCATTGTGATTTTCAGAAAGCTTGTAGGATGGCATAGACTGTCCTGACTGTACCAGTCACACACACACATACACCCCCCACGGCTCCCCGCGATGAGCTCTGGGGGAAAACCCGCTGAAAGCGGGATCCCCTCTGTCAGATGAGGCCACTTTCTCATGCGCTAAGTGAGCGCTGGCAACATTTTTCTAAACGTCTAAGTCTTGCGGTATTTAGTGAGGGACCCACAGGGTCTGTAAAGTCCCTCATCAGTTCTCTGCCTATGTGTCCCTGGCGCCAGGAGCACAAAAATTACATTTTGCTGCTTTAATCCTTAATTTTTCCGACTCTGCTACTTTGGCCTTCAGTTTGAAATGATCATCTCAATTCCCTGCAATTATCTCTTTATTGAGTAGACCTTTAAAAGACATAAAGAGTGTGCCTTTGCCCCTCACCTCTTACACCTTTAGTTTACTACTTCTCATATCTACGCTTATTTAGAACCCTGGGAAATTATGCAAATTAATTGTACAGGACATGTATGGGCGAGGGGGAGGCAAGAGATGACTGACGGGGGCTGGGGGAGGGGCTTCAAGGGGGAGTTGATAAAAGCCCTGGAGCCTCTCTCCCCAGCAGCCATTTTAATCTGTAAACGCACCTGGTAGCAATTTTTTGCAGCTCTGGTGTTTCATTCACGGCTCAGGCATGGAGATTGAGGCAATGCTCGCTGCCCTGAGGGCTGAGGCTCTTACAGATGGTGGCAGACGTTTGAGGCAGCAGTTTGCAGCGCTGCAGGCTGCTACGCCCGCGGTGGCATCGCCTCCCGCGGGTCCTCGTGGCGGGGCGCGGCGGGTGTCCCGCCCGCCCGCTCGACTGAGCCCGGATGCCGGCTCCATCCAGCCTCATCGGAGCAGGAGCGGAGCTGGGCGAAGGAGCGGCCTTCGCCCGTCGGCCGCGCGGCCCGCTGCGTCCGGCGGCGGGCCTGCTAGTGCAGCCACGCGACCGTCCCCGGTGGCTAGTGGGAGCGGGGATCGCAGGCCGCGCCCCTCCCCTCGGGGTTTGGAGCGCGACGGACGGAGAACATCCAGGGCTGTGACCAGGTCCGGTACAGCCCTGCTACCTTCCCCCCCGCGTCCGGATGCGGGGCCTAGCAGGAGGAGGAGCACGGATCGGCAGGCCAGGGTGGTGAGTAGGCCTCAGGGCCGAAAACGGGGGTCCCTTCGATTACCCTCCCGGGCGGGGGGCAGTGGGGAGGCTGTGGGCAGCTGCAGTGGGTCTTCTGGGGATGAGGATCCGGCCCTGGGTCTCTTACTGCCCCCTACCCCGTCCCCTACTCCTACCCCTGTGACTACTTACCAGGTTCCCTTGGCTGGGCTTCTCTCTCCTCCTGACCTGGCGTTGTATTCACCTGTCTCTCCTTCACAGGCTCCAGCTACTAGTGCTGTGCCACTCTACGTCCCCCATCCTGCTTCCCAGGTTGCGGGTGATTCAGCGGCCTCCCGGGCCTCCACGCCGACTCTGGGCGCGGTTCAGGGAGACACTGGTGAGTCCACGGGGCAACCTTTGGCGGGGTTTTCTGGGGTGGGTGGGGTGGGGTCTACCGTTACTCCTGCTAGTCAGCCTTGGGTGGATTTGTTGCAATGCTTGCGGGGGGCGATAGAGCAAGTGAGCCGTGTGGCTGGGCCTTCTGGTAGTGCGGCCCTGCAGGGCATCGATAGTACGATGGGCAGCGTGTGGGGTTCCACCGGGGGTTCACCGGGGGTGGTTTCTGGTTTACCGGGCATGGCGGGGGTCCCACAGTCCCCCTTATTACCGCCCCCTTTGTTGCTGCCGGCGGCCACTGCTGCGGCGCTCCCTGCGGTTCCCTTGTCAATGCCTAGTACATCGGCGGCACCGAGTACGTCGGCGTCCATGGTTGGGGCGGCTGATTTGACACACCCTGTTGCACCGATGGCGCATGGGGCCGCGTATTTATGTTGGTCGGGCCCCTTAGGCCTTCATCTTAAACCGGAGGTAAGGGAGCGTATTTGGAAGGGCGAGTATGTGGAAATTTATTCGCTCCTCCCCATGGAGGACGTTCCTCCTCCTGAGAAGGAGTTGAAGGATGCCGAGAAAGAAAAGGAGAAGTACCGTTATCGCAAAATCCCAAAGAATTATGGGAATTGGATTCGGGCTTTCTCCATCTTGGCTAGCGTCATCGGGGAGAAATCCCCTGAAAAATGTTGCTCCTTGTTTTGTTACCAGGATCAAATCTGGAATGCGTGTAGGATTTATGGGGGTCTCAGCTGGTGGCGCTATGATGAGCAATTCCGGCAACGGATTGCTTTACGGCCTACTTTGGGTTGGGATCAAATGGACGTGGGGCTGTGGCTGGCCATTATGACCCGGCCAGCCTCGCATCAGGGGGGTTTGACGTCCTTTCTCGGGGGGGTCGGGGGACTGGGTTCGCCCTCTCCCTCGGCCACGACCCAACGACGACCGGGAGGGTGCTGGCAATTTAATGAGGGTCAGTGCAAGTTTGGCGCCGGTTGTCGCTTCAAACATGAGTGTTCCGGTTGCGGGGGTAGCCACCCCGCCACCCGGTGCTTTAAGCGTCAGAGAGGTGGGGACAAGTCTGACGTGGGCGGAAAGGGGGATGACGCCGGTGGACGTCGGGGCAATGCGCCCATGGCTAAGCCGGTATAGGAATCGTAGGGCGGCGGACATTTTGTTGCACGGGTTTGAGTTTGGTTTCAGGATCCCCTTTCAGGAGCGGGAGGTTTGTTTGCGGTTGCGTAATTTACGTTCGGTGGCTGAGCACCCCGAGGTGGTGCGGGATAAGTTGGCTAAGGAAGTGGCTCTGGGCCGTATGGCGGGTCCTTTTGATTCGCCCCCGTTGGCCGCTTTACGGGTTTCTCCCCTGGGGGTGGTTCCCAAAAAGGAACCGGGAAAGTTCCGGCTGATCCAGCATCTGTCTTACCCCTATGGGGAGTCGGTTAACGATGACATTGATGCAGAATTGTGCCGGGTGTCTTATGCGTCCTTTGATTCGGCGGTTCGGATGGTGAGGGCGGCAGGGGCTGGTGCGTTGATGGCCAAAACCGATGTGGAGTCGGCCTTCCGGCTTCTTCCGGTTCATCCAGACTGTCATCACCTCCTCGGGTGCCATTTTGAAGGGAAGTTTTACGTTGACTTGTGCCTTCCCATGGGTTGTTCTATTTCCTGTTTTTATTTTGAGTGCTTTAGCACCTTTTTGGATTGGGTAATCAGGGAGGAGTCCGGGTGCAACTCAGTGATGCACTACCTGGATGACTTCCTGCTGGTGGGTCCCTCGGGTTTGCAAGTCTGTGGCCATTTGTTGAGGACGGCCCAGGTGGTTCTGGCTTCGTTTGGGGTCCCATTGGCGGCAGACAAAACGGAGGGCCCGACTACCTGTATTTCATTCCTGGGCATTGAGATTGACTCCCTGGCCGGGGAATGCCGGCTTCCTCAGGATAAATTGTTGGGCCTTAGGGCGGACATTTCTAAGGCTTGCGGCTTGAGAAAAATTCAGCTCAGGGCGTTGCAATCTTTATTGGGGAAGCTCAACTTTGCCTGTAAAATTATGCCAATGGGCAGGGTGTTTAGCAGACGTCTGGCGGGGGCTACGGCGGGGGTGTGCCGGCCGCACCATTATGTCAGGCTCACTCGGCCCCTAAGGGATGATCTGGCGGTGTGGGATGATTTTTTGAGCAGGTACAATGGACGGTCGTTGTGGCAGGCTCCGGAGGTGTCCAACGCAGATCTCCATCTGTACACGGATGCCTCAGGATCCGTGGGCTACGGGGCGATTTTGGGGTCCCAGTGGTCTGCCGAGACTTGGCCCCCGTTCTGGGGTTCGGGGTGCCTGACAAAGAATTTAGCTTTTTTGGAGCTATTTCCTATTCTGGTGTCAGTGGTCCTTTGGGGTACTACGTTACGGGATCGCAGGGTGGTCTTCCACTGTGACAACATGGGAGTGGTGTTGGCGGTGAATAACCTGACGGCTTCTTCCCCGCCGGTAGTTCGGCTGTTGCGGCTTCTGGTCCTTAACTGCCTTGATTTTAATGTGACCTTTCGTGCTGTTCATATCCCTGGGGTGCATAACGTAATTGCGGATGCACTTTCTCGTTCGCAGTGGGCAACGTTCCGGGCGGCAGCACCATGGGCGGACCCGGAGGGTATCCCGTGCCCGTCGACGCTGTGGGACCTTGGGTTGGGCGAATAGCACAGTGGGTTAGCCAGTCTGTCGCTGGATCCACATGGAAGCGTTACGGTAAAGTTTGGGGGGAATGGTTGGATCTGGAGTCGGCTCGTGGGGGTTTTAGGGATGATGGGGCTCGCTTGGAAGGTTTACTGTGGTTGTTGTGGCATTGGGACGTGGCTGGCTTGTCGCCCGCGGCAGTAACGGCACGGATGTCAGGCCTCAGTTTCTGGTTCAGAGCTTCTGGGCTACGGGACGTGACTAAGGAGTTTCTAGTGCGTCAGGCGTTGAAGGGTTGGAGGAGGGGCGTTCATTCCGTGGATTACCGTAAACCGGTGTCCGGGGCTTTGTTGCTGGGCCTGTGCCACATACTGCCGGTGGTTTGCCACTCGCCTTTTGAGGTGGATCTGTTTCGGTTAGCCTTTTCCATGGCATTTTTTGGAGCTTTGCGTATTGGGGAATTGGTTAGCCAGGCAAAAACGAAGCCAGGGGGTATACTGGCGGCTGATATGGTGCGGGAACCTGGTCTGGTGAGGTTTTTGATCAGGCGCTCCAAGACGGATGTACTTGGGGTTGGAAAGTGGGTCTCCCTGCGGGAAGTCCCCGGTTCTATGGTATGCCCGGTGGCTTGTTTTGACCGGTACGGTTTGGTCCGACCGGCCGGTTCCAATTCATTGCTGGTGCACGCTGATGCGACTCCTTTGTCTAGATTCCAGTTTATCAGGGTCTTCCGGATGGCAGTCGAGGCCCTGGGCCTTCCAAGCCGGGAGTTCGGGGGTCACTCGTTCAGGATTGGCGCTGCGTCTGAGGCCGCAAGGCTGGGTTATGCTGAGCGGGCTATCAGGCAGATTGGGCGGTGGGAATCCCGCAGGTTTCTATCTTATGTCCGTCCGGCTGGTCTGATCTCAGTTTCCTCTGCTTTAAATTCACAGATGTTGCGCCTAGGAGGGTGTGGCTTATAGGCCACTCGTACATATTCTGGGCACGGAGTCGGGCTGCCGTGCGACCTGGGGGAGAGTGCCTGGGCTTTCCGGGAGCCGTGGCAGACGTTCGGTGGTTCGGGTTCCGGGGTATGCGGTGGGTACGCTTGTTACCCGAGGTGGTTCGGCTGTTGGGGCCCCCTGATATTTTACTTATTCATCTGGGGGGCAATGATCTGGGTTCGGTCCCTGTGTGGACCCTGGGGGATACCATAAAAAGGGACCTGGCGAGGCTGCTGGTGCTCTTTCCTGGTGTGTCGCTGGTGTGGTCAGAGGTGGTACCACGTAATTATTGGAGGTGTGCGCTCAATCAGAGGGCGCTGGAACGGAGCCGGGTGAAATTGAATAAACGAGTGTCTCGTTTTGTGTTGAGTGTGGGGGGCGTGACTATACGCCATAGGGTTTTTGAGTCCGATGCGGCTCGGTATTTCAGAAGTGATGGAGTTCACTTAACTGAGGTGGGCCTTGATCTGTTTAACTTGGCGTTGCAGGATGGTTTGGAACAGGCCATGGCGGTGGTGGTGGGTGGTCCCCGCTGATTTAAGGTATTAAACGAGCGGGTCTGTGGCGGGGGTTGGCTGTCCTTGCCAGTAGGGGATATGTTTTGGAAAATGGAGTTGGAGTTATTACAAGGAGAATGGTGCTCGGGTCCTCCCCTTAACCTTAAAAGCAACATGGAAGTTGTTTGTAGTTGACGTGCCCACTGAGCTAAGTGAGTCGGCTAGTGGTAAGCATTGTGGGAGAGATGGGCCAGATGGAGTTATGGCATCTCAAGGGACGAGGAGGGGAGGCGAGCTTCTGGATTCTGGATTTGGTTGGAAAAAGGTGGCCATATATAAATATATGGGTGGAAGTGGAAAATGGTTTTACTGGCAAGGGCTTAGTCAATTTGTCAGGCTGTATTCTGTTTTATACATATAAGTATTAAAGGATGGTGGTGGTTTATACAGCCTGATATGTGTTTAATAAAGAAGTGCTGTGGCCTTGTTGTACCATCACAAGTCTCGTGTCCATTATTGGGGGGAACATGGGCTGGTATGGTTATGGGGGATTGTGGGGTTATGGTATGTCTCAGGAATCGGGCATCTATCCCCTCTGCATACATACAAGACAGTGTGCTCACCTATTGATATGTTCGACTTGTTTTTCATTTTTGTATAATTACGGATTTAAAATGTTAACATGTTGTTTAGAAACTTGGGTCAGATCGTCCTGCATGTTGGGTCAGATGAAAGAAGATCAGACCCACGATTCTAAACGTGTCCGCCCCCTCATAGAGCTATATAGAGCAAACATTCTAAACATGTCCGCCCCCTGATAGAGCTATACAGAGCAAGGATTCTAAACAACATGTCTGCCCCCTGATAGAGCTATACAAAGCAAAGATTCCAAACAACATGTCCACCCCATGATAGAGCTATACAGAGCAAACATTCTAAACATGTCCGCCCCCTGATAGAGCTATACAGAGCAAACATTCTAAACAACATGTCCGCCCCCTCATAGAGCTATACAGAGCAAAGATTCTAAACAACATGTCCGCCCCCTCATAGAGCTATACAGAGCAAAGATTCTAAACAACATGTCCGCCCCCTCATAGAGCTATACAGAGCAAAGATTCTAAACAACATGTCTGCCCTGATAGAGCTATACAGAGCAAACATTCTAAACATGTCCGCCCCCTGATAGAGCTATACAGAGCAAAGATTCTAAACAACATGTCTGCCCCCTGATAGAGCTATACAGTGCAAAGATTCTAAACATGTCTGCCCCCTGATAGAGCTATCCAGAGCAAAGATTCTAAACAACATGTCCGCCCCCTGATATAGCTGTAGAGAGCAAAGATTCTAAACAAAATGTCTGCCCCCTGAGCTGTACATAGCAGAGCTCAATAAAGTACTTTATTCATATACTTTCATTAATCAATTTCTTTTTAAAATGCCTAAAGTTATTGCAATCTTTCAATTAAAACATAACTTAATATTTGCTGACAACTGTACAAAATAAAAGTTTAATTTAACTGAAAAATTGTATCAGGTGTAGACATTTTAAATATAAATACTTCACTGAGCCAGCTTTGCTTGTATAACTCTACCAGGGGGGTGATCTTAATTCTTCTGATTTCAAATAACAGGTCCTTCCCATAATAAAGCTATATGGAGCAAAGAGGATACTTTCATTTTTTTTATTGTTTTGTATTCTTTCATTAAAGCATTTCTGTTTGAAACTCCTACACTTGATACAATCTTTCAATGAAACAGAACTTAGTTTTTTTTTTGCCCCCAGTTGTCCTTTCAGTGTCACACCGACAGACTAAAATGAGTGTGTTACACTGCGCTACATTTTATATATCCCTGTGCTTGTAACATTCAGCCAACAATAAGAATGACGGAGTGCTTTCATCGACTAGAGAGAGAGACGGCAACTCACAGAGAGCGAAATCGATGTGGCTGGGACCCCCAGAGTATTGATCAAGGGACTCATTGACTATTCCTGGCTGTTTAGCTATTTTAGACAGCCACAGAACATGAGACTTGTTACAGTTTTAAGGTTTTGCTACTTATTGGAAAACTCTATGCATATGTGATTAATCACATGCTTGGTGGGAGCTCGATTGACTGCAACGCAGCAGATACAAAGTTTTTGTGCTTCTCACTGTATAATAAATGGAAACTTTATCCTTTCACACATTTAACTCAACGAATACCCTTCCTTTAATAATAGGCAACAGAGGAAAAAATAGGAAATACAGCCATCTGCAAGACTCAATGCAAAGCCCACGTTGCTTAGAAGATCACTGTAGTTACAATGAACTAGAAGATCCGGTGTGTTATATTTTACTGCACCCCAAGGGTACTCTGTCACTTAAAGGGACAGTATCACCTAAACATGGATTTTACTGCGAATGTAAAAAAAAATGGAAATGGACTGTTCACTGTTTTAACAGAATTGCAATAAATGCCTAAATTAGGAGAAAGTGTGTCTGCGGAGTCTCCTACTTATGACATCACCTTGTGGCTTGATATGCAAATGAACTGTTTTTCAATGTGTCATTTGCATATTAAGCTACAGGTGATGTCATAAACTGGAGATATCACAAACACATCTTTCTCCAAATTTAAGCATTTTCTTGCAATTTTGCTAACACAATGCATAGAAATTTTTGATTCTCTGTGTTCACAGTATAAGCAATGCTTAGCGGATACAATCCCTTTACTCATTGTTCATACCAACGATGGCAGACATTTTTGAACTTGTGTACCTTCTGCAGAAAGCTAAGGAGATGCTCTCAGATGCCCACTTTGCCTCGAGGCCCCCTGACCCAACCATGCAACTCCACCCCAGAAATGCCACTTATATGCTCCCAACTGTCTGCTTTGTGCCTGGACTTGTCTTATATCTAGGATAGCCTTATACCTATCCCACGCATGCTTAAACTCCTTCACTGTATTAACCTCTACCACTTCTACTGGAAGACTATTCCATACATCCACTACCCTCTCAGTAAAGTAATACTTTCATTAGTCCCTGACCTTATCTTATATCTAGGATAGCCTTCTACCTATCCCATGCATGCTTAAACTCCTTCACTGTATTAACCTCTACCACTTCTACTGGAAGACTATTCCATGCATCTACTACCCTCTCAGTAAAGTAATACTTTCATTAGTCCCTGGCCTTATCTTATATCTAGGATAGCCTTATACCTATCCCACGCATGCTTAAACTCCTTCACTGTATTAACCTCTACCACTTCTACTGGAAGACTATTCCATGCATCCACTACCCTCTCAGTAATGTAATACTTTCATTAGTCCCTGGCCTTATCTTATATTTAAGATAACCTTATACCTATCCCACGTATGCTTAAACTCCTTCACTGTATTAACCTCTACCACTTCTACTGGAAGGCTATTCCATGCATCCACTACCCTCTCAGTAAAGTAATACTTTCATTAGTCCCTGGCCTTATCTTATATCTAGGATAGCCTTATACCTATCCCATGCATGCTTAAACTCCTTCACGGTATTAACCTCTACCACTTCTACTGGAAGACTATTCCATGCATCCACTACACTCTCATTAATGTAACACTTTCATTAGTCCCTGACCTTATCTTATATCTAGGATAGCCTTATACCTATCCCACGCATGCTTAAACTCCTTCACTGTATTAACCTCTACCACTTCTACTGGAAGACTATTCCATACATCCACTACCCTCTCAGTAATGTAATGCTTTCATTAGTCCCTGGCCTTGTCTTATATCTAGGATAGCCTTATACCTATCCCACGCATGCTTAAACTCCTTCACTGTATTAACCTCTACCACTTCTACTGGAAGGCTATTCCATGCATCCACTACCCTCTCAGTAAAGTAATACTTTCATTAGTCCCTGACCTTATCTTATATCTAGGATAGTCTTATACCTATCCCATGCATGCTTAAACTGCTTCACTGTACTAAGCTCTACCACTCCTACTGGAAGACTATTCCATGCATCCACTACCCTCTAAGTAACGTAATACTTTCATTAGTCCCTGGCCTTATCTTATATCTAGGATAGCCTTATACCTATCCCACACATGCTTAAACTCCTTCACTGTATTAACCTCTACCACTTCTACTGGAAGGCTATTCCATACATCCACTACCCTCTCAGTAAAGTAATACTTTCATTAGTCCCTGACCTTATCTTATATCTAGGATAGCCTAATACCTATCCCACGCATGCTTAAACTCCTTCACTGTATTAACCTCTACCACTTCTACTGGAAGACTATTCCATACATCCACTACCCTCTCAGTAAAGTAATACTTTCATTAGTCCCTGGCCTTATCTTATATCTAGGATAGCCTTATACTAATCCCACGCATTCTTAAACTCCTTCACTGTATTAACCTCTACCACTTCTACTGGAAGACTATTCCATGCATCCACTACCCTCTCAGTAAAGTAATACTTTCATTAGTCCCTGACCTTATCTTATATCTAGGATAGCCTTATACCTATCCCATGCATGCTTAAACTCCTTCACTGTATTAACCTCTACCACTTCTACTGGAAGACTATTCCATACATCCACTACCCTCTCAGTAAAGTAATACTTTCATTAGTCCCTGGCCTTATCTTATATCTAGGATAGCCTTATACCTATCCCAAGCATGCGTAAACTCCTTCACTGTACTAACCTCTACCACTTCTACTGGAAGACTATTCCATGCATCCACTACCCTCTCAGTAAAGTAATACTTTCATTAGTCCCTGGGCTTATCTTATATCTAGGATAGCCTTATACCTATCCCATGCATGATTAAACTCCTTCACTGTATTAACCTCTACCACTTCTACTGGAAGACTACTCCATACATCCACTACCCTCTCAGTAATCTAATACTTTCATTAGTCCCTGGCCTTATCTTATACCTAGGATAGCCTTATACCTATCCCATGCATGCTTAAACTCCTTCACTGTATTAACCTCTATCACTTCTACTGGAAGACTATTCCATGCATCCACTACCCTCTCAGTAAAGTAATACTTTCATTAGACCCTGGCCTTATCTTATACCTAGGATAGCCTTATACCTATCCCATGCATGCTTAAACTCCTTCACTGTATTAACCTCTACCACTTCTACTGGAAGACTATTCCATGCATCCACTACCCTCTCAGTAATGTAATACTTTCATTAGACCCTGGCCTTATCTTATACCTAGGATAGCCTTATACCTATCCCATGCATGCTTAAACTCCTTCACGGTATTAACCTCTACCACTTCTACTGGAAGACTATTCCATGCATCCACTACACTCTCATTAATGTAACACTTTCATTAGTCCCTGGCCTTATCTTATATCTAGGATAGCCTTATACCTATCCCATGCATGCTTAAACTCCTTCACGGTATTAACCTCTACCACTTCTACTGGAAGACTATTCCATGCATCCACTACACTCTCATTAATGTAACACTTTCATTAGTCCCTGACCTTATCTTATATCTAGGATAGCCTTATACCTATCCCACGCATGCTTAAACTCCTTCACTGTATTAACCTCTACCACTTCTACTGGAAGACTATTCCATACATCCACTACCCTCTCAGTAATGTAATGCTTTCATTAGTCCCTGGCCTTATCTTATATCTAGGATAGCCTTATACCTATCCCACGCATGCTTAAACTCCTTCACTGTATTAACCTCTACCACTTCTACTGGAAGGCTATTCCATGCATCCACTACCCTCTCAGTAAAGTAATACTTTCATTAGTCCCTGACCTTATCTTATATCTAGGATAGTCTTATACCTATCCCATGCATGCTTAAACTGCTTCACTGTACTAAGCTCTACCACTCCTACTGGAAGACTATTCCATGCATCCACTACCCTCTAAGTAACGTAATACTTTCATTAGTCCCTGGCCTTATCTTATATCTAGGATAGCCTTATACCTATCCCACACATGCTTAAACTCCTTCACTGTATTAACCTCTACCACTTCTACTGGAAGGCTATTCCATACATCCACTACCCTCTCAGTAAAGTAATACTTTCATTAGTCCCTGACCTTATCTTATATCTAGGATAGCCTAATACCTATCCCACGCATGCTTAAACTCCTTCACTGTATTAACCTCTACCACTTCTACTGGAAGACTATTCCATACATCCACTACCCTCTCAGTAAAGTAATACTTTCATTAGTCCCTGGCCTTATCTTATATCTAGGATAGCCTTATACTAATCCCACGCATTCTTAAACTCCTTCACTGTATTAACCTCTACCACTTCTACTGGAAGACTATTCCATGCATCCACTACCCTCTCAGTAAAGTAATACTTTCATTAGTCCCTGACCTTATCTTATATCTAGGATAGCCTTATACCTATCCCATGCATGCTTAAACTCCTTCACTGTATTAACCTCTACCACTTCTACTGGAAGACTATTCCATACATCCACTACCCTCTCAGTAAAGTAATACTTTCATTAGTCCCTGGCCTTATCTTATATCTAGGATAGCCTTATACCTATCCCAAGCATGCGTAAACTCCTTCACTGTACTAACCTCTACCACTTCTACTGGAAGACTATTCCATGCATCCACTACCCTCTCAGTAAAGTAATACTTTCATTAGTCCCTGGGCTTATCTTATATCTAGGATAGCCTTATACCTATCCCATGCATGATTAAACTCCTTCACTGTATTAACCTCTACCACTTCTACTGGAAGACTACTCCATACATCCACTACCCTCTCAGTAATCTAATACTTTCATTAGTCCCTGGCCTTATCTTATACCTAGGATAGCCTTATACCTATCCCATGCATGCTTAAACTCCTTCACTGTATTAACCTCTATCACTTCTACTGGAAGACTATTCCATGCATCCACTACCCTCTCAGTAAAGTAATACTTTCATTAGACCCTGGCCTTATCTTATACCTAGGATAGCCTTATACCTATCCCATGCATGCTTAAACTCCTTCACTGTATTAACCTCTACCACTTCTACTGGAAGACTATTCCATGCATCCACTACCCTCTCAGTAAAGTAATACTTTCATTAGACCCTGGCCTTATCTTATACCTAGGATAGCCTTATACCTATCCCATGCATGCTTAAACTCCTTCACTGTATTAACCTCTATCACTTCTACTGGAAGACTATTCCATACATCCACTACCCTCTCAGTAATGTAATACTTTCATTAGTCCCTGGCCTTATCTTATATCTAGGATAGCCTTATACCTATCCCATGCATGCTTAAACTCCTTCACTGTATTAACCTCTACCACTTCTACTGGAAGACTATTCCATACATCCACTACCCTCTCAGTAATGTAATACTTTCATTAGTCCCTGACCTTATCTTATATCTAGGATAGCCTTATACCTATCCCACGCATGCTTAAACTCCTTCACTGTATTAACCTCTACCACTTCTACTGGAAGGCTATTCCATACATCCACCACCCTCGCAGTAAAGTAATAATACTTTTCTGGACACAAAAAAAAAAAAAAAAAAAAAAAAAGTTAAAATATTTCCAGCCTTATCAAAAGCTTGAGGTGGACCCCAAATATATGTATATAACTAGCTGCATGTATACTTATATGAACTTATTAATATTATATTCAACTATTTTCATATGTAATACAAATGTTATTGAAAAATTGTTAATTTCTTATTTTTATTACGATTCTCTGCACCCACATTGCACCTAAAGGTCTTATCACAGCACTATACAGTACCCACAGCACTTGGCTTGTACTCATATTGCACCCACATTTAGCATGCTGCAGTAAAATTGTTCCTTTTACCCCATAGTACATGTTATTTTGCCCCACAGAACATGCCATAGTATCTGTTTGGCCACAGCCAATTTGCCCATTATTCCACGATTAGCCACGATTGCCAATATGCCACAGCCAGATTGCCAATATGCCACAGCCAATTTTGCCCATTTGCCAGTGTTATTCTGCCCATAATTTGCCAGTTATTTGTCCAGTTGAAAGTGTTATTTGCCCATTTACCAGTTATGTGCCCTTTTGCCAGTGTTATTTGCCAACTTGCCAATTATGTGCCCATTTGCCAGTTATTTGCCTGTTATGTGCCTAATTTCCAGTTATGTGCCCATTTGCCAGTGTTATTTGCCCATTTGCCAGGTATTTGCCTGTTATGTGCCCATTTGCCAATTATTTGCCTGTTATGTGCCCATTGTCCAGTGTTATGTGCCCATTTGCCAGTGTTATGTGCCCATTTGCCTGTTATGTGCCCATTTGCTAGTTGTGCCCATTTGCCAGTGTTATGTGCCCATTTGCCAGTTGTGCCCATTTGCCAGTGTTATGTGCCCATTTGCCAGTGTTATGTGCCCTCAATATGCCATTCCTTTGCCATTTAATATTACAGTATTTTGCCCCTCAATATGCCATTATTTTCCCATTTTAATATGCCAGGATTTTGCCACTCTATTGCCACTTAATATGCCAGGATATTGCCATTTAATATGCCAGGGTATAGCCAATTAATATGCCAGGATATAGCCACTTAATATGCCAGGATATTGCAAATGAATATGCCAGGATAATGCCACTTAATATGCCAGGATATTTCTATTTAATATGCCAGGATATTGCCACTTAATATGCCAGAATATTGCTATTTAATATGCCAGGATATTGCAAATTAATATGCCAGGATATAGCCACTTAATTTTCCAGGGTATTGCCACTTTATATGCCAGGGTATTGACATTTAATATGCCAGGATAATGCCAATTAATATGCCAGGATATTGCCAATTAATATGCCAGGATATTGCCCTTTAATATGCCAGGATATTGCCAATTAATATACCAGGATAATGCCACTTAATATGCCAGGATATTGCCACTTAATATGCCAGGATAATGCCAATTAACATGCCAGGATATTGCCACTTAATATGCCAGGATATTGCCACTTAATATGCCAGGATAATGCCAATTAATATGCCAGGGTATTGCCACTTAAAATGCTAGGATTCTGCCCCTTAATATGCCAGGAGTTTACCCTCAATATGCCAGTATATTGCCATGTAATATGCCAGGAGTTTGCCCTCAATATGCCAGGATAATGCCAATTAATATGCCAGTTTATTGCCCCTCAGTATGCCAGGATATTGCCACTTAATATGCCAGGATATTGCCCCTCGGTATGCTCGTTCCCTTCCTATAATATCATCACCCTGCACATTCCTGCACTCCTTCCCTTCCTATAATATCATCACCCTGCTTATTCCTGCCCTCCTTCCCTTCCTATATCATCACCCTGCTCATTCCTGCTCTCCTTCCCTTCCTATAATATCATCACCCTGCTCATTCCTGCTCTCCTTCCCTTCCCATAACATCATCACCCTGCTCATTCCTGCTCACCTATCCTTCCTTTAATAATATCATCATCCTGCTCATTCCTGCTCTCCTTCCCTTCCTATAATATCATCACCCTGCTTATTCCTGCTCTCCTTCCCTTCCTATAATATCATCACCCTGCTCATTCCCACTCTACTTCCCTTCCTATAATATCATCACCCTGCTCATTCCCGCTCTCCTTCCCTTCCTATAATATCATCACCCTGCTCATTCCTGCCCTCCTTCCCTTCCTATAATATCATCACCCTGCTCATTCCTGCTCTCCTTCCCTTCCTATAATATCATCACCCTGCTCATTCCTGCTCTCCTTCCCTTCCTATAATATCATCACCCTGCTCATTCCTGCCCTCCTTCCCTTCCTATAATATCATCACCCTGCTCATACCTGCTCTCCTTCCCTTCCTATAATATCACCACCCTGCTCATTCCTGCTCTCCTTCCCTTCCTATAATTTCATCACCCTGCTCATTCCTGCCCTCCTTCCCTTCCTATAATATCATCACCCTGCTCATTCCTGCTCTCCTTCCCTTCCTATAATATCATCACCCTGCTCATTCCCGCTCTACTTCCCTTCCTATAATATCATCACCCTGCTCATTCCTGCCCTCCTTCCCTTCCTATAATATCATCACCCTGCTCATTCCTGCTCTCCTTCCCTTCCTATAATATCATCACCCTGCTCATTCCCGCTCTCCTTCCCTTCCTATAATATCATCACCCTGCTCATTCCTGCTCTCCTTCCCTTCCTATAATATCATCACCCTGCTCATTCCTGCTCTCCTTCCCTTCCTATATTATCATCACATGAACGGTTGAACCACATTTTCCCTTCTGTTATGCAGTTGCTCCCAATTCTTCTAATAGAATAGGTATAGACCCTTTTTTTATTTCCTAAATTCACTGTATAAATTGGTTTAGGTGTCATAGTTCCTGTTAATGTTTTAAAACAATTATATTTGATGTTCTGCTGTGGCAGCGCTAAGTGTACAGGTGTATGTCTCGCATACTCACCAGTGGGTGGAGCAAGGGTTTGCAAGTCTATTTATTTGCATAAGTTATGCATGTTTGAGGGTGCAAAAATTAAGGACATATTAACACAATCTTTTTCACTATAAATATAATTGTATATGCACACATCAATCTAAATACTTAATTACTTACCAGGGCCCAGTTCTAGATTCTGCAGGATCTGATGAGGTTAACTGAGATTTATACAGGTTCTGGTGAGGGTGTTGGTGACAGCTGTGTGTTCTAGTGAGGATAAAGGTGACCAGCTGTGGGTCTGCAGGTTCTGGTGAATGTACTGGTGCTAGCTGTGGGTCTGCAGGTTCTGGTAAATGTACTGGTGCCAGCTGTGGATTTTGGTGAGGTGCTGGTGCCAGCTGTGGGTTCTGGTGAGGTGCTGGTGCCAGCTGTGGATTTTGGTGAGGTGCTGGTGCAAGCTGTGGTTTCTGGTGAGGGTGCTGGTGCCAGCTGTGTGTTCTGGTGAGGGTGCTGGTACCATCTGTGGGTTCTGGTGAGGGTGCTGGGTGCTGGTACCAGCTGTGGGTTCTGGTGAGGTGCTTGTGCCAGCTCTGGGTTCTGGTGAGGTGCTGGTGCCAGCTGTGGGTGTTTTGGTGAGGTGCTGGTGCCAGCTGTGGTTTCTGGTGAGGTGCTGGTGCCAGCTGTGGGTTCTGTTGAGGTGCTGATGCCATATTTGGGTTCTGGTGAGGTGCTGGTGCTAGCTGTGGGTTTTGGTGAGGTGCTGGTACCAGCTGTGGGTTTTGGTGAGGTGCTGGTGCCAGCTGGGGGTTTTGGTGAGGTGATGGTGCCAGCTGGGGGTTTTGGTGAGGTGATGGTGCCAGCTGTGGGTTTTGGTGAGGGTGCTGGTGCCAGCTGTGGGTTTTGGTGAGGTGCTGGTACCAGCTGTGGGTTCTGGTGAGGTGCTGGTGCTAGCTGTGGGTTTTGGTGAGGTGCTGGTGCCAGCTGTGGGTTCTGGTGAGGTGCTGGTACCAGCTGTGGGTTTTGGTGAGGTGCTGGTGCCAGCTGTGGGTTTTGGTGAGGTGATGGTGCCAGCTGTGGGTTTTGGTGAGGGTGCTGGTGCCAGCTGTGGGTTTGGTGAGGTGCTGGTACCAGCTGTGGGTTCTGGTGAGGGTGCTGGTGCCAGCTGTGGGTTTTGGTGAGGTGCTATTACCAGCTGTGGTTTCCGTTAAGGGTGCTGGTGCCAGCTGTGGGTTCTGGTGAGGTGCTGGTGCCAGCTGTGGGTTTTGGTGAGGTGCTGGTGCCAGCTGTGGGTTTTGGTAAGGTGATGGTGCCAGCTGTGTGTTCTGGTAAGGTGCTGGTGCCAGCTGTGGGTTCTGGTGAGGTGCTGGTGCCAGCTTGAGTTTCTCACCTCCACTCTGCTGCACACAGACAGAACCTCCAGGGTGTGCATGCCGAAGAAAATTATTATTATTATTATTATTATCACAGGTGGCTATTATTATTATCACAGGTGGCTATTATTATTATCACAGGTGGCTATTATTATTATTATTATTATTATTATTATTATTATTATTATTATCACAGGTGGCTATTATTATTATTATTATTATCACAGGTGGCTATTATTATTATTATTATTATTATTATTATTATTATCACAGGTGGCTATTATTATTATTATTATTATTATTATTATTATTATCACAGGTGGCTATTATTATTATTATTATTATTATCACAGGTGGCTATTATTATTATTATTATTATTATTATCACAGGTGGCTATTATTATTGTTATTATTATTATTATTATCACAGGTGGCTATTATTATTATCATTATTATTATTATTATTATTATTATTATCACAGGTGGCTATTATTATTATTATTATTATTATTATTATTATCACAGGTGGCTATTATTATTATTATTATTATTATTATTATCATTATTATCACAGGTGGCTATTATTATTATTATTATTATTATTATTATTATTATTATTATCACAGGTGGCTATTATTATTATTATTACTATTATTATTATCACAGGTGGCTATTATTATTATTATTATTATCACAGGTGGCTATTATTATTATTATTATTATTATTATCACAGGTGGCTATTATTATTATCACAGGTGGCTATTATTATTATTATTATTATTATTATCACAGGTGGCTATTATTATTATTATTATCACAGGTGGCTATTATTATTATTATTATTATTATTATCACAGGTGGCTATTATTATTATCACAGGTGGCTATTATTATTATTATTATTATTATTATTATTATCACAGGTGGCTATTATTATTATTATTATTATTATCACATGAGGCTATTATTATTATTATTATTATTATTATTAGCACAGGTGGCTATTATTATTATTATTATTATTATTATCACATGAGGCTATTATTATTATTATTATTATTATTATTATTAGCACAGGTGGCTATTATTATTATTATCACAGGTGGCTATTATTATTATCACAGGTGGCTATTATTATTATTATTATTATTATTATTATTATTATTATTATCACCACAGGTGGCTATTATTATTATTATTATCACAGGTGGCTATTATTATTATCACAGGTGGCTATTATTATTATTATTATTATTATTATTATTATTATTATTATTATCACAGGTGGCTATTATTATTATCACAGGTGGCTATTATTATTATTATTAGTATTATCACAGGTGGCTATTATTATTATTATTATTATTATCACATGAGGCTATTATTATTATTATTAGCACATGTGGCTATTATTATTATTATTATTAGCACAGGTGGCTATTATTATTATTATTATTATCACAGGTGGCTATTATTATTTTTATTATTATTATTATTATTAGCACAGGTGGCTATTATTATTATTATTATTATCACATGAGGCTATTATTATTATTATCACATGAGGCTATTATTATTATTATTATTATTAGCACAGGTGGCTATTATTATTATTATCACAGGTGGCTATTATTATTATCACAGGTGGCTATTATTATTATTATTATTATTATTATTATTATTATTATTATTATCACCACAGGTGGCTATTATTATTATTATTATCACAGGTGGCTATTATTATTATCACAGGTGGCTATTATTATTATTATTATTATTATTATTATTATTATCACAGGTGGCTATTATTATTATCACAGGTGGCTATTATTATTATTATTAGTATTATCACAGGTGGCTATTATTATTATTATTATCACATGAGGCTATTATTATTATTATTAGCACATGTGGCTATTATTATTATTATTATTAGCACAGGTGGCTATTATTATTATTATTATTATTATTATTATTATTAGCACAGGTGGCTATTATTATTATTATTATTATTATTATTATTATTATCACAGGTGGCTATTATTATTATTATTATTATTATTATTATTATTATTATCACAGGTGGCTATTATTATTATTATTACTATTATTATTATCACAGGTGGCTATTATTATTATTATTATTATCACAGGTGGCTATTATTATTATTATTATTATTATTATTATTATCACAGGTGGCTATTATTATTATCACAGGTGGCTATTATTATTATTATTATTATTATTATTATTATTATCACAGGTGGCTATTATTATTATTATTATCACAGGTGGCTATTATTATTATTATTATTATTATTATTATTATTATTATCACAGGTGGCTATTATTATTATCACAGGTGGCTATTATTATTATTATTATTATTATTATCACAGGTGGCTATTATTATTATTATTATTATTATCACATGAGGCTATTATTATTATTATTATTATTATTAGCACAGGTGGCTATTATTATTATTATTATTATTATTATCACATGAGGCTATTATTATTATTATTATTATTATTATTATTATTAGCACAGGTGGCTATTATTATTATTATCACAGGTGGCTATTATTATTATCACAGGTGGCTATTATTATTATTATTATTATTATTATTATTATCACCACAGGTGGCTATTATTATTATTATTATCACAGGTGGCTATTATTATTATCACAGGTGGCTATTATTATTATTATTATTATTATTATTATTATTATTATTATCACAGGTGGCTATTATTATTATCACAGGTGGCTATTATTATTATTATTAGTATTATCACAGGTGGCTATTATTATTATTATTATTATTATCACATGAGGCTATTATTATTATTATTAGCACATGTGGCTATTATTATTATTATTATTAGCACAGGTGGCTATTATTATTATTATTATTATCACAGGTGGCTATTATTATTTTTATTATTATTATTATTATTAGCACAGGTGGCTATTATTATTATTATTATTATCACATGAGGCTATTATTATTATTATCACATGAGGCTATTATTATTATTATTATTATTATCACAGGAGGCTATTATTATTATTATTATTATTATTATTATTAGCACAGGTGGCTATTATTATTATTATTATTATTAGCACAGGTGGCTATTATTATTATTATTATTATCACATGAGGCTATTATTATTATTATTATTATTATTAGCACAGGTGGCTATTATTATTATAAACACAGCTGGCCATTATTGTTATTGTTATTATTAGCACAGGTGGCTATTATTATTATTATTATTATTATTATTAATATTCTTATCACAGGTGGCTATTATTATTATTTAACAGTATTATTATTATCACAGATGGCTTTTATTAGTATTATTAGCACAGGTGGCTATTATTATTATTATTATCACAGATGGCTATTATTACTACTAGCACAGGTGGCTATTATTATTATCACAGGTGGCTATTATTACTACTAGCACAGGTGGCTATTATTATTATTATTAGCACAGGTGGCTATTATTAGTATTATTAGCACAGGTGGCTATTATTATTACCATTATTATTACATGAGGCTATTATTATTATTGAGAACATAAAAAACATAAAAATGCGCTTGAGAGCAAACTGTGATTAAGCACCTTAGTGAGAAAAATATATAGTGGCTCTCAAATGAGAGATAGTGGATCTATTTTCCAAAAATCAGGGAGATGGTGTCAGTCCCCCTTAAGGGGATACACTTACAAACTCTTTGAAAAGAGACAGCACTTCAGGTATGTCCGGTAGAAATCTGGCTTCAGAGTAGTAATTCTCATGAAAACACAGCAGAGGACATCAATTAATAATAGAACAGGTAGATTTTAATAAAAAAATAGTAGCTGCTTACATGAGGATTCTGGAAGTCACATGAAGTGGGCTCCACACAGAATGACAGGAATCCTTTACAGCAAGTAGTATAAAATATTACAAAATATTACTTTAAATATAGAAAAATAATAAAAGTACAATGGTAAGAATAGCAGGTTGAGTCCAGAACGCTACGCGTTTCGCTCTACATGAGCTTCGACCAGGCGTCTGGACTCCCTGCTTCAGAATGGCACTTTTATCCTCCGTTGGTATTGCCGGGTCCTGGCGTTGCTTCCGCATTCGTCATCATCTCGCGCGATTTCTGTTTGGAGATTCTCTGTCTTCACATCTCGCGAGATTTGGACTTAGGTTATTTTCTTCCAAAAACGGGACATAAGCTAAATAGCTCAGTTTTACATATGCCATAGAAAGAGAGGGAGAATAAAAGACATAGCGCTTTACCTAAAAAACAGGCTGGTATATATCAGCATATAGAAATGTGCATTTCAGAAACTGACTTATATACAAAAAGGTGGCTAACTGTAAATAATAGCTGCACACGAAGAAAAGACAGGTATATATATACTAGAACAATATAAAATATTTAAGTATGGGGAAGATATTAAAAACGTTTATAAAATGCACACATCTAGTAAACATAGCATTAACACATAAATACAATAATAGGAGCCCTACTACATAAAATTATATAGGTCGAAATCGGCATTTAAACCCTGCGGCTTCAGGGTTGCCAAATTAAAAACCCATTTCATTTCCCTCCTTCCAATGTTTAAAATGTTGTCCCCTCCTCTCCAATGCTTTTGAACTTTTTCTATTGCACAAAATTTGAGACCCTTCGGATTTTTTTGATGAAAATCCATAAAGTGCTTTGAAAGGCTATGAGTGGTTAACCCATTCCTTATATTCCTTACATTTACTATTATTATTATTTTTATTATTATTAGCATAGGTGGCTATTATTATTATTATTATTATTATCACAGGTGGCTATTATTACTACTAGCACAGGTGGCTATTATTATTATTATTATCACAGGTGGCTATTATTACTACTAGCACAGGTGGCTATTATTATTAATTTTATTAGCACAGGTGGTTATTATTATTATTAGCAAAGGTGGCTTTTATTATTGTTATTATTATTAGCACAGGTGGCTATTATTATTTGTATTATCACAGTTGGCTATAATTATTATTATTATTATCACAGGTGGCTATTATTACTACTAGCACAGGTGGCTATTATTATTATTATTAGCACAGGTGGCTATTATTAGTATTATTAGCACAGGTGGCTATTATTATTACCATTATTATTACATGAGGCTATTATTATTATTATTATTATTATTATTATTAGCATAGGTGGCTATTATTATTATTATTATCACAGGTGGCTATTATTACTACTAGCACAGGTGGCTATTATTATTATTATTATTATCACAGGTGGCTATTATTACTACTAGCACAGGTGGCTATTATTACTACTAGCACAGGTGGCTATTATTATTATTATTATTATTATCACAGGTGGCTATTATTACTACTAGCACAGGTGGCTATTATTACTACTAGCACAGGTGGCTATTATTATTAATTTTATTAGCACAGGTGGTTATTATTATTATTAGCAAATGTGGCTTTTATTATTGTTATTATTATTAGCACAGGTGGCTATTATTATTTGTATTATCACAGTTGGCTATAATTATTATTATTATCACAGGTGGCTATTATTATTATTATTAGCATAGTTGGCTATTATTATTATGATTAGCACAGGTGGCTATTATTATTATTATCACAGGTGGCTATTATTATTATTATCACAGGTGGCTATTATTATTATTATTAGCATAGTTGGCTATTATTATTATGATTAGCACAGGTGGCTATTATTATTATTATCACAGGTGGCTATTATTATTATTATCACAGGTGGCTATCATTATTTTTAGCATAGGTGGCTATTAGTAATAGTAGTACAGGAGACTATTATTAAACAGGTGGTTATTATAAGCATCAGCACAGGTGGCTGTTTGAATCATTGATTGAGGCATCTGTGCTGGTGTAACGATGTCCTGAGTCCTGCACCTGTTGTACAGAAAACATATGTGTCACATACACAATTCATGTGACCAGGAAATGTCTGCTGTATTTTTGTTTTGTTTCCTTTTGCTAAATGTTGAATAATACATATTGATACAAATTACTGGATGAACATTCAGTGCTAGACAAATTGTGTTGCTAGTTGTGATCTAATTTAATAAATAATTCAAGTCCTGTCTTTTTATGTGGGAATAGGCTATATTATTGAAAAGGTTTGTTGGGAGCAGCCATTTGCTTTCTAGTAGGCTAGGTGACCGTTATCTCCACTATTTTTGGTATGGTCAGAGCACGTATTGTGGATAATGCTTCACTAAAATAGACGGTCAGGAGCGCTGTTAGCACATATAGACCCTATTTTATATTTTGTTTATTAGGTGCCAGTATTACAGTTGCAAATGTTCTGCAGTGAAAGAGACTAAGGTCTATGATTTATCAAAGTGTTTATAATGTTTAGTACTGCTTAACTCCTCTTTACTTCAGTGGAAGTATTCCTAGGCCTGCTTCCATTCCTACACTGCAGGCTACTCCTTACTAGTTCATGGTAACGCTTGTATAGCTTTCTTTTTTTGCATTCTTCTATAAATATGTATGTTAAAAACCATTTAACAGACTCTTCCACCGCGCCCCCCACTGCCCCCGCTCATTCCCTCCACTCAATTAAAAATAAATATTCATATCACATTGAGAAGTGGCTTCTATTGAAAAGCATAAGTGTTTTTAGTAATATCCTTAAGTAATGTCCCTGTGCTTTGATCAATTTAAATGTGTCACAAGGATATCCTTATGCCTTGGGAAATATAAAAAAAAAAAATCATTATATATACATATATACACATACAAAAATATAATTTCCCTTGGCCCCCAGCAGACCAATTTCTAGGTCTATATGACTTTATAAATATATAGATAATCTGATTAAACAGATTTTCTAATGTAAAATATATTTCTTCTTGGGCAGGGCTTGAGAAGTCAGAAGAGCTAGATAGCCATGGCTTCCAAAAATAATCAGGCTGGTTCCTGAACTGGACTGTCTGTTAGACATGTGCAGTCGTTTTCGGACGAATACATTTTCGTCCGAAAATAGCATTTTCGTCCATTCGTCCGAAAAACGAATAACGAAAATGCTAAACTAACGAAAGACGAATGAACGAATGGTTAATAAACGAAAATCATTCGTCCATTCGTGCTATTGGCATTCTATAAACCGAAATAGAGGCCCCATTCATACGAATAGGTCAATTGACCTATTCGTATGAATGGGGACTCTAGTTCGGTTTATAGAATACATAGAATTACATGTATTCTATAAGCCGAAAGTCTATAAACCGAAGGTCGTTCGGTTTATAGACTTTCGGTTTATAGAATACATGTAATTCTATGCTATTCTAAAAACCGAAAGTCTATAAACCGAACGACCTTCGGTTTATAGACTTTCGGCTTATAGAATACATGTAATACTATTGGCTTTCTATAAACCGAACTAGAGTGCTAAGTGCATAAGAATTTCTTATGAATGGGGACTCTAGTTAGGTTTATAGAAAGCCAATAGTATTACATGTATTCCATAAGCCAAAAGTCTATAAACTGAATGAAGTTTGGTTTATAGACTTTCGGTTTATGGAATGTGTAGGTCAATTGATTCGTACGAACGAATAAAACGAAACGAAAATAATGAACGAATTTCGTCTGAAACGAATGCAGTAATGAACGAAATTCGTTTTAGACTAAATAAATAACATTTTCTACTGTCTGGCTCCTAAAGTCTACAGAAATTTCTCAAGCCCTGCCACAGGGATAGTAATAATAATCCCCTCTTTCAGAAAGTGTATGAAACAAGAGAAGTAAATGAAACCACCGGCAGATGCAAACATGACTTCAGAGTTGGCAACGGGGATCCTGCTGCTTTGCTACCTTGAAAGAAGTCCTTGATAGGGCCAGGAGATATCTCTGATGCTCCAGAGTCAATGATTGTGCATTGGCATGCACTGATGTTGCAGACTCTCAGGACTTCAAGGTCCATGAGTCCTGAGAAAGTTTGGCAGCTGCCTCATTACCCCACTGCTGGAGGGGATATCTATCTTAGGTTTTGCCAACTGCCCTCCGCATTCATGACTGTACCATTGTTTCTTAATCTCCCTGTTTCTGTTGACTGTGTATACACTGTTGCTTCCCTGAAGTGGGACTGTGGGGTTACAAGCAGGCCTGCCATCAGGGGGTGACGGGCGATACTGGTGTCCCGGGCCCGGGTCACGCCATAAAAAAAAAAATTGCCCTTCTCTTAAGCCGGTCCGCGGCTGTGAGGGAAGCGTTGTGCGCTCCCCTCCAGCAGCGCGGCTTCAATAAAGTTTGTTTAAAAAAAAAGTTTAAACAAACTTTATTGAAGCCGCGGCTTGAGGGGAGCGCACAGCGCTTCCCTTACAGCCACGGACCTGCAGAGCATAGCACCGGGAGACAGAGCAGGAATGAGCTAAGTACTGGGGAAGAGGGTGGTGGATAACGAGCACACTGACGGGCAAAATCCTGGTATATTGAGTGGTTAAATCCCGGCATATTAATTGGCATAATCCTGGCATATTGGCATTATCCTGGCATATTAATTGGCATTATCCTGGCATATTAAATGGCTAAATCCTGGAATATTAATTGGCATTATCCTGGCATATTGAGTGGCTTAATCCTGGCATATTAAATGGCATATTCCTGGCATATTAATTGGCATTATCCTGGCATATTAATTGGCAAAATCCTGGCATATTAATTTGCTAAATCCTGGCATATTAAATGGTATAATCCTGGCATATTGAGGGGCAAAATCCTGGCATAATAATTGGCTAAATCCTGGCATATTAATTGGCATAATCCTGGCATATTGAGGGGCAAAATCCTGGCATATTAATAGGCTAAATCCTCGCATATTAATTGGCATAATCCTGGCATATTAAACGGCATAATCCTGGCATATTGAGGGGCAAAATCCTGGCATATTAATAGGCTAAATCCTCGCATATTAATTGGCATAATCATGGCATATTAAACGGCATAATCCTGGCATATTGAGGGGCAAAATCCTGGCATATTAAATGGCAAAATCCTGGCATATTAAATGGCTACATCCTGGCATGTTAAATGGTATAATCCTGGCATATTGAGGGTCAAAATCCTGGCATATTGAGGGGCAAAATCCTGGCATATTAAATGGCAAAATCCTGGCATATTGAGGGGCAAAATCCTGGCATATTGAGGGGCAAAATACTGGCATATTGATGGGGCAAAATATTGGCATATTAATTCTGCAAAAGAATGGCATATTGAGGGGCAAAATACTGGCATATTAACTGGCATATTCAGGGGAAAAATACTGGCATATTAAATGGGAAAAGAATGGCATATTGAGGGAAAAATACTGACTTATTGAGTGGCAAAATATTATGGGCATATTGACCAACTGCTCCCAACCACCCTCCATATTACATTAGACCGGGATAACATGCTTGTGAGGGTAGGTGGGGCGAGTGGGAGATATTTTGGGGGAGGAAGGGGGTAGGGGGCCCAGAAAATGTGTTCAGTAAGGGGCCCTGAGACTCCTGGTGGCAGCCCTGGTTACAAGGACATTCTTTGGAGTGGGCTTGTGGTTGAATAAAATCCTGGCACCACAGGAATAAACATGGAATGTCAGAAACCTAGTTTGGATTACAGCATCTCATGTTCTGGCATAAGATAGGGGACATAGGATCATATCACAGCAGGAACTGGTCCAACTCCTTTGGGAGATTTAAAGCAAATTTATTGAGATGAATGCTTGTGCAATGCACTTATAATGCAATTAATGTAATGCACTTATTCTAAATGTACTTATAAGCTGACAGAGGTATGACGTGTTGTTGCTATGGTTGAAGTCTGTTTTCCTATGTATGAGCAGTAATCATACACTGTGCCTGTCGAGTCAGTTATCACTTTATCTTTGAATGACCATTACAATGGGGGCCTGTATGAAACCAGTGGCTGACCTTTTGACCTTTAGAAACCCCCCCAAACATCTTTACTCCAGTAAGTCACAACCTCTGACGACATGGTCTCTGTGGTGTACGGATTTAACTTTCTTTGACTTTCTCACTACTTTAATCTATGAAATAGCACCCAAGATGCTCCCCTTTTACTGACTGCTGGGTCGGTTTGTGATGTCCGACCTGCTCATGGGATACAAAGACTCCTCTAAAATGAAATGATAAGACTGACCCATGTTGAATACATAAAATCATTATCAGCCTGGTGTTTCTAATACATCTGAGACATTTTCTTGTGATGAAACTTAAGATAAACACTTGTTGTACACCTATCAGGCTGTGGTCTGTAAAATATATAGTGTCTTTTGTGGCTCCCCAAGGAGCAGAGATCTTGTGCACATTGCAATTATCTGAATCAAGCTCCAACGAAGTAACTTTATCTCTACAGATCTCCTTCGGCCTCTAAGTGCCGTCACTCTGGGTTAGTTGTCAAACTACCTTGCATCGTTTGGACAGACACAAATCATGTATTATCCATGCCTGAATTAATCGGCACTCCGTGTGTCTAACAAAAGGCATGTCAGACACTCCCAACGCTGCAAAAAAATGACTCTCTGCAAGAGGTTAGGGGGGGGGAAAAACCCGATATCTGTCCCAGGACTATCCCCAGAGAGGCCTGCTCACTTGGAATATTCCGAAACGACATCTATATCTATCAGGAGCCACCTAATTATGGAGCTGAGAGATTTTAATGGCTCACTGAAATTTACATGCAGCTAAAAATATGAATATTCCTAAACTAGCAGTCAAAGTATCAAATGATTGGCTTTAGAATCAATGAATTATAATTCAGCAGCTCGTTTTCTAAGGTAGATACTCCAATGTAGCACACGTCTTTATTAAAAGAATGAGCTCCACTCATCATGAAACATTTTGGATTTTATTACTTAGTGGCACTTACGGGTTTGATGAACCTTTATCTTTTCTCACAGAACGCCGGCTTACTGGGTACAATAAATACAATTCTGCGTGTCTTTCTGTTTGTGCGCCGGGGCTCGTTTTAATTCTTGGTTTCCAGTAGAAGCACGTTAGCATGTTCTGTATATCCATTTACATGCTTTCCATAATTCAAACAAGCTTGTTTACTTGCTTGGGAGATTGGACCATTGTCTTACATCTTATGAGACAGCAGGAATGATGGCTCCCCCCCCCCCCCCCCTCCTTTAGTTATTTATATATTGACATTTTATTATTGTATGTTTTGTTTTACCCCCCCCCACCCGCCCCTCCTCCTCATTCCATTGCCTCTTGGAAAGATCCTTATATCTCTCTGTATTGAGTTTGTTGCAGCTGCTGGCGAAACAGTCCTCCAAAAGCTCAGAGTAGTGTTATAAATCCTACTCTATTTTATGAACAAATAAATGCTGAGATAAAATATTCGAGAATCGTTGCTTGAATACTTGCCATAGAATTGCTACTGTAATAAGCACATTAATTTACTGCAATGGGCCGTAGGAAAGAGGGAAGGAGGGAGAAGGGCATTAAAAAAAGAGGAAAAATGACTCTCCGTTGGATTTATGGGGACTGGCCTTCCTCATTTTCAGCCATCATTAGTTGATTAGTTACTGATGACAGTGTGGACAAGTGAGCTAGGATAGTGGGCTAGAAATGTCCTCTTAATTGAGATGATCACATTCTAGTGACATAACTACACACAATGAAATAAAAAGGACTCGGCAGAGTCGTAAACTTTATATTTAATTATAAAGAGACAAACTTGGTGAAAAGTGGACTTCCTCCTGCTAGAAGGGCTCACTTGGCTCTGTGTGGCCATGGGACGATGCATTTGGCATGGGGAAACTCCGTTAGGAGAAACCCACCTTTTACGCTGCATTGTTAAGTCGGTGAGATGAATTTTAAGTGAATGCATATTTTGGAGGAGGCCTCAGCTCGTCTTACTAAGTTGTTCACTTATAGAATCATGGTCTCGGAAGCAGCCTCTCTTTTAGGCTCTTTAACATCTGGTGATATCTCTGGATATAAACCAAACTGGCAGCTATGATATTTATTACCCAACTGAATTGTATTAATTTATTGACCTCGGATGGATAAAGGTCTTGTGTTGACCGGAAAGGGTTTTGAACCTGCAAATCTGATGTTTGATGCTTAAAACACAGGGTTTACAGACATTGCCATACTACATTCCTAGTGTATAATAACAAGCAGATATGTAAATGAGCAGTAATTTTTCGCAACTCAATTCCACTGGATCAGATGATTGCTCTGACAAATCTGTTTTGATCTCTTTTTCTTTTAGTTGGCCACTTTCTGTTTTAATCTTTTTCCCTTTCTTTTAGTTGACCACTTTATTTTGATTTTTCTCTGTTCAGTTAGTTGGCCACTCCCTATTTTGATCTATATTTTCCTGTTCTTTTAGTTGGCCACTCCCTATTTTGATCTATATTTCTCTGTTCAGTTAGTTGGCCACTCCCTATTTTGATCTATATTTCTCTGTTCAGTTAGTTGGCCACTCCCTATTTTGATCTATATTTCTCTGTTCTTTTAGTTGGCCACTCCCTATTTTGATCTATATTTCTCTGTTCTTTTAGTTGGCCACTCCCTATTTTGATCTATATTTCTCTGTTCTTTTAGTTGGCCACTCCCTATTTTGATCTATATTTCTCTGTTCTTTTAGTTGGCCACTCCCTATTTTGATCTATATTTCTCTGTTCTTTTAGTTGGCCACTCCCTATTTTGATCTATATTTCTCTCTTCTTTTAGTTGGCCACTCCCTATTTTGATCTATATTTCTCTTTTCATTTTGTTGCCCACTCCCTATTTTGATCTATATTTCCCTGTTCTTTTAGTTGGCCACTCCCTATTTTGATCTATATTTCCCTGTTCTTTTAGTTGGCCACTCCCTATTTTGATCTATATTTCTCTTTTCAGTTAGTTGGCTGCTCTCCGTATTGATCAGTTGCTGTTTTTTTAATTTTAGTTGGCCACTTCCTATTTTGATCTATATTTCCCTGTTCTTTTAGTTGGCCACTCCCTATTTTGATCTATATTTCTCTCTTCTTTTAGTTGGCCACTCCCTATTTTGATCTATATTTCTCTGTTCATTTTGTTGGCCACTCCCTATTTTGATCTATATTTCTCTGTTCATTTTGTTGGCCAATCCCTATTTTGATCTATATTTCTCTGTTCAGTTAGTTGGTTACTCTCCGTATTGATCAGTTGTTGTTTTTTTTTTTAATTTTAGTTGCCCACTCCCTATTTTGATCTATATTTCCCTGTTCTTTTAGTTGGCCACTCCCTATTTTGATCTATATTTCCCTGTTCTTTTAGTTGGCCACTCCCTATTTTGATCTATATTTCTCTGTTCTTTTAGTTGACCCCTCCCTATTTTGATCTATATTTCTCTTTTCAGTTAGTTGGCCACTCCCTATTTTGATCTATATTTCTCTGTTCATTTTGTTGGCCACTCCCTATTTTGATCTATATTTCTCTGTTCTTTTAGTTGGCCACTCCCTATTTTTAATCTATATTTCTCTGTTCAGTTAGTTGGTTACTCTCCGTATTGATCAGTTGTTTTTTTTTTTTTTAATTTTAGTTGCCCACTCCCTATTTTGATCTATATTTCCCTGTTCTTTTAGTTGGCCACTCCCTATTTTGATCTATATTTCCCTGTTCTTTTAGTTGGCCACTCCCTATTTTGATCTATATTTCCCTTTTCTTTTAGTTGGCCACTCCCTATTTTGATCTATATTTCCCTGTTCTTTTAGTTGGCCATTCCCTATTTTGATCTATATTTCCCTGTTCTTTTAGTTGGCCACTCCCTATTTTGATCTATATTTCCCTGTTCTTTTAGATGGCCACTCCCTATTTTGATCTATATTTCTCTGTTCTTTTAGTTGGCCACTCCCTATTTTGATCAATATTTCCCTGTTCTTTTAGTTGGCCACTCCCTATTTTGATCTATATTTCTCTCTTCTTTTAGTTGGCCACTCCCTATTTTGATCAATATTTCTCTGTTCAGTTAGTTGGCCACTCCCTATTTTGATCTATATTTCTCTCTTCTTTTAGTTGGCCACTCCCTATTTTGATCAATATTTCTCTGTTCAGTTAGTTGGCCACTCCCTATTTTGATCAATATTTCTCTGTTCAGTTAGTTGGCCACTCCCTATTTTGATCTATATTTCCCTGTTCTTTTAGTTGGCCACTCCCTATTTTGATCTATATTTCCCTGTTCTTTTAGTTGGCCACTCCCTATTTTGATCTATATTTCTCTGTTCTTTTAGTTGCCCACTCCCTATTTTGATCTATATTTCTCTGTTCATTTTGTTGGCCACTCCCTATTTTGATCTATATTTCTCTGTTCTTTTAGTTGGCCACTCCCTATTTTGATCTATATTTCTCTTTTCAGTTAGTTGGCCACTCCCTATTTTGATCTATATTTCTCTGTTCAGTTAGTTGGTTACTCTCCGTATTGATCAGTTGCTGTTTTTTTAATTTTAGTTGGCCACTTCCTATTTTGATCTATATTTCCCTGTTCTTTTAGTTGGCCACTTCCTATTTTGATCTATATTTCCCTGTTCTTTTAGTTGGCCACTCCCTATTTTGATCTATATTTCTCTGTTCATTTAGTTGGCCACTCCCTATTTTGATCTATATTTCTCTCTTCTTTTAGTTGGCCACTCCCTATTTTGATCTATATTTCTCTGTTCATTTTGTTGGCCACTCCCTATTTTGATCTATATTTCTCTGTTCTTTTAGTTGGCCACTCCCTATTTTGATCTATATTTCTCTCTTCTTTTAGTTGGCCACTCCCTATTTTGATCTATATTTCTCTGTTCAGTTAGTTGGCCACTCCCTATTTTGATCAATATTTCTCTGTTCAGTTAGTTGGCCACTCCCTATTTTGATCAATATTTCTCTGTTCAGTTAGTTGGCCACTCCCTATTTTGATCAATATTTCTCTGTTCAGTTAGTTGGCCACTCCCTATTTTGATCAATATTTCTCTGTTCAGTTAGTTGGCCACTCCCTATTTTGATCTATATTTCTCTGTTCAGTTAGTTGGCCACTCCCTATTTTGATCAATATTTCTCTGTTCAGTTAGTTGGCCACTCCCTATTTTGATCTATATTTCCCTGTTCTTTTAGTTGGCCACTCCCTATTTTGATCTATATTTCCCTGTTCTTTTAGTTGGCCACTCCCTATTTTGATCTATATTTCCCTGTTCTTTTAGTTGGCCACTCCCTATTTTGATCTATATTTCTCTGTTCATTTAGTTGGCCACTCCCTATTTTGATCTATATTTCTCTGTTCTTTTAGTTGGCCACTCCCTATTTTGATCTATATTTCTCTGTTCTTTTAGTTGGCCACTCCCTATTTTGATCTATATTTCCCTGTTCTTTTAGTTGGCCACTCCCTATTTTGATCTATATTTCTCTGTTCAGTTAGTTGGCCACTCCCTATTTTGATCAATATTTCTCTGTTCAGTTAGTTGGCCACTCCCTATTTTGATCTATATTTCTCTGTTCAGTTAGTTGGCCACTCCCTATTTTGATCTATATTTCTCTGTTCAGTTAGTTGGCCACTCCCTATTTTGATCTATATTTCCCTGTTCTTTTAGTTGGCCACTCCCTATTTTGATCTATATTTCTCTGTTCAGTTAGTTGGCCACTCCCTATTTTGATCAATATTTCTCTGTTCAGTTAGTTGGCCACTCCCTATTTTGATCTATATTTCTCTGTTCAGTTAGTTGGCCACTCCCTATTTTGATCTATATTTCCCTGTTCTTTTAGTTGGCCACTCCCTATTTTGATCTATATTTCTCTGTTCAGTTAGTTGGCCACTCCCTATTTTGATCTATATTTCCCTGTTCTTTTAGTTGGCCACTCCCTATTTTGATCTATATTTCTCTGTTCATTTAGTTGGCCACTCCCTATTTTGATCAATATTTCTCTGTTCAGTTAGTTGGCCACTCCCTATTTTGATCTATATTTCCCTGTTCTTTTAGTTGGCCACTCCCTATTTTGATCTATATTTCTCTGTTCAGTTAGTTGGCCACTCCCTATTTTGATCAATATTTCTCTGTTCAGTTAGTTGGCCACTCCCTATTTTGATCTATATTTCCCTGTTCTTTTAGTTGGCCACTCCCTATTTTGATCTATATTTCTCTGTTCAGTTAGTTGGCCACTCCCTATTTTGATCTATATTTCCCTGTTCTTTTAGTTGGCCACTCCCTATTTTGATCTATATTTTCCTGTTCTTTTAGTTGGCCACTCCCTATTTTGATCTATATTTCTCTGTTCAGTTAGTTGGCCACTCCCTATTTTGATCTATATTTCTCTGTTCAGTTAGTTGGCCACTCCCTATTTTGATCTATATTTCTCTGTTCAGTTAGTTGGCCACTCCCTATTTTGATCTATATTTCCCTGTTCTTTTAGTTGGCCACTCCCTATTTTGATCTATATTTCTCTGTTCATTTAGTTGGCCACTCCCTATTTTGATCAATATTTCTCTGTTCAGTTAGTTGGCCACTCCCTATTTTGATCTATATTTCCCTGTTCTTTTAGTTGGCCACTCCCTATTTTGATCTATATTTCTCTGTTCAGTTAGTTGGCCACTCCCTATTTTGATCAATATTTCTCTGTTCAGTTAGTTGGCCACTCCCTATTTTGATCTATATTTCCCTGTTCTTTTAGTTGGCCACTCCCTATTTTGATCTATATTTCTCTGTTCAGTTAGTTGGCCACTCCCTATTTTGATCTATATTTCCCTGTTCTTTTAGTTGGCCACTCCCTATTTTGATCTATATTTTCCTGTTCTTTTAGTTGGCCACTCCCTATTTTGATCTATATTTCTCTGTTCAGTTAGTTGGCCACTCCCTATTTTGATCTATATTTCTCTGTTCTTTTAGTTGGCCACTCCCTATTTTGATCAATATTTCTCTCTTCTTTTAGTTGGCCACTCCCTATTTTGATCAATATTTCTCTCTTCTTTTAGTTGCCCACTCCCTATTTTGATCTATATTTCTCTGTTCTTTTAGTTGGCCACTCCCTATTTTGATCAATATTTCTCTCTTCTTTTAGTTGCCCACTCCCTATTTTGATCTATATTTCTCTCTTATTTTAGTTAGCCACTCCCTATTTTGATCTATATTTCTCTCTTCTTTTAGTTAGCCACTCCCTATTTTGATCTATATTTCTCTGTTCAGTTAGTTGGCCACTCCCTATTTTGATCAATATTTCTCTGTTCAGTTAGTTGGCCACTCCCTATTTTGATCTATATTTCTCTGTTCAGTTAGTTGGCCACTCCCTATTTTGATCTATATTTCTCTGTTCAGTTAGTTGGCCACTCCCTATTTTGATCTATATTTCTCTGTTCAGTTAGTTGGCCACTCCCTATTTTGATCTATATTTCTCTGTTCTTTTAGTTGGCCACTCCCTATTTTGATCAATATTTCTCTCTTCTTTTAGTTGGCCACTCCCTATTTTGATCAATATTTCTCTCTTCTTTTAGTTGCCCACTCCCTATTTTGATCTATATTTCTCTGTTCTTTTAGTTGGCCACTCCCTATTTTGATCAATATTTCTCTCTTCTTTTAGTTGGCCACTCCCTATTTTGATCTATATTTCTCTCTTCTTTTAGTTAGCCACTCCCTATTTTGATCTATATTTCTCTCTTCTTTTAGTTAGCCACTCCCTATTTTGATCTATATTTCTCTCTTCTTTTAGTTAGCCACTCCCTATTTTGATCTATATTTCTCTCTTCTTTTAGTTAGCCACTCCCTATTTTGATCTATATTTCTCTCTTCTTTTAGTTGACCACTCCCTATTTTGATCAATATTTCTCTGTTCAGTTAGTTGGCCACTCCCTATTTTGATCTATATTTCTCTCTTCTTTTAGTTGGCCACTCCCTATTTTGATCTATATTTCCCTGTTCTTTTAGTTGGCCACTCCCTATTTTGATCTATATTTCTCTGTTCAGTTAGTTGGCCACTCCCTATTTTGATCAATATTTCTCTGTTCAGTTAGTTGGCCACTCCCTATTTTGATCTATATTTCCCTGTTCTTTTAGTTGGCCACTCCCTATTTTGATCTATATTTCCCTGTTCTTTTAGTTGGCCACTCCCTATTTTGATCTATATTTCCCTGTTCTTTTAGTTGGCCACTCCCTATTTTGATCTATATTTCTCTGTTCATTTAGTTGGCCACTCCCTATTTTGATCTATATTTCTCTGTTCTTTTAGTTGGCCACTCCCTATTTTGATCTATATTTCTCTGTTCTTTTAGTTGGCCACTCCCTATTTTGATCTATATTTCCCTGTTCTTTTAGTTGGCCACTCCCTATTTTGATCTATATTTCCCTGTTCTTTTAGTTGGCCACTCCCTATTTTGATCTATATTTCTCTGTTCAGTTAGTTGGCCACTCCCTATTTTGATCAATATTTCTCTGTTCAGTTAGTTGGCCACTCCCTATTTTGATCTATATTTCTCTGTTCAGTTAGTTGGCCACTCCCTATTTTGATCTATATTTCTCTGTTCAGTTAGTTGGCCACTCCCTATTTTGATCTATATTTCTCTGTTCAGTTAGTTGGCCACTCCCTATTTTGATCTATATTTCTCTGTTCAGTTAGTTGGCCACTCCCTATTTTGATCTATATTTCTCTGTTCAGTTAGTTGGCCACTCCCTATTTTGATCTATATTTCTCTGTTCAGTTAGTTGGCCACTCCCTATTTTGATCTATATTTCTCTGTTCAGTTAGTTGGCCACTCCCTATTTTGATCAATATTTCTCTGTTCAGTTAGTTGGCCACTCCCTATTTTGATCTATATTTCTCTGTTCTTTTAGTTGGCCACTCCCTATTTTGATCTATATTTCCCTGTTCTTTTAGTTGGCCACTCCCTATTTTGATCTATATTTCCCTGTTCTTTTAGTTGGCCACTCCCTATTTTGATCTATATTTCTCTGTTCAGTTAGTTGGCCACTCCCTATTTTGATCTATATTTCTCTGTTCAGTTAGTTGGCCACTCCCTATTTTGATCTATATTTCTCTGTTCTTTTAGTTGGCCACTCCCTATTTTGATCAATATTTCTCTCTTCTTTTAGTTGGCCACTCCCTATTTTGATCAATATTTCTCTCTTCTTTTAGTTGGCCACTCCCTATTTTGATCTATATTTCTCTGTTCTTTTAGTTGCCCACTCCCTATTTTGATCTATATTTCTCTGTTCTTTTAGTTGGCCACTCCCTATTTTGATCTATATTTCTCTGTTCTTTTAGTTGGCCACTCCCTATTTTGATCTATATTTCTCTCTTCTTTTAGTTGCCCACTCCCTATTTTGATCTATATTTCTCTCTTCTTTTAGTTAGCCACTCCCTATTTTGATCTATATTTCTCTGTTCAGTTAGTTGGCCACTCCCTATTTTGATCAATATTTCTCTGTTCAGTTAGTTGGCCACTCCCTATTTTGATCTATATTTCTCTGTTCAGTTAGTTGGCCACTCCCTATTTTGATCAATATTTCTCTGTTCAGTTAGTTGGCCACTCCCTATTTTGATCTATATTTCTCTGTTCAGTTAGTTGGCCACTCCCTATTTTGATCTATATTTCTCTGTTCAGTTAGTTGGCCACTCCCTATTTTGATCTATATTTCTCTGTTCTTTTAGTTGGCCACTCCCTATTTTGATCAATATTTCTCTCTTCTTTTAGTTGGCCACTCCCTATTTTGATCAATATTTCTCTCTTCTTTTAGTTGGCCACTCCCTATTTTGATCTATATTTCTCTCTTCTTTTAGTTAGCCACTCCCTATTTTGATCTATATTTCTCTCTTCTTTTAGTTAGCCACTCCCTATTTTGATCTATATTTCTCTCTTCTTTTAGTTAGCCACTCCCTATTTTGATCTATATTTCTCTCTTCTTTTAGTTGGCCACTCCCTATTTTGATCAATATTTCTCTGTTCAGTTAGTTGGCCACTCCCTATTTTGATCTATATTTCTCTCTTCTTTTAGTTGGCCACTCCCTATTTTGATCTATATTTCCCTGTTCTTTTAGTTGGCCACTCCCTATTTTGATCTATATTTCTCTCTTCTTTTAGTTAGCCACTCCCTATTTTGATCTATATTTCTCTCTTCTTTTAGTTAGCCACTCCCTATTTTGATCTATATTTCTCTCTTCTTTTAGTTAGCCACTCCCTATTTTGATCTATATTTCTCTGTTCAGTTAGTTGGCCACTCCCTATTTTGATCAATATTTCTCTGTTCAGTTAGTTGGCCACTCCCTATTTTGATCTATATTTCTCTCTTCTTTTAGTTAGCCACTCCCTATTTTGATCTATATTTCTCTGTTCAGTTAGTTGGCCACTCCCTATTTTGATCTATATTTCTCTGTTCAGTTAGTTGGCCACTCCCTATTTTGATCAATATTTCTCTGTTCAGTTAGTTGGCCACTCCCTATTTTGATCTATATTTCTCTGTTCAGTTAGTTGGCCACTCCCTATTTTGATCTATATTTCTCTCTTCTTTTAGTTAGCCACTCCCTATTTTGATCTATATTTCTCTCTTCTTTTAGTTAGCCACTCCCTATTTTGATCTATATTTCTCTCTTCTTTTAGTTAGCCACTCCCTATTTTGATCTATATTTCTCTCTTCTTTTAGTTGGCCACTCCCTATTTTGATCAATATTTCTCTGTTCAGTTAGTTGGCCACTCCCTATTTTGATCTATATTTCTCTCTTCTTTTAGTTGGCCACTCCCTATTTTGATCTATATTTCCCTGTTCTTTTAGTTGGCCACTCCCTATTTTGATCTATATTTCTCTCTTCTTTTAGTTAGCCACTCCCTATTTTGATCTATATTTCTCTCTTCTTTTAGTTAGCCACTCCCTATTTTGATCTATATTTCTCTCTTCTTTTAGTTAGCCACTCCCTATTTTGATCTATATTTCTCTGTTCAGTTAGTTGGCCACTCCCTATTTTGATCAATATTTCTCTGTTCAGTTAGTTGGCCACTCCCTATTTTGATCTATATTTCTCTCTTCTTTTAGTTAGCCACTCCCTATTTTGATCTATATTTCTCTGTTCAGTTAGTTGGCCACTCCCTATTTTGATCTATATTTCTCTCTTCTTTTAGTTAGCCACTCCCTATTTTGATCTATATTTCCCTGTTCTTTTAGTTGGCCACTCCCTATTTTGATCTATATTTCCCTGTTCTTTTAGTTGGCCACTCCCTATTTTGATCAATATTTCTCTGTTCAGTTAGTTGGCCACTCCCTATTTTGATCAATATTTCTCTGTTCAGTTAGTTGGCCACTCCCTATTTTGATCAATATTTCTCTGTTCAGTTAGTTGGCCACTCCCTATTTTGATCTATATTTCTCTGTTCAGTTAGTTGGCCACTCCCTATTTTGATCTATATTTCTCTGTTCAGTTAGTTGGCCACTCCCTATTTTGATCTATATTTCTCTGTTCAGTTAGTTGGCCACTCCCTATTTTGATCTATATTTCTCTGTTCAGTTAGTTGGCCACTCCCTATTTTGATCTATATTTCTCTGTTCTTTTAGTTGGCCACTCCCTATTTTGATCAATATTTCTCTCTTCTTTTAGTTGCCCACTCCCTATTTTGATCTATATTTCTCTGTTCTTTTAGTTGGCCACTCCCTATTTTGATCAATATTTCTCTCTTCTTTTAGTTGGCCACTCCCTATTTTGATCAATATTTCTCTCTTCTTTTAGTTGCCCACTCCCTATTTTGATCTATATTTCTCTCTTCTTTTAGTTGGCCACTCCCTATTTTGATCTATATTTCCCTGTTCTTTTAGTTGGCCACTCCCTATTTTGATCTATATTTCTCTGTTCAGTTAGTTGGCCACTCCCTATTTTGATCTATATTTCTCTGTTCAGTTAGTTGGCCACTCCCTATTTTGATCTATATTTCTCTGTTCTTTTAGTTGGCCACTCCCTATTTTGATCAATATTTCTCTCTTCTTTTAGTTGGCCACTCCCTATTTTGATCAATATTTCTCTCTTCTTTTAGTTGCCCACTCCCTATTTTGATCTATATTTCTCTGTTCTTTTAGTTGGCCACTCCCTATTTTGATCAATATTTCTCTCTTCTTTTAGTTGGCCACTCCCTATTTTGATCTATATTTCTCTGTTCTTTTAGTTGGCCACTCCCTATTTTGATCTATATTTCTCTGTTCTTTTAGTTGGCCACTCCCTATTTTGATCAATATTTCTCTCTTCTTTTAGTTGGCCACTCCCTATTTTGATCTATATTTCTCTCTTCTTTTAGTTAGCCACTCCCTATTTTGATCTATATTTCTCTCTTCTTTTAGTTAGCCACTCCCTATTTTGATCTATATTTCTCTCTTCTTTTAGTTAGCCACTCCCTATTTTGATCTATATTTCTCTCTTCTTTTAGTTAGCCACTCCCTATTTTGATCTATATTTCTCTCTTCTTTTAGTTAGCCACTCCCTATTTTGATCTATATTTCTCTCTTCTTTTAGTTGGCCACTCCCTATTTTGATCAATATTTCTCTGTTCAGTTAGTTGGCCACTCCCTATTTTGATCAATATTTCTCTGTTCTTTTAGTTGGCCACTCCCTATTTTGATCTATATTTCCCTGTTCTTTTAGTTGGCCACTCCCTATTTTGATCTATATTTCTCTGTTCAGTTAGTTGGCCACTCTCCGTATTGATCAGTTTTTTTTCAATTTTAGTTGCCCGCTCCTTTGTATTGATCAATGTTTCTCTTGTTTTTCTTGAAGTTGGCCACTCTGTCACTGGAGTAATGGAAAGGAACCTCACATAATGGCAGGTATCCCAATACCATTGCTTGAACTAAAAGGTGAGTCCAAGGTATGTGGGGGTTCTCCATCACATTTAGAAACTATTAAATAAATTTGGATCCTCAAGGGTTGACTTGGAATCATGGGAGTTCTGATTCTTTTAGATACATAAAATATAACAAGATTAAAATGTAACACCCATCTTACACTGTGAGTAGATTAGATCAGATTAGCAGGTCAATACCAACCTTGGCTTTATCAAGAGCAAAATACTGCATTGGGTACTGTTAACATGTAAATGTAATCTGTTGTCCTGTAAATTGCTTAAAAACATATATTCATGTCTTGCCGCTAAATCTTCAGCAAAAACCACAAAGGCGGGCGCTACAGGAAATGCGTCCATCCAGCCATCCCTAAATGGCGTGGCCACAAGGACCACAATGCTTAACATGTTGACATCATAATTTACTGCAGAAAGATGACTCTCCGTTAGTATATCTTTTAATTTGTGTATCTACTAGTGATCTTGTCTCTTTCCGAGGCTCAACTCTTGGCAATAAAATAGCTCTTAGTTTAAAAAAAAAAAAAAAAAAAACAACAAAAACACACTCTTTGGTTATTTAATCATTATGTTGAAGGCCAAGCCAGATCAATGGGCTTTTTCACCCCGTAAGTTTGAATGGACAAAGCAGTAGAGGTTTTTGTAAGCCCTCAATGACACGCATCTTTGCATGGCTCCATCTTGGGTTTTTAATTGTGGTAATGAGGTGCAAGGGATAGTGACCTTCCAAGGCATTGTGCAAAAGATAGAAGTCTATATATTTAAAGGTAACAAATGATTCTTGGCAGCTTAGGAGCCAAGTCTGTGAATCCTTGTTTCCTCTACGAACATTTTTTTTTTCTTCTTTTTTTTCCCCCCTCTCTCCTTCTTCTGCATTACAAACCATAACATTAAATTGTGATAAATGAAGAGCGGAGGCTATTCATACAAATCAATGACTTTAGTGTATGTGTCATTAGTCTGAGAGATGCAGGCAGCGGTCACTACTATAAATCACGCGATGATCTGCTGTCGGCAGCTGGCTGCAAGGAGATGCTCTGGGAAGGTTAAAGAATGAAATTATCTACACGTTCAGCTTTATATATTCACCTGGTAATAGTGCGGGGTATAGACACTGGACGGTAACAGTAAAAAGAAACCAATAAGTCCAAATGTAATCTTTTCTAACAACTGTGTATGTAGAGCAGTGTTCACCCATAGATTACGGGCACAAGGGAAATGTCTTCATTGAGCTTACAACATGTTTTAAGGATAATATAATATCCGGTTCCTATTGTGATTAATTGCGATACAGGAAGACAAATATTTCATCTGTGTGGGGAACAAAATAAGACCTTATCATGATTAATCTCAATACGACAAGGCAAATACCTGTGAAAATCGCCCCATTCACTTCTCCCCTGCCAGCGCTCCCTTATGAAACAGGAGTATTCATACTTAGCTAACCTGGCAACAGGGTCGTGGGATCTGCGTTACACACAGAATATTTCCTTACCTAGCTATATTTCCTCTCCGTGTCCTATACATCTCATGTTCACTAACCCATGACCATGTACTTCATTGCGGTACCTTGCTGGGTGCTAAGGGGGTATGATTGGAATTTAATATATCCCTGATAGAGTTCATTTTGGGATATCAGTCTATGACAAGTAAGACGTGAGAGAGAGAGTTAGCGGGTCTTTTGTGACTGAATTTGGCCTCCAATAAAATAAGGAGACAAAATAGTCACATATTTGACGAATACATGCCGCAGTCTGCAAAGCAGCAGCATTACGGTATAGCAGGGAGTTAATAATAAGACTCGTTATTCTAATTATACGTTTGTAGAGTAGACGACAGACTGGTGACCGACACAGGCCTCTGAGTCAAACTCGGCGATTATACTCCTGTTTGTAGCAAGCTTCTCCTTTTCAACTCCTAAGAAGTCGACGATTGACATTCGGTTAAAAGATGCAATATAACAAAAGGTTTATGATGTAATTAGACTTCTTTCTATTCATTTTGTGAGTATACATAGTTCTCGGTGTTTGTTTTTTTTTTTTTTTATTCAAGCACAGCCAATACCACTGCCAATGTATTAAAACACGGACTCTGCCATGCTTGGTATTGACATGAGATGGCATCACCCAACTGATTACACTGGAAGGAAGACGCGCACATCCTGTTTCCTTTCATCCTCTCTCTCTTTAATGCCCTCTTCAGACATCTATTCCTCCACAGAGTCCAGGAACCATCAATAATTTTTTGAACGAAGGTTGAAAGGAATATTAAACAAAATATGAAGGCAGATGGAAAAGCACCCTGGTCGTACAGCTGCTGATAAACCGCATCTCCCATAATGCTCTTTCAAACTGGCAGAGGATTATGGGACATGTAGTCCTGCAACATCTGGAGGGCTCTCAGGTTCCCCACGCCTGTGTTAAAGGGTCACTCATATTATAGTAAGACTTGATCTGTCCTAATACGTTACGTGTTCTCAGCAGAGCTCTGGAGATTTCTGCTAATCACACCTTAACCCAGTGGTGTATCTTGATTTTGTGCTGCACTAGGCAGACAAAATCCGGGCACCCCCCTACCCAAGCTGCACACCCACGTTACACACCTAAGACATGCCCCATCATTCAGACTCACATCAAGCTCACACTCCCATCACACTCAGTCACACACTCCTACTCCCATCACGCACACTCCGACTCCCATCACACTCAGTCACACACACTGTCTCCCATCACACAGACTCTGACTCCCATCACACTCAGTCACACACACTGTCTCCCATCACACACACTCTGACTCCCATCACACTCAGTCACACACACTGTCTCCCATCACACACACTCTGACTCCCATCACACTCAGTCACACACACTGTCTCCCATCACACACACTCTGACTCCCATCACACTCAGTCACACACACTGTCTCCCATCACACACACTCTGACTCCCATCACACTCATTCACACACACACACACACACACACACACACACACACACACACACACACACACACACACACACACACACTCTGACTCCCATCACACTCAGTCACACACACACACACACACACACACAGTCTCCCATCAGCACTTACCTTTCCCTGGTGGCTAGTGGCAGGCAGCATGGTCCCTCCATGCTGCCTGTTCGGCTTCCCGGCGATTGTGCCGACAGGTCACGTGACTGTCGGGACTTCCGTGTCGGCACACTGCACGGGGAGCCGAACAGGCAGCACGGAGGTTTCTCTGTGCTGCCTGTTCGGCTCCCCGTACAGCCTGGCAGGCAGAGCGATGGTGAGGGGGGGATCTTCCGATCCCCTCTCACCTCCGTCTCTGCCTGCAAGCGCGGTCTATTTTTTTTTTTTTTAAAGGGACGGATTTTTTTTTTTTTTTTGATTTTTGTTTTTAATTTTTTTTGTTTTCAGTGCTGGGGGGCGCTGCCGCCCCCAAAAATTTGCCGCCATAGGCATCCGCCTAGGATGCCTCGCGGTAAATACAGCACTACCTTAACCTATAGGCTACTCTCCTCCACAATGCTCTGTACAGTAAAACCTCTGTTGACCTTTCTCCTCTCCTGCTATCTATAGATACAGAAGGATAATACTCTCCCAGAAGTTATGACAAACTCTGTCTGCAGTTTTAAGGAGGCATTAGAAGGAATGTGATTTGGTTCCGCTCTCCTGTGGGCCATCGATGTTCCCAGTAGTTGTTCTCTTGTACTGTGCACAGGGTCAATCTAAGGGATTTTTTTTGTTGCGTTAGATTAACTGAAGTGATGCCTGGGTTCCTGTCATGGCTGTATTGGCTGCAAGCCCCTCTGTCCCCTCTATTTCAGTACAATAGACATCTGCTATTAAAGGAATGTCCAAACCCTTTGTTAGCTGCACCTGTGTTTATTAATGTGCAGATAATCTCTATTCATGTAAATTCTGCAGATATATAAGGTTCAGAAATGAACCTTTGCTTTCGTATCTCCCTGTATGTTTATTTGATATTGTGTTATATTTACATAAACACTTATGACACCTGCAGCCTCTTAGTATGCAAAATAAATCCTTCCAATCATCACTGCGATCTGCATTTGAGGAACGGAAGTTAGTTTGGGGAACTGATCACCTGTGAAACGCATTTTCCCTTGTTCAAAGAGCTTGTAATTGGGGAACCTTCCGATTGTAATATAACCATTACAGAAGCATGCTGTCCAGTCACCTTTCACAGAATCATACGGCATTATCGGGGCTAATGTATAAACACGCCACATATACAGATAGCACCAAGTACTTATGTTGGGAGTCCCACCGCTTCCACCAGCCCTGCACTTCCAGGGTTACTCTGGCACCCAGTGGTCCAGTGCAGACCCGTGTCAAAATAATCTGGCACTTAGAGAACCTCTGGCATACTCTGTGCTTCTCCTGCACTGTAAAGTCTTTGTATACATATAAAAACGCAATCAGCGTTTTACATAAACGTCAGAACATATTAATACCTTTGTCTCGAATTCTTTCTATCCTAACCTATTGACCTATTGCCAGATCCTCAATCGGAAAATGGCTGCCTTGACCATGCATTGGTGGCTTCCCTGATTACGGGCTGCAGATTCAGCTCTGTTGTAGTAATTGGTTCTCAAGTGGTGTTAAAGGCACACACAATATAATTTAGTAACAGCTGTGTACTACCTCTGCCCCTTGTTAATAGACGCTAGTAGTCTATGTGTGTTTAGGGTAGCCAGACTATGCTGATTTACCACTTCTGCCTCTAGCCTGAAACTGCCACGCTACTTGACGAATGTGGAACATTTCTAAGACGGTTTAGGTATTGCAGGATTACACAGGCATCCAATAGGGATGAATCCTCTTTCTGTACATTTCTTGGACATTACCCATGCTTTTTGATACAATTTTTCAGCTCTCTCAGTACGAGCCACTGTCTAACCTCACTCCATGTCCCCTGATAACGACACATTATTTTGCACAGTCTTAGTGGGGCTTTCTAACCTTTTACCATGTTAATGCAGTGAACTATGTCCTTCCAGTGCACTTTTCCTTCTCGAAACATTTAATTTGCTGGCAGATAAGAACAAGTCCACCTAATCTGCTCTTTTCCTAATTACTTTAAAGCCTGGATATGTATTTAATCTGCAACCTTCTATGTTCAAAAAGCACCATGTGTCAATCTAATATGTTTCTACTCTATTAAACGCATGCAATGGGATTTGGACGAAGGAATAAAAACATGCTTCGTCTTCTTGGCGAAAATGATCAGTTTCCTCACCCGTCCGCCATGTCTTGATCGTCAGTCAACAGAAGTTGATACCAATAAGATAAACAATTTTATTACTAAATTATTATCCGAATCCTGGACTTCTGCTGAGGGACGGCACTTAATACTCTTGGGTACTGCTGTGTCTTCCCAATTACAACACCAAAGACTACAACACTGGGTCATGGATGAAAGGGAATAAATGTTTTTAAATATGTTTCTTAAACACACTGCAGCTTACTGCTGTTTAACTGGGGCTTTAAAAGCATGTATGCATTATCCAGCTATGACTACCTGCTTCATTCTCTGTTGCTCTTATTTTTGCTTTTATCCTTTTAGTCTCAAAGAAGCCTAATTAGAAGAATGAGCAGGGCTCTCTCTCCCTGCCCTTAAATCAGTAATTGGGTTCAGCGCAGAGACTGTCAGGAAATGAACACATCACACTTTGACAGCTGTTAATTTTTCCTACTTATTTGTCGTCTGAATCACTGCTGATTTTCTGGAGCGCATAACAAATTAGTGGCCTCTAATCAGAGCGTGCTCTCCTATGTGTAGCACCTACTTGTACATATATATATTTATATATATTATTTTTTCATGTGTATTTTTTATTTTTTTTCAAGTCCATTACTTCACCACTTCTGCAGAGATGTCTGTTGCTAAGGTGTGTCATTGTCAATAAATCAGAATAAGGAATTGCTGAAAGCGTAAGAAGCTGTTTAAACTTTGATGAAGGCTTTTAGTTACATTTTTAAACTTACACATGCTATGGTATTTTTCCAAATTGACATTCCTCAGCATAATATCAATGTCAAGTGTCTTGTACGGTTTGAAACATCTGCATATTCTGCAAAGTGGGATTTAAAGGGAAGTTTGCAAAAGTTAAGTCATTAGTAGGTTGGGTAAGAATCTTATTGAGCTGGAAAGAACATTCTGGCAAATGTTTTTACTGTATTGTCCTTTTGAATTTTTTTTTTTTTTTGCCAAACTCTGTTTGATAGTTGTTGTTTTTTTTATTTTTAATCTGTTTAATTTCAGAGCAGGGGTTCCCAACAATTAGAGATCATGCCACCACCTTCAAACACTGACAAATCCCCCCCTCAGTGTTTCCATACATGTCGGCTGTCACTTTGAGTCAGGGGTAAAGTGCTGGTACAAGGTCTTTAAAGCTCCATAGAACCCAATTAAATTGTCCACCATGACCAATGTTGGTGCTTATCCTAGATTAAAGGGTATCTATCTAATGCCTCAACAGCGTGAAGAGTTTATGTTCTTTCCTTTTATTGTACTGGAAACTACCAAAATATCACCCACCCCCTGTGTTGGGAATCATAGGTTCAGAGGTGATACTTGTATTAATCCATATATATATATTTATATATCATATTTGTCAAAGAATTGAGCATGATGTTTGTTTGGAAGTTTTAACAGCAGAAATGGCAAGAAAAGTACCATACTTGGAATACTGGACAGTTGACATGTAGTAAGATCTGCTCCGTGCAAGTAATTGTATTTTTTTTTCTTTTTTTAAAAAAGACCTCACCGGCTGTTTGCTTTTTAAAGCCTGGGAAAACACACCAAGAATGGGGTCTTACCTGGCTTTGATTGGTGGACCGTTGAAGAAAAAAATACAAGAAAAACTTAGTGATGTTTTCACGCACAACAGCCATGGTTCCAAAACATTCAACCCCAGTGTTCTTGTTGTTTGTTTAAAAAGTGTAGATGATATGTTTATAGAGTAATTTGTTGGTGGAAAAATTACAAATTAAGTATCTTATCAAGCATTCTTTGCTCCAAACAGCTTTATCGGGGGCAGACATGTTGCTTAGAATGTTGGGTCAGAACTTTTTGTTCTGACCCAAGATTCTAAACAACATGTCCGCTCCCTGATAGAGCTATACAAGCAAAGATGGCTCAATATAATACTTATTTGTATTATTTGATAGAATCATTTCTATTTTAAACAGCTATTCTTGATTCAATCTATCAATTTACCAAGTTATTTTTTGCCTTCAGTTTAAGTGAAACACTGGGTATACAATTTTTGGTCAACACATGTGGTCAGTGATCAGACCAAAGTGGACAGTCGTGAACTGAAGAGAAGAAACCAATGTATGCTAAGTTGAGAAATAATACACTAAGTGCACACTCAGTAGTAGATGGAGGGTCAGATTTACCAGGTACGGTTATTACAAGAGGAGTCTGTTTTTTGTTTACAGCAAACTTCACAGCATTTTCATTGTGGCCATTTTCCCCCCTGAATAGAACAGCATTAAATACTTTCCAGTTTTATTAGTACTTGCATTAATAACAATGTCCTATTTCACCAAATGCATGCAGGACCATGCGTCTTTGTTCTTGCTTATTGAATATGGTAGATGACTTGGCGCCACGTAAATTGTTGGCGTATATAAACAAATATTAATGTAATGTAATAATCACACCAATACTTTCTCCTACAGTATTGTTATTGCCACAAAAATCGTTTGCCTTCTCCAAGACTATGTGGATATAATCACACGTATATAACCATAATCAAATCTGCATTGATTGATTGCACAGAATGTCCCATGTTGGGCTACAAAGAGGGTCTCCTGCCTGGCTGTCTGATAAAGGAAATATAATTTAAATCACACATCAGCACTGGTCATTTTAAACATGCTAGAAAAATGCCACTGTGACAAGTCAAACTGCGAAAATAATCAGCCAAGTAAGATTTCAGAGCTGATCTCTTGTTCCTTGTTAGAGTAAATTGCCATTTCTCAGTAAATAGTACCGATTAAACTTTGGGAATAATTGTGATCACTGAAGTATAGTCTGAAAGCAGACTTGTCCTGTGACCATCGTGTGTGCAAACACACATTAAAGGACCGCTCCAGTCTGGAAAAAGAAATGCAACATTAAAACTGACATTTATAAACTGCATTTATCAGTATATCACAACTGTCTGCAAAAAATGAGTTTAACTGAATGAACATTAATGAAGCACCTTACTTATCCCTGTTTTGCTTATATCGCTCTGCCAGGGAGCAGACATCTTGGGTCAGATGGCCCAGTACTTCCTTCATCTGACCCAAGATCCTGGATAGAATGTCTGCTCCCTGTTAGATCTTTACAGATCAAAGAGGGCTCAATAAGATACTTTGTATTGTTTTTTCATTAAAGCATTTTTATTGAGAATGCCTACACTTGATGCAATCTTTCAGTATTTTTTCTTCTAGAGGTGTCATCAACTCCCAAATCCTTCTGGAGCCAATCAGAGGGCTCGGAGAAGCATATGAGCAATAGGAAGCCCTGTGCATTATGGACAGGACATTGTGAGATGTGCATGTGCACCTTCTATGCCAATGAATATTCAATTTTCAGGTTTAATTGTGTCTAGGTTCAACAATGTCACAGTGTTTCATAAGAGGTGCTCTACAGATCACCAGCTTCACCTTAATCTTTTCCCTTAAGATCTGATCCACACTTGTCTTATTTTTCTGGACTCCAGCTGAACTCAGCAGTTCATGTGTGTCTGTAGCAACCACGGCAGAGAATTATTCCAATCTCCTGTTCTCCCTGTACCGGATTCTTCGAAAGAGGAGGAGGATATACTTCAAACTTTATAGAAGCAGACAATTTAGTCCCTCCTCGGAGACCTGAGATTAGTAAGACCATCGTCAAAGTACTAGAGGGCAATTGTTCCTGCGTTTTGTTAAATGCCACAGCAAAGTGGAACAGTGTCTGGAATCTGCTGCCTGACCTGGCAGGATGTGATGGTACTTAGCAATCCAGGAGAGTGTATAATCTCATCATAACGCAAAGGGCACAGTGACCGTAGCATCACCATGATACCGCAAAGCACCATCTAAGGCCTCCGTTAATTTTATGTAGCTACCCAGGATGCATTTGTTTTGTTGGCTTTTCACCTGAGCTCTCATAAACTTTACAGACAGAGACCACTTTTGATATATATTTATTTTTGCATATTTTTTATTGAATTGGAAGAGTTGGAATATATTATGGGAGTAGACACAAAGGGGGTCATGTACTAAACAAGTGCAGTGGGGAAAAAAGTAGGTAAAAGATGAGTAAGGCGCAGTTTGCGACTATTTGTAACATTTTGCGCTTGTTTTCCCTTATTTGCGCCTCTTACATTTATTTTTATTTAGCGTGCATTTTTCCGGTTGCGCTAATAAATTGCGATTAGATTTGCGCATGCTAAAGAGTTTTACGAATATTTTGCGAAAAAATATTCATATTTGCGTGTGAAAATTACACCAGCTTTTAGCGAGCGCTATCAAAAGAGGTAGAAAAAATATTCGCAAAATTGCCTGTTTTTATTCTCAATTTGCTCGTATGTACTATTTGAGTGTTAAATGTGTAGTACATTGCAATAGGAGCAAACTGAAAAAATAATGTTGCACGTAAAATATATTTGTGTTTTTTTGCTACATACCCCTCTATGTATGCATAACACATCCTTGTGTCTTTCCATAGAGAAGCAAAAAGACATTTAATGCAAAGAATCTCACTTTGCACATTGGGCATCTCCCTGCATCTCTCCCAAAAAATGCCAGGAAGACCATTTCAAAATAACTGGAGACGGGAGTACACCACGCGAGAATATGGTTTTAATTCAAGACTTTTGCAAATAAATAGGGACACGAAGATTAAACTATTATTTGTGTGTGTGTCATATTAACCCCTTAAGGACACAAGATGTATGAAGGCAAATCACAGGGATAAATATGACATGAAAAGAAAGCCGTAAGTTTCCTTTAAAAAAAACTGTGTATGAGTCAAATTACTGTTAAACACACATATAACCAAAAATTCCAAGAAACTCTTATCCTTAAGGGGCCAAATATGAATATTTTTTTTGTTTGAAAACCACTGACCTCCTAATAAATATGGGATAAAATGATACTGAGATTTGGTTTATTTTCTTGTCCATTTGATTGACTGATTTTGCACAGCTCTGTTCTTTTCAATCCTCAGAGCTTTAATAATTCCATTGAAATAAAAATAACACATATTTGTCCTTCCGGAGCCTGCATTACCCCAACACTTATAACTAATATATTATTTGGCTACCCATGTCTGATATTTGTTAGACACACAGCTGCCTTCTGTATAATTAACTGGATAGATAATCCTGCTGACCTCAGAGAAGAAGAAATTGGTTTTAATCAAAATGGCTTGAGTACGGATTATGACATCGCTATTCAGTTGTTAGGCAGCTGAAGAAGAAGAAAAAAAATACAATTAGTTGTCAAGCGCGTAACGGGCACTAGAGATTATTATTTTACACAAAAAAAAAAAAAGGTTAGATAGATTAGAGAGGACGCACTCAAACTACCTTCTACCTGTGAAATGGCACAAAAGAAGTACTTTGTAGCAGTCAAATTACAGAACAAGATTAATAACTGCTTTGTGAAGGATTGGGTCTACTCTCATAGATGGATTGAGCACTGATACAATGTGTTTATCAGCACAAGGCAACTCAAGGAACAAACCGAAAAATAAATGTGTGACAGAGTACTTTGTGGATGAGATTAATACGATCTGCCGGGACTTGGCTGAAAAGCAGTTGAATATGAATTCACTGAGTCAGAAGACTGTATTACTTGAGAGTGTTTTACAGCTGCAATACCTACCAACTGCAGCCCAAGTCAATGAAGCCTTAACCTCACGGTGGACAAATTAACAGAAACACTCCATGAATAAGGATTAATTTCTATGTCCTGTGTTTATTATAAAGGTGACCTATCTTGGGATGATTATCAGTTAGCAGACCTATGGGAGGTCTGACTATTGTTAGTTGCCTAATGTTGCTTTCAAAATGTAGTTCAAATAATGGCATTGGATCAGCAACTCAGTAACACAGTGTATTTCAAGCAAAGCAGAAGTTACCGTTACAGGAAGACATAACCTATACCCTGGAGCAATGGAAAAAACTTCTCTCATCCCTGCTGTAGGACAGGCTTAGATTTGGAAAAAGTGAAGGGTTCTTCGATCAAAGGAATTTGCAACTTTTTCTTTTCCGATACTTGTGAAGAGACCTGCATGATACAATTACAAAAAGCAGTATAATGGGAGTTTGCTATACTAAGAGTAATTTGTTATGTGTAGAGCTCTTTTCTTCCTGTAAGACTCAAAGCACTTTACAAACACGTATAATACCTTTCAAAATGTTGGGGTCAAAGAGAAATGTCTTTATTTCCCATGAAAACAAACCTTAAATGTGTTTAAGAATAAATAGGAAAAGCAGTCAAGAAATAATATGGGATTGCAAAATAGATTTATAGCTTTCCTTCTTCAAGATCCCTTTTATCTTCTACACATCGTTTACCACATGCAAAGAACCCCCAGACCATCACATTGCCCTTACCATGCTTGACAGGGGGCATCAAGCACTACTCCAGCATCTTTTCATTCATTCTGCGCCTTTACAAATTTTCTTACCAGGAAAGGTTAAAGCATCTTAACATGTATAGCTTGGAGGAAAGACGTAACAGGGGGGATATGATAGAAACATTTATATACATAAAGGGAATCAACACAGTAAAGGAAGAGAGTATATTTAAAGGAAGAAAAACTACCACAACTAGAGGACATAGTCTTAAATTAGAGGGGCAACGATTTAAAAGAAATATCAGGAAGTATTACTTTACTGAGAGGGTAGTGGATGTATGGAATAGCCTGCCAGCAGAAGTGGTAGAGGTAAACACAGTCAAGGAGTTTAAGCATGCGTGGGATAGACACAAGGCTATCCTAGCTATAAGACCGGGAACGGGGGACTAATAAAAGTACTCAAAAAAAATAAAAAATTGGGCAGACTAGATGGACCAAATGGTTCTTATCTGCCGACACATTCTATGTTTCTATGTCTATGTTTCTATGTACACCTCAATCTTAGCTTTGTCTGGTCCTCACACTTTTTCCCAGTCTTCCTCTGTCCAGTGTTTTGTTTTGCCCATATGAATCTTTTTCATTTTATTGGAAAGTCTGAGATATGGCCTTTAGTTTGCAACTCTACCTAGAATGCCAAAATTACTCGCCTCTTAACTGTTGACTGATGTTTTGCAGGTACTATTTAATTAAGTTGAGGAGAAGTTTACGCATCTGGTTTTCAAACTAGACACTCTAATGTACTTTTTATTGTGCATCAGGGTTCCACACTCTTGCTATTCTGGTTAATGCCAGTTTGCGTCGTTATGTGAAGGTATTAGTACACAGCGTTGCACGAGATCGTCAGTTTCTTGGCAACTTCTTGCATTGAATAGCCTTACAAGAATAGACTGCCAAAATAGTTGTTTTGTTTTAACCATCTGTTTCTGTTATTCCTATGTATAACTACACATTTTATTGCACATGCATGCTATATGGTATACAAACATTTTCATGCTATACTCTGTTTGTATTTTTGTATTAATTCTGTATTACAGTGGCTTATCACAAATGATTGCGAAAGACATGTAAAATTGTTATTGCCTGTTTAAATTTTTATTGGTTTAGAGTAAAGTATTTGTTTGTTAGACTAATCCGATAGTTTCTACCCGCAATGTGTGCTACTAAAATACTAATACTCTTCTGTAATGCAGAGTCAAGTCTTATATCAGATTGGCAATACAAATTGCTCCACTCCGCTATAATGTTGGACTATCAGACAGAACAGTTAAAGTACAGGACTCTTCATTTCCCAATGCTATCATGCTGCTTTTGGCTCCTTTGTGTTACTGCATCTATAGTAAGTTAAGCAGCAAACTTGGCTGTAACATCAACATTTTAAACATGCAAAACAATTGATTAAAATATATGTATCTTTCACTCTATTGACATTATTTATTTATTTATATTATACGGCAGGGGTCAATCACGGCAGTTTCTTCAAGAGCCTGACTGCTTTCGGTATATCCAAACCTCTGAGGGGTGCACAGAAGACAAAGACTGTAGAATTCCAAAATTAACTGGTTTTCTTGTATGTACAAGTACATGTTCTGCACAATCTTCTCAGGAAGCGAATCCTGCTCAAACTACTTCTAAATATGGCTCTGAAGCTGACAACCCATGCCACTAGAAACCACTCCAGGTCCCATGTAGGTGGAGAAACCAGGCCTATTCCGAAATATTGGTTTGTCACCTAGCTTCCATGCTGTGGGAAAGCAAGAGCCTACTGCTGAAGCAGCTCACATATTGCCAGAATCTGCGGAAAAGTCGGGTTTCATGATTGACATTGGTTTGTAGCCCAGCTCATCTATCCTGGAGATGCTGGAGTACTGTTCACAAAAGGCTAATTCGTCAGTAAGAAAACCTCTGGGACAACTGGGGAAGGTTTTTAATCTGAATGCCCATCAGCAGACACTTGCAGGAGCTCAAGTAATGCCAAAGGAGACCTTCAATGCGAAAGCCCCTCTCCTATGTGTCGACAAACATTTAGTTACATAACAGTCTGCTACTTCAGCGGCTGGTGCCTAATAGACATTTTAATAATAAGCTAGACCGTGTAAGACCTGATTCCCTATTCTCCGTATTGGAGTGGGGTACGTGCACTTTATTTTGAATGTTTGATTTCGTTTTCTACAAACTGTAAGGTTTAATATTGTTTATTATTATGATTGCTGTGCATTGTTGTTAATTGTATTGTATTTATTAATATTTATTTTTTGTTTTATAACTAACCAACGGAGCTATTTGTTTTACACTTTAAAGATAATTATGTTGATCTGCGCTTTGCTACCGACTGAAATGTATTGTTCTTAAGATATTACCATGCTTGCTCTTCCAACAACATATACCAGTTAATAAAAATATACTATAAATATGTGCTGTTATAGGCCAAGCTCTTTATGAAGCAGTTCTTTACTGTTTACATTACTAACGTTTTACAAGTCTATGATCTGTGTGTGTGTGTGTTTTGTTTTTTTGTGTTGTTTATTTTGTGGGTGAAGGCTTCGATTGCACGTCAGGGAGTGGGAGTCCAGGGGCCCCAAACAAACGCTTGACCCCATGGTTCAGTCAATACTAAAGTTTTCTTGGTTCTTTAATCAGTCTGTTATTCATCTAATGCAGTATGTAGGCCCCCTTTAATGCTCTGTACTAAACACTGAGTACATTGTTGCTTCTATGTAAATAAATTTTATGCTTCTCTGCCCCTAACTTTTCTTTTTAGGGGTTCTGTATAAAGATCCTGCATATAAGTGTCAGGAAGGTTAACACATGGGAGAATGGTGGTATCTTTGTCTTTGGGGAAACAGTCTGCTTTAAGAATTAAACATGGCTTTAATAACTTTCAAATGGATCCAGTCCTGACAAAATACATCATACATATATACATACATACATACATCCCCTGATTGTAATAATTGTTGATAATTTAATTCATTCTACTGGTAGCATTACTATAAACGTTCTATCTTCTTGTACTATTTTCTACACTGACAGGTTACTATTATATTGTCACCATCTGAATTTAACCTTATGATATCCTGAAGCCGTGTGCATCTTATCGGTTACCCCAATGGTGCTCAACATGTTAAAAATAGTTGGATCATGTGATTTTTTTTTTTTTTTTACTTATTAAAAAGCTTCCTTCCCACCAAAAAAAGAAATCTTTTATGAAATCTGCACATTATTTACCAAAGCAGAAGTTACACATAAAAATAAAAAAATAAAAATCTTAAAGATTAATTGCTGAGACAAATGAAAGTTTCTGGACAGTAAAACGCGCTGGAAAGATGGCAAACAGATGTTACAATGGTGAGAATCAGGTCTCTACAATCAGCACAATATTATGGTACTTGGGAATAACTGGTTTTATTTTGCACATTATGGCATTTTTTATTGTCTTCTAGCACAAATGAGACGTACTTGCGAAAATCACACCAGTTCTTTTCAGCACATCCAGAGTCTTCCTTTTTTTTTTTTTTATTGTAACGACAGTCAGGTAGACCATAAATCATTGTGAAAATAAAGTACATTATTTTAGACGTATTTGTAACAATCACGTGAAACTAGATGCTCTGCTAACACATTACATTCAAAGTAAATAAAAATGATAATAAAATATTATTTCTGTAGATTTTAAAGTTGTGTTCTTGTGGATTCTGTTTTTAAACTTAAAGGAGGGCGACTGACTTCTCCCCCACAATAAAAGTAGTGTAGTGGGACAGGGTCTTAATAATAAAAATGGTGGTTATTGTTTTAGAATTAGAAATAGCAGAGAGCAGCGGAGACTCTGGCACACTGCAAATACCTGCTCTCTGCCTGCTCTCTGCCTGCTCTCTTCCTGCTCTCTTCCTGCTCTCTTCCTGCTCTCTGCCTGCTCTCTTCCTGCTCTCTTCCTGCTCTCTTCCTGCTCTCTTCCTGCTCTCTGCCTGCTCTCTGCCTGCTCTCTGCCTGCTCTCTTCCTGCTCTCTTCCTGCTCTCTTCCTGCTCTCTGCCTGCTCTCTGCCTGCTCTCTTCCTGCTCTCTTCCTGCTCTCTGCCTGCTCTCTGCCTGCTCTCTGCCTGCTCTCTTCCTGCTCTCTGCCTGCTCTCTGCCTGCTCTCTGCCTGCTCTCTTCCTGCTCTCTTCCTGCTCTCTTCCTGCTCTCTGCCTGCTCTCTTCCTGCTCTCTGTGCTATTTCTAATTCTAAAACAATAACCACCATTTTTATTATTAAGATACTGTCCCACTACACTACTTTTATTGTGGGGGGAGATTAAAGGTAGTCATCCTCCTTTATATAGCCATTCATTTGCATGAAGATACCTGTCAGTCTTTAGCAAGTCTATATTCATAGCTGCCATTTATTTATTGCCATCTGTGCATGTCTTGATCAGTGACCATGGCCTGAAGTCAGGCTTTTGTTCAATTGGCTGATAATGTCTTAGAAGTCAATCAGAATGCAGTTATATTTTTAAAGTTAACTTTAGGTTTTTTTTTTCTGGTTCTCTTTTTTTTTTTTATTTCTGTCTATTTGTCATCATGTCATAAATGAATGTTTCTATTCCATTTTTCTGTCTGTAGGTCTGTGATGAATTCTAATATATATATATTTTTTGTTTTACTGTTCAGTGTATTTATAGGACAGTAATGTGTATACCACAGTGTAAGAGACCAGCTTCACTGCGACATAGGAACTACCAAAAGCAAAAATTGATGAAATTAAACTTTTTTTTTTCCGCCTCTGTAATATCGTAAGTTGTGACATGTAACATATAATCTATATTTTTTGGAGGTAAACACAGTCAGGGATTTTAAGCATGCGTGGGATAGGTATAAGGATATCCTAGATATAAGATAAGGCCCGGGACTAATGAAAGTATTATATTACTGAGAGGGTAGTGGATGCATGGAATAGCCTTCCAGTAGAAGTGGTAGAGGTTAATACAATGAAGTAGTTTAGGAATGCATGGGATAGGTATAAGGCTATCCTAGATATAAGATAAGGCCAGGGACTAATGAAAGTATTACTTTACTGAGAGGGTAGTGGATACATGGCATAGGCTTCCAGCAGAAGTGGTAAAGGTTAATACAGTGAAGGAGTTAAGCATGTGTGGGATAGGTGCAAGCTATCCTAGCTATAAGATAGGGAACTGGGGACTAATAAAAGTATTTAGAACATTGGGCAGACTAGATGGACCGAATGGTCCTCATCTGCCGACACATTCTATAATCTATTTACTACGGTGAATTAGCACAGTGTACAAGCTGAGTGGGGTATGGATGACTTTTTTTGAGGAGATGCACCAACACGCCCCCAAATATTTTGATGAAAATGACCACATATTGCAGAAAAAGGTGAATGAATATAAATCACATACACCCGACACTTGTCATATAAATTAACAAGCCCCAAACATTGCCTCCCTCTTTGACACGTCACCACTGTACCATCTTGTCTCCCAATAACTGCGCTCATAAATCATCCCCCGGTGGAAATTCTCAATACTTACGCGGGTCTAATTGCTGGATCTTATAAAGCACAAACAAATTAACTTTAATATGGCGTGATTAAGAGCTGCCTTAATGATCAGAAGTGTTACTGTTTGAAATAACAAGTAAATAAAAAAAAAATCCTGGGTCCCCTTGTCCTTCCAAATGAGTTACATTTGTGTCTTATGGCACGTAATGACACATCCGTCTTATATTAAAGTGCTGGCTTTTAATGCCAATGGTTTGTTTAAAAATGTTGTAACCTTAATTAGTTTCAGTTATTGGCCCTTCCCTTCACCTCTTTCCAGTCTAATCTTACGCACGGTACCATTTCTACAGCGCTATCCTATAAATCTTTTCTTTCTTTTTGTAAGACGCCTCTTCCATTTTGTACCGGTATGTTCACGTATGTGGCTGGAATGGGATCCAATCCTGGACAATTCAGATGGCGGTATTGGAAGATGCTATATACTCAGCGTATATAATAAATCCTTATGGTACATGCACAGAAACCGGTTCCTTTATCTGCGTAGACTTGTGCCAACAGAAGGGAACGGCAGCTCCCTCCCTGTGGATATTTTTTTTAATGGAGTAATTATTTTTTTTCAATGTATTTTACCAGGAAGGATACATTGACTGTTCTCTTGTTTTCATTTTGTGCATTTGGAAATGTTTGCAGTACTGTGCAACCTATTTAAACATAGTCATTATACAATACAGTAAACCATAAACAGCACATGGTTTTAACTACAATGGAGCAAATATCTGCTCTATATAACAACAAACACAGTGAACTCTTGGCTAAAAAGCTGATTCTCTGTGAGAAGCTTACACGGAAAGATTTATTTTTTAAAGTACATTCCTAAATAAGATCTCTTCTAGAAAGGAATTTTATTAAAAAGTCCTAAATTCAATTTTAATCTCTTTATCCTCACTAATATTTTCTACAACCGCTACTACAATGAACGTGGGGTCACACACACTCCTATCATACCTAATATATATATAGATATAAACAAATATAGAACATACAGTAACCTGATCTGCTTTTCTATGTATTTATATAGCAGGTGAATTATATTCTGTTCGTATGATTTAACTACTTATTGCCGAAACTGAAGGTTTTTTGTTTTGTGTTGTTAGATTTATTTCTAAGTTTTCAGTATATTTGGACCATTTTCTGATTTCGGTGAAGAATATCTTCATTTCAGTTCTGTGGAGTTCTATCTAAACCCTTCATTTAAAGGGAGGGGCATTAAATAATCTACTTAATAGTTCTGTGGTAGATATAAGTTTTAAATTGAGAAGCTTTAGTCCATTTATGAAAGAATAACACATCTCTGCAGCATCCGTTATTCTCATGATTAAATCAAAAACACACATGACGTTATCAGTCGTCTTATCAGATTTGAAAATGGCAGCGAACCATACAGTAGGTTTTGTGGCCTCTTATCACAGGCTTACAATCTAAAACCCCTAACGTGTCCACTTTGTGCATTGTATTTTTGTAAAGCCACAAATGTTGACTGTTCATTTACCATAAAGTAAAAATTAAGAGTTAGCCAGGAAAACAAGAAAAAAATATTTTTTTATATTCAGCCACAAGCACATTAGAAATGCATCTAATGCAAATGCAAGATGTTTTTTTTTTTCTTTCTTAATTTACACTCACATGTAATCAACAGCAGCTCTAATGTTTATGTACAAAGTTTTTAAATTAATTTCCTGAATGCATTTGCAAACATTTTTATCGAAGTTCTATGAATCTTGGCAAATACTGTTTTTATTGCACCATCATTTTGCTCCGTTCTCTCTGCCAGAAACCCCCCACCGCAAAGAAGGAGATGCATGATACCTGGACTTTCTCTGATGAATAGTTTTAATTAAAAAATGCTGTACTATAAGTATTTTAATGTTATAGACATTCCGAAGCTATATGGTCATAAATTATGCTCTGTGTTTACATGAGGGCATAACTGACAGTGAATTGTAAGCAGGGGTTACACACTATACACAGCTAATTGTCACAATTACATATAAAAATAGTAACATTGCACATGCACAGAAAAAAAGAAAATGAACATGGCTGTGTGCAATAATACCAAGGAAATATCAATACTAATTAAGCTCTTGACAAAAATACTGCTTTTCTCTATGTAATTTTTAATTGGAAAAAGATACTTCTAGGGATTGTTAAAAAAAAAAAATATATATTTTTTTTTTATCAGTTGCAGGCACAAGAATGAGACAATTAATGGGCACCTTTTTGGATATCTGCTTCATTCAAACATTATTCATAATCCTTAAATATTGAGAAATGTAATTACCAGGTCAATGACAGCTGTCACTCCGTTCAGAACTCATATCACAGTGTTTGAGTAGTTACAAATATTTATTTTTTTGTCAGTTTTTGTGTGTTTTCTTTGGCTTTTAATTCTCACACGCAAAACATGGAGACATGTAGTGTATACATACAAGTGTCTGAATATCGCAAGGGCTCCTTTTACGATCCATTTAAGATTTCTTTTTTAAATGCAATATATCATTACAGTACAAACTTCATTTTGCTAATTAGATGCTCTTTATTGCTCAATGTTTGCTCTTCTCTTTTGGAATTTCATTCGGCAGCTTTCATTACCGACTTCCCAAATCTAAACCCAAAGCATATTATTTTTCCTGCTAATTATATCCTCGTTTACAGACAGTTGCTTTCTCTGATTGGCTCTTTACACCAGTTGCTATGACTTCATTAGCAATGTCTTCTGACCCTGTTATTTCCTATGACAGGATTTGCTCCACTCGTCCTGTGGCATTGTATCCTAGGGTCACTTCTCTCTTGGGTTACAATCGTGTCAAATGCAAGGCGTTTACAGCATAAAAATCACCACTGAAGTTGCTAATTACTACATGCAGAGATCCTACAAATTACTGCTTCTAGCATATTTTTTTTTTTCTGTTAAAAAATGAATGTTTTAAAGGTGTCATTAGCAGGTTGGTTTCATTTATAAATGTGCTGGGGAAAAAAATGACAGATGTGTAATATATTTCTGCCTTGGAGATAAAGGGAAAAAAAAAAAAAGAATCCTTTAAAAACAAAATTACAATTTTTTTTTTAATGTTTTTACAGATCTATGTAATGTTTATAAATTTATTATGTTTCCCACGTTTGTGATCTATATAAAAAAATATGCTTCAGTCTGCTTAAGAAATCTGTGTGATGTTAAAAACTGTTTTGTTTATAATGAGAATCTTATATTTGTGTCTTGAATAATGTTTTTTTTTTTCCTTCTTCTTTTAATGCAGTTGTTTTTAATCTAATCCAGAATTTATTTAAAGAGTAAAATAAACTGGGATTTAATTGACTCCAAACCGATATTTTTGCTTTCTATTTAAGCCCAGAAAGTTACTGATATTTTGCACTCAAACTTTTTACTAAATCTATTAATCATAAAATATGTTGACACAGAAGGTGGGGGAAGGTGACGGGGACCTAACTGTTATTATTGTGGCTTTTTCAACTATTACATTGCATTAAACACAACTTGGTTATTGTTAGAAACACTGCAGTGAGTTGTTTGCAAAATTACTTTTGTTGATTAAAAGCCACATCAGAACTTCCGCCTGGCGAAAGGGTTTTAAATTGTTTAATGCTGATTGTGATTGCTATGCAGAAAAAAAAAAAGCAGTACGAAGCACGCCATTATATCACTGAATCTTTGTTAAGCAGGCCTTGAAAGTGCTTGACAGCATAATTAATCTTGTGATATGAACAAAGAACCTAGCTCAATAGTATTGAAGATGCTTATTAAAAATACTAAATACCTTTTTCCACTTAAATCTTTTCAAATAGTGTGGGAAGTTATCTTCTCCCTTTTTTTTACGCTATGTTCTAGACAAGAAAAAAAATTGCTATAAGAAAGCCTTGCTGAATATATACCTACCCCAGATGACAAAAAGAAATGCTAGATAATCCATCCTTTTACACAGAAATCTCAACTAATAACCTTTCAGGCATAAATCACGCTTTAAAACCTTCTCATTTCGCCCCAAAAGTTTTTTTGTTGTTGTTTTTTGTTTTCAACCTGCAAAATTTTAGTCTGAAATTAAATAAGGACAGAGCACTTAAATAAACAATGAGCTTACTAATATATATATATATATATATATATATATATATATATATATATATAAAAACTGCAATAACAAATAGGATAGTATACAAGTATACAAATATAAAATAACAACATACACAGACAAATGACCTACAGTGCCACTATAATATCTTATAAATTAGCTGGTCATTATGATCTTAAACTAATAGACAAATACATAACATATACAAGATAGAAAATATCTAACAGAGGGACTCTAAAATCAACAAAAAATCTCCTCTTACCCACTGGGTTCGTTCACCTGGCCAGGTTGTTGAACTATCGGATATATATAAAATGATATTGCACTTGCTTCCACTGTAACACCCCTCAAGACGCGTTTCGTTTTTTCTTCCTCAGCTGGTGGGTGTCAGTGCTAAAAATTGAAGTCTGGACAACACATTTAAAAGATAAATATGTGTAATACTTTCAAAGTGCATTTATCACTTTAAAAATCCCCATTAATAAAAGTGAAAGATAATATTGGGTGGAGAACGAGGGCATCTTAAAGATGGTGACCTCCAATGGGAAACTAAAGAAATACATTACCTACTGATATAGCCTTTTTTTTTATTTTTAAAGAAAATAATGGATCTACTGTATTTGTATTCATGTCTGTCATAAGAGCCTGTTTTCCTTTTCATAAAATAGAGAAGAAAAAAAGTATTCAACCAGGAAATGTACAGAGATATTCTCTAGTTTTCGAGTAGGAATGTTACTACTACCCACATTTATTGGGCTTTCAGCTGGACTTCAAGACAACTCTATTGCAGGTTTACATACTGGTTTATTTAAAAGCCCCCCTGTTAGTATTTTTAAACATTTTATTTTAAACCGAAGGTAGTTATTTATTTGCTTTCTTTGCTGCAGGCAGCAAGCTGTGGGAGCGGACATCTTATGAGATGCTTCGGTCAGATCTGATGCCAGGATTACCACTTCCCCACCAAACCACGTCACATGCAAATGATATCTTGCACATGCGTAATGAATGTTGGAGTCTAGCCATGTGTGCAAACTTCCAATGTAATGACATCCGAGTCCTGGCATCCGGCTGAAAAAACATCAGAACATGTCTCAATAAAGAAATAAGATAAATTTGTTATATTTCACAGTTTAATTTAAAATGCTTACAAATTCTTGCTGATATGGGGCTTTTAAATAAAATGAATGTAAACCTACAATACAATACAGGTTGGTATTTCCCAAATATTACCTTATTGCAAGGTGCTTCCATAGTAATTAGATAAAATATTACATTTTTGCTGAAGTAGGGGGTGTATTTCAATAAGGAATTATATAATACATTGTTTAATAATATGTACTTATATTGATAATGCCGTGATTTTTCGGGAATTTGATTATTGTATTAATATTACTGCTGGTATTCTGTTACTCACATGTCTGATTCTTTGTAGAATTGCTACTACAAGGCATGTAAGGTTTTATTAGTTCCTGTATATGAGGCAATACTGTAACACTATCATTTAATGATATGGCTTTACATAGAAATGTAATGGAATCAGGGGATGGGGTGGGGGTGCAACCAGCAGTGCAATGAATTAAAGTGCATTTATCTTTTTATTTTTTAAATGTTTCTATATATTTGTGCTTTTGGCTTCCTCTAGACCATTCTTAGTGCGTGACTCTTCCTCCAGAAACATTTCTATATATTTGTGCTTTTGGCTTCCTCTAGACCATTCTCAGTGCGTGACTCGTTCTCCAGAAACATTTCTATATATTTGTGCTTTTGGCTTCCTCTAGACCATTCTCAGTGCGTGACTCGTTCTCCAGAAACATTTCTATATATTTGTGCTTTTGGCTTCCTCTAGACCATTCTCAGTGCGTGACTCTTCCTCCAGAAACATTTCTATATATTTGTGCTTTTGGCTTCCTCTAGACCATTCTCAGTGCGTGTCTCATCCTCCAGAAACATTTCTATATATTTGTGCTTTTGGCTTCCTCTAGACCATTCTTAGTGCGTGACTCTTCCTCCAGAAACATTTCTATATATTTGTGCTTTTGGCTTCCTCTAGACCATTCTCAGTGCGTGACTCGTTCTCCAGAAACATTTCTATATATTTGTGCTTTTGGCTTCCTCTAGACCATTCTCAGTGCGTGACTCTTCCTCCAGAAACATGTCTATATATTTGTCCTTTTGGCTTCCTCTAGACCATTCTCAGTGCGTGACTCGTTCTCCAGAAACATTTCTATATATTTGTGCTTTTGGCTTCCTCTAGACCATTCTCAGTGCGTGACTCTTCCTCCAGAAACATGTCTATATATTTGTCCTTTTGGCTTCCTCTAGACCATTCTCAGTGCGTGACTCTTCCTCCAGAAACATGTCTATATATTTGTCCTTTTGGCTTCCTCTAGACCATTCTCAGTGCGTGTCTCATCCTCCAGAAACATTTCTATATATTTGTGCTTTTGGCTTCCTCTAGACCATTCTCAGTGCGTGTCTCATCCTCCAGAAACATGTCTATATATTTGTGCTTTTGGCTTCCTCTAGACCATTCTCAGTGCGTGACTCTTCCTCCAGAAACATTTCTATATATTTGTCCTTTTGGCTTCCTCTAGACCATTCTCAGTGCGTGACTCGTTCTCCAGAAACATTTCTATATATTTGTCCTTTTGGCTTCCTCTAGACCATTCTCAGTGCGTGACTCTTCCTCCAGAAACATGTCTATATATTTGTCCTTTTGGCTTCCTCTAGACCATTCTCAGTGCGTGACTCTTCCTCCAGAAACATGTCTATATATTTGTCCTTTTGGCTTCCTCTAGACCATTCTCAGTGCGTGTCTCATCCTCCAGAAACATTTCTATATATTTGTGCTTTTGGCTTCCTCTAGACCATTCTCAGTGCGTGTCTCATCCTCCAGAAACATGTCTATATATTTGTGCTTTTGGCTTCCTCTAGACCATTCTCAGTGCGTGACTCTTCCTCCAGAAACATTTCTATATATTTGTCCTTTTGGCTTCCTCTAGACCATTCTCAGTGCGTGACTCGTTCTCCAGAAACATTTCTATATATTTGTCCTTTTGGCTTCCTCTAGACCATTCTCAGTGCGTGACTCTTCCTCCAGAAACATTTCTATATATTTGTCCTTTTGGCTTCCTCTAGACCATTCTCAGTGCGTGACTCGTTCTCCAGAAACATGTCTATATATTTGTCCTTTTGGCTTCCTCTAGACCATTCTCAGTGCGTGACTCTTCCTCCAGAAACATTTCTATATATTTGTTCTTTTTGCTTCCTCTAGACCATTCTCAGTGCGTGACTCTTCCTCCAGAAACATTTCTATATATTTGTGCTTTTGGCTTCCTCTAGACCATTCTTAGTGCGTGACTCGTCCTCCAGAAACATTTCTATATATTTGTGCTTTTGGCTTTCCAACGTGCGGCCGCGGGCCAAATGCGGCCCGCTGGACATGAAGGTGCGGCCCGCCTGCGATCTGCAGCGGTAACCGCACCTCCAACTACATGTGGATTTGCCCAAGTGTGGCTGCATGTGTAAGTGTGTTTTGTGTGTGTATCCACGTGTTTGTGTGTGTAAGTCTGTCTGTGTTCTGTGTGTAAGTTTGTCTGTGTGTGTCTCTGTGTTTGTGTGTGTAAGTCTGTGTCCCTGTGTTTGTGTGTGTAAGTCTGTCTGTTTGACTGTGCATGTGTTTGTGTGTATTAGTGTGAGTATGTAAGTGTGGATGTCTAAGTATCACAGAAATCTGTATGTGTGTAAGTTTGTCTGTTTGACTTTGTGTGTGTCTGTGTATGTATTTGTGTGGTCCAAGTGTGACCGTGAATGTTTATGTAGGTGTCTAAGTATCACAGAAATCTGTGTGTGTGTGCAGGTCTGTCTTTTTGACTATGTGTGTGTCTCTGTGTATGTATTTGTGTGTGTGTAAGTGTGTGTGTCTTGGCAGATACCCTAGAGAACGTCCTCCACCCTGAAGTAGCCAATCACAGAACGCGACGGGGGCGGAGCTTACACCCATCGCGCTGTGCTTGGATTAACAAGGAGGAGGACGGCAGGGAGAGAGCTCCCTGCTACAGCGCCTCTCCTTCCTTGCGCCTGGCCGCGGGCCGTAAGATGCCCAGGTCTGCTCTAGACCATTCTCAGTCCGTGACTCGTCCTCCAGAAACATATCTATATATTTGTTTCTTTTAATACATGCCCCTCACAGTTACATTACGTGTGCCGGCCTAACCGTACGCCAATGAAAGATTTCTTTATAGTACAAGAATCTGAATTTTTTCAGGTGCCAGTGAAGGCAGTGGTGATCTAGAAGAACCGTTTATGTTCTAGACTATGAGGTTCAATTTACATTTTGAAAATCTTCTCCATGTTTTTGTAGTTAAAAGAGATCCGGTAAAGATCTCTGCACTTGTTACAAATTATGACATTTTAAGGGCACAATGTTTATTTACCCACCTGGCCTTGACCACCCAGCACACACCAGTTCTCAAGACACCTATAATCAGATGGTCACCTCTGTGCTGCCAAACAGCATTAGCATTATCACCAAACACTATGTGGATGGATTGTAATCTTAGAGAAATCAAGGGCACTGATGAGACTGAATCTCATATTGGGCTCTGCAAAAGGTCTGTGAAACCCAGTCTTAAAGCAGCCCACCTAAGCTCTCTTCACAGTGAGGGAGCCATAGCTTCTAAAACCATTTCTGCTGACTCCTAACGTTTTTTGATTGGTTTATGTAGAAGTCTATACATATACCTCCTCCCCGGCTCCCCAAAATAACTAGGCTGGCTTTTGAAATTGGTCTGTCCGTCTCCTAAAGTTTTCAAGCATTTGATTAGCCCTGCTTTTAAATGGTGATCATCAGAGGAAGCTATTTGCTTGTGTTTCTGTGTTTTAACTTTAGAACAGTATTGTGACTTTGACTACATGTGTTGTAAAATAAAAAAAATAAAAAAGGAAATGCCCATAAACTGCTAAGCTGAATGCTAAACAGCTGTGTGTTTGTAGGAGTAGAAAGTAAGCCGAGTGAAATTAAACATGTGTACAGATGTTTCTCATTTGTAAGAATTCTTTTGTTTTTATTTTTAAATGAAGCAACTTGTTTAAGTCTCTGATAAGCTCTCATAATGCAGAGAAAGGTCCATTCCACACACTCCACACTGGCTTTTATGTCTACCGATGAATCCCCGTCCCAGAGAGCTGTGCAGTTATGCTAATCAGAAAGATTTTCCAAAACTTTTATCTTGATTACACAGAGCGCTCTGTGGAATAAATAATCCACTTAATACTGGCCTGGAAACCCAGAAATTACAATATTTTAATGTGCAAAAGGAACAACTATTTAGAAGCGATTGCTTTAGGATTACACGGGTTGTCTTGTATATTATGGCTTCAGAGGGCTGGTTGGAAGTCGTTTGTAGTGTGCTCGATCAATAAAATAAAGTGGATTGGCTGCACCAAAGAAAGAGAAAATTGGTGTCAAGGGGCCTATTTAGTCAGGTTTGTTCTGGTGATGTGCAACTTAATCCTCTGAGAATCTCGCTCCTTACTGGGATCCTTGTTATGTGTGGTATTGTGTGTGACTGCAGCAAAGATTGCTGGGAACCACTGTACATCATATGGCCTTGCATTTACAGGGATTAAAGAGAAGCCTCATTACAGATAAACCTTGTGGCAGTGTAGGTGGCTCTGTGTTTTCTAATACACAAAGCTGACTTGGATGCCTTCATGTACCGTTTGTCTTTCAGAACGATTTTATAATGTTACAGAATTTCCTGCATCCATGCATTTCCTGGCTCCTCCTCTGCAAACACCTGTACATCACCCTTTCCCACATCCTTCTAATAATAAACATTAGGACAAGCGTTTATTGGTTAATTTATCCTCCTGAATGACTGTGATCCAGAGCACAACACACCATTACCATCTTTTGAACTCTGATCCTCCATATCTGTCTTACGTTGCATGTCAGAAGAGGATACCGGATACAGTAGATCAGGGGTGGGCTAATGATCTCGATGCCCTTTGTTGGGAGTCTACCCTGCTGCCAGGAAATAAAGATAACCACCAACCACTTCTTGCTAGTGTCACATTACTGTGTGCACCAGGGGATGGGACACTACATTGCGGCTGCTTCCGCGCATCCGCTTCACCGCCGACTCTGCATCGCAAGACAGCTCGTCTCTGGAGATTTCATCGCGGGACATTTCATCGCTAAAGGTAAGTATTTTAGCTAGTTTAGTTTATTTTAGTAAGGGTGGTTAGAATTGGGGTTTAGGGGGTTAGAATAAGGGTTTAGGGGGTTTAATTTTAGTATTAGTGTTTAGTGGGTTAATTTTAGTATTAGGGTTCGGGTAATAGTATTAGGGTTAGTATTAGGGGTCGGGTAATAGTATTAGGGTTAGTATTAGGGGTCGGGTAATAGTATTAGGGTTAGTATTAGGGTTTAGGGGGTTAGTATTAGGGTTTAGGGGGTTAGTATTAGGGTTCGGGGGTTAGTATTAAGGTTTAGGGGGTTAGTATTAGGGTTCGGGGGTTAGTATTAGGGTTTAGTGGGTTAGTATTAGGGTTTAGGGGGTTAGTATTACGGTTTAGGGGGTTAGTATTAGGGGTCGGGTAATAGTATTAGGGTTAGTATTAGGGTTTAGGGGGTTCATTTTCGTATTAGGGTTTAGGGGGTTAGTATTAGGGTTCGGGGGTTAGTATTAGGGTTTAGGGGGTTAGTATTAGGGTTCGGGTGTTAGTATTAAGGTTAGTATTAGGGTTTAGGTGGTTAGTATTAGGGGTTGGGGGTTAGTATTAGGGTTTAGGGGGTTAGTATTAGGGTTTAGGGGGTTAGTATTAGGGCTCGGGTGTTAGTATTATGGTTTAGGGGGTTAGTATTAGGGTTCGGGGTTTAGTATTAGGGTTTAGGGGGTTCATTTAGTATTAGGGTTCGGGGGTTAGTATTAGGGTTTAGGGGGTTAGTATAAGGGGTCGGGGGTTAGTATTAGGGTTTAGGGGGTTAGTATTAGGGTTCGGGGGTAAATTTTAGTATTGGGTTTAGTGTTAGTATTGGGGTTTGGGAATCATTTATTAGGGGGGGTTATTTTCGTTTCACTTGTGCATTTGTAAGAGCTGACAGTTCAGCGCTGAACTGTCAGCTCTTACATAGCCGCGGCCGCGATGAAACGGCCGCGTTATTTTTCATTGCTGACAGTTCAGCGTTCTAACTGCCGCGCTGAACTGTCAGCGATGAAGATGCGGCGAAGTAGTGTCCTAGACCCTGTGCACCACTTCTCCAGTGGTAACTGAATTAATACTAACCTGGTTAGTAATGAAATGAATACTCACCAGGCGCTAACCATGTTCTGTCTGCCGCACTACACTAACTAATGGGAGAAATGCAGGGAATTGAGAAGGCAATTTCAAATGCAAAGTCCACAGTAGCAGAGTTGGAAAAAAAAATCTCATATTCAACTGATTTTCCCTTTTCAATTCCCTGCAGTTCTCCTTTATGAAGGAAGCCCTGAATGTTCCTTAACCCCTTAACGCATATAGACTGATATATACTTCCTTAAAAGCTTGGTCCTTTAGGACCATGAGGACGTATATATACATCCTCAGTTTTCATGAAGGAGCGCAACGCTACATACCTGCTACTCTCTCAGAGGCTCTGAGTGTGCCCCGCCCCCCTGCACGCATACGATCACCGCGAATGTGATCGTACGCTCTTCAACACACATAGGCAGTGATCAGCTTTCACTGGTTATGTGTGCAAAGTGCTCGATCAAGGCATCACCCGGTGATCGCGGGTGGGGGCTGTATTGGAGGAGCATGGTCTTTTTTTTTTACTATTTGTAAGTGTTTAAAAATCAGGTCAAAGTTAGAAAAAGTGTTTTTTTATGGCATATTTTCATCATGTTTTATATTTTTCTTTAATAGTAAATGATATCATATGATGAAAATAATAGTATCAAATGAAAGCCCTATCCGTCCTTTAAAACATTATCTATGATTTGTGTGGGTGGACTGCACACAAAGAAAGAAATTCACAGTTCAGTAAACATATGACAAAAATAATGGAATTCTGGTCTTCAAGGCACATCAAATGCAGCATCGCACTCGGTCACTAAGGGGTTAAAAAGTCAGGAAAAGTCACGCACCGGCCTTTACTGGCACCTTGACCAATAACCCAGTGTCTTCATTTCTGCACAGTCTGGCTAATCCCACTTATTCTCCACTCCTGTGACTACATGGAAACATTGCCTACCCTATGGGGTGTAAGGGCTGGAAAAGTAAATTGAGAACCTTTTTCGGGGTTCAATATATATATTTTTGCCATGCAAATAATCCCCACTTTTCTGCCTTTGTACATATAATAAAAGCTGTGTACCTGGCACCAGCATTTTATTACCAGTAATCAAAGACCGCTTCCCTGAGGGGCAACGGTTTCACAGGGATTTTTTTATTTGTTTTTTATTTGTTGTTGTTTTGTGATAATCTTGAAAGATACCTATCGGACGATGCAACTTGAAGGTTACCGGCTATCTTAGACATATTATAGACCAAACCAAAAAATCAAGATGCACCCGGTGGTTATTTTTATCCTATGGCTGAAGATGCAATGCGTTAATTAAAAGCAAAACCACAATAAGATACATTTCTTTTTGTCACTTACCAGTCAATTAAAACATCAGTATAGTGCAGTATTCTTACTGGCTCCCTGACCACCCCAGTGTGGAGAGTGCGCGGCTGACGGGCGTCTAGTAATAGCATATATTGTGATCAGCTTAACGAAACCAAAGTTGTCTCACCTGAAATAATAGATTTTTAACGCCACAATTTAGAGCAATAATTGAGAAAGAACACAAATGTATACTTGTCAACTTAAACTGTTGTAAGGCAGCATTTCTGAATTTTAAGTAACCTTCCCCCCTACATTTCAATTTCTGTCAGTGAACAGACACTTTTAAAGAGCAATTTATTTTTCTTCCATAAATATTTCTTTTCCAGGACTCTCTAACCATTGTGATTTTACTGGTAACACCTAACCCAGTCCACAACCCATAGCACATCCCAGTTCCAGCCACAAAACCTCTTAATATATTCTGTGTGATACTTCTGAATATTAATAAAAATTAATAATTAATTTTTGCCTTTGGCATTGCAAGAAATACTAGTTTTAATTAGTGTAGTGTACTCTTATACAATTAAAAAATAATTGATGTCCACACTTATTGGCGGTTCCTATGATCTCTTTTGCTGTTGTTGTCAACATTCTCCCCGAAAAATAAGTTCAAAAATGTTTTGCTGTCCAAGCAGCTTACAATCCTGCATTACGGCACAAATCTTCTCCCATTAAAGCCAACCACTCTGATTCCAGATTATACAGAAATATATGTTTGGGAACAAAGAAAGCAAATGTTTGTGAGTAATTTAAAGCTACTAAGAGGGGCATGTACTAAAAAAACGCAAATATATTTTATGTGCGAAACTTTTTTTGCTCTTTGCTCCTATTGCAATGTACTAAACAGGTAACACTCCAATAGTACAATACGCGCAAATTGCGAATAAAAACAGGCAATTTTGGGAATATTTTTTTCTACCTTTTTTTGATAGCGCTCGCTAAAAGCTGGTGTAATTTTCACACACAAATAAGAATTATTTTTCACAAAATATTCTTTAGCGTGGCGCAAATATAATGGCAATTTATTAGCGCAACCGGAAAAATGCACGCTAAATAAAAATAAACGGAAGAGGCGCAAATCAGAGGGAAAAAGCTCAAAATGTTAAAAAAAAAAAAGTCACAAATTGCTCCTTACTCATGTTTTACCTACTTTTTCCCCCACTGCACTTGTTTAGTACATGACCCCTTTATAAATTAGGAGCTGCGCTGCTGTTGTGGTTCTATAGAAATACATTTTTACTTTTCTCATTTTCTGTCTGTTTAAGTTTAAAAAGAGGTTCCGCTGATATGTTTTTTTATTTTTTTTGCCTCCTACACAACTCTAGGCATTTTAATATCCTTCATTAACTCTCACACTCTCCTGACTATCATTTGAAAGAACTCAGTGAATAAAACAATACACTGTACAATGTGTTGTTTCCTCTTGATCTATGCATTGGCTTGCAATAATACCAACACAACGGGGGTCATGTATAAAAATGCGTCGGGAGAGGCAGCGGTTGCGTCTTTTGATTGATCCAAACACTTTTCAGCGGGACATGATCCCCCCACACTAATCAGGCGCTCTTTAGTGCCCGATTTTTTTGTATACATTGCTGCGCGGGCGCAATCAAAGGGCTACTAACCGGCGGATGCAGATATCTGAGATGTTTATACACGGACCCCCTATATATACCGTATTTGCTCGATTATAAGACGACCCTGATTATAAGACGACCCCCCAAACTTTGGATATTCCATTAGGAAAAAAACTAAAAGTCTGAATATAAGACTACCCTATAGGAAAAAAGTTCAACTTGTATATATTCACAGGTAAATTGCGTTTTTACTAAAAAATAATGATTTGAAAAAAATGCATTTCTTGTTTTTATTTCCTTTTATGTGCCAATTCTGACTCTCTCTTTCCCTTGCCCTCAGCTTTCTCTCTCTCCCCCCTTAGTGTTGTCTCTCTCTCCCCCTCCCTTTGTCTACCCCTTGTCTCTGTCTCTTTCTCCCCTCCCTCCCCTTGTCTGTCTCTCCCCCCCTCGTTTCTCTGTCCCCCCCTTCCTCCACCTCGTTTCTCTGCCCCCCCCTTCTTTCTCTGTCCCTCCCTCCCTCACCTGTTTCTTGTGGGGGCTCCCTCCCTCACCTGTTTCTCCCTGGTGGCTAGTGGGGGCAGCTGGGGGATGTCTGCACGATACGTGCAGACATCCTCCATGCTGCCCGACACGGCAGTCTATTATGACGGACACCTGGTGGGGAACCTGGATCGCTGTCTTATAATCTGACCTCAATTTGAGGTCAGATTATAAGAAGACCTCGATTATAAGACGAGGGGCAATTTTCTGATTTTTTTTTTTCTGAGAAAAACCTTGTCTTATAATCGAGCAAATACGGTAGATCATTTTTTCATCCTATATTATTCACTATATTCAGAGTGTAAACACTGTGTGGATGACCCAAGTCCCTTTAACCAACATTTTATCCAGGCAAATGAATCTGATCTGCCTGCTGTGGATCTATACTGCACTGGATCTTCTTATCACTTTTTGGTTAAACTTGGATTCTTCTTTTATTAGGGTATCTGTTCATTTTACCACCACTAAAGTTTGACTCTCCGACCTGGAGTTTCCCAGATTCTTTCCTTCTAATGCAGAACCGACTACAAAATACCTGATTCAGCCACGAAATGTGTTACATTTTATAATCTACGTCCTTTTATGCAATGACATCTTTGCACAACAACCAAGAATGTTCTTGGGAATTCTTTTTTTTTTTTTTTATACACTGTATGAGGTGGTATATGGTATTAAGGGGAGATGGTGGAAATAGGGCAAGATACCTTCATCCTTTTCCCATGACTTTAAAAGACTTCTCAGAAGCCTGACAATAATCTGTTCTTATCAGACTGCCCCAGCAGACTGCGTTGCAGATCTAACCCGCACAATAATGTCCAAAATCCTTAGTCTTGACCCAAATTGGTCATGATGCATATGCATCTAGGGTTTCAAAAACTACCCTTTGAAAATCCTGTCTCTGAGGTTGTGTGGCATTTTTATGTGTATTACTTTCCCTGACATTTCATTTTACTGTTTTTCATCTGCAAGGATCCACCCTAGATTCCCTTTTTCTGAGACAATATCAAAGTTTCCCACTGTTACCTTGTATCTTCTCCCTCGCTGTGCAAGTGTAGAGAGCTGAAGGCCTGCTTTACTTCACCATCTCTGTGATGGAAATGTTCCCTCACATGCTGAGAAGCCAAGGCATGCGTATCAGTCGCTACAAAAGCAAGAGGAATACTCTGGTGGCAGCAGAAGTTTAGAGGTTTTGCAAAGGAAAAAAAAAAAAAAAATCAGAAGAATAAATGAACAAGAAATGTTCTTGATACATCACAAGATTGATTGTAACAAGTATTCTTCGATACAATGGATTCATGTTATGCCATTCTCTGAGCACATAACAAAATGTGTCACACGAATAAGCCCTTTCATAACTAGTGCAATTTTTATTTGGCCTTTTGATAAAAATCAGAACTCCGGTGCTGCATACAAATGCATCTTCAATCACGTCTGCAGTACGTCTTGCTGGTTATATATACATGGCTGTTTTTCTGTAGTGTAAAATATACTGCTAATATTAAATCTGTGTTAACAATAGGTTTCTGCTGACCATTTAAGAATGAACGAGGAACATTCTGCGGTGAGTTGGATATTCATGTTTTTTTGTGTGTTTAGCAGGTAGCAGTGTTGAGATAATATATTTCCAAATGTTTCATTGTTTGTCTGTTAACGTGGTTGGATGTGCTCTTATAACACTTTTGTTCAGGTCTCTTCAGGGCCGCCACCAGGAATTTCAGGCGCCCTTACTGAACAAATTTTCTGGGCCTCATACCCTCCCCCCTGAAAATATCTCCCACTCGCCCCACCTACCCTCACAAGCATGTCATCCCGGTCCAATGTAATATGGAGCGTGGTTGGGAGCTGTTGGTCGATATGCCAGTAATATTTTGCCACTCAATATGCCAGTAATATTTTGCCACTCAATAACTCAGTATTTTTCCCTCAATATGCCATTCTTTTGCCATTTAATATGCCAGTATTTTGCCCCTCAATATGCCAGTATTTTGCCATTTAATATGCCAGGATTTTGCCCCTCAATATGCAATTCTTCTCCCATTTAAAATGCTAGTATTTTGCCCCTCAATGTGCCATTTAATATGCCAGTACTTTGCCCCTCAAATTGCCATTCTTTTGCCAATTAATATGCCATTATTTTGCCAATTAATATGCCATTATTTTGCCAATTAATATGCCAGGATTTTGCCAATTAATATGCCAGGATTTTGCCCCTCAATATGCCAGGATTTTGCCAATTAATATGCCAGGATTTTACTAATTAATATGCCAGGATTTTGCCATTTAATATGCCAGGATTATGCCATTTAATATGCCAGGATTTTGCCAATTAATATGCCAGGATTTTACTAATTAATATGCCAGGATTTTGCCATTTAATATGCCAGGATTATGCCATTTAATATGCCAGGATTATGCCATTTAATATGCCAGGATAATGCCTCTCAATATGCCGTATTTTGCCATTTAATATGCCAAGATTTTGCATCTTTCCCGCTCCTCAATATGCAATTTAATATGCCTGTATTTTGCCCCTCACTATGCCATTTAATATGCCAGGATTATGCAAATTAATATTCCAGGATAATGCCAATATGTCAGAGTTATGCCCCTCAATATGCCAAGATTTAGCCACTCAATATGCCAGGATTTTGTCCATCAGTATGCTCGTTATCTACCACCCTCCTCCCCCCTTCCCCAGTACTTACCTCCTTGTAGCATTTTGTTTTTTTTAACAAACTTTATTGAAGCCACACGGCTGGAGGGGAGCGCACAACGCTTCCCTCACAGGCGCGGACCGGCTTAAGAGAGGGGGAATTTTTTTTTTTTTTTCCTGGCGTGACCCGCCGGGCCCGGGACGCCAGTATCGCCCGTCACCACCTGATGGCGGGCCTGGGTCTCTTAGCAAATGCCTGCTGACATTAAACTATTTTTTAGTTTGTGTGTGCATTTAGTAGATCGGGCTGAATTAATAAAACAAACATGCTCCACTCCCTGACCATACAATCTGTAATCTCAGAATAATGCATGCCTTAACACCTCCACAACTACACAGAACACCTAATGCATGCATTGGGAAACACATCCCCACGCATTTCTCTTGGAAGTCTCTGACTCTTTCTTTCTGGTGGAATCCTTTAAAAGCGCACATTTTTCAGTAGTTTATATCAATCTGGAATTGATATAAATCCTTTACCAAGTGTAAAAAACCCTATCGTTTTTGTATTAAGAATTAAAAACACAGTAATGGTTTGTTCTCTAAATTCACAGGGGGGATTGTACGTAGCACATTTCATATTGTCACATAGCTACCAACTTCTGTGATCCCGGTGTGTGACCCGGATGTCATGATTTCTTAAAGGAAAAAATACATCTTCCAAATATTAATGCATATTAATGTGCTTTCAAAGTACTTTACAATGCATGTTTTACATTGCTAAAAATATACAATACTTACAGCTAGAAGAAATTGTGACATAACAGCAGTTTGCAAGAAACAAGGACTGCCCACACTAGCCGCGTAAAAGTCATTTCCTTTTTTTTTTTCTGCAGGAACCAATGAGAAAAATGCCATTCAAATGAATGGAATATCCTGTCTCTCTAGTGAGCTCATCAGGCAATGTGTTGCACTGTTAGGAGATCCTACTGTGTACAAGAGCAAGGTCACTAATAGGTCACTCAATAGACTCAATTTGAGGAGGACAGGAAGTGACTATATGAAACAAAACTTTATATCCTCAGTGTCTACATAATCAGTGCTGCTGCACCTGCAGTAAACATGCAGAATAATCACTGGGGAGGGCTTGAGTCACATATTAATAATGTGATTTATACAGAATGCCTGCATCAAATCACACTGGGATAAAAGCCTGTGCATTATACAAGCAGTGATCTTCATCTTGCACCAAAGTGAGTTTGGGGACTAGACTGTCCCTTTAAGAGGATCAATCAGTGAACTGTGTGTATGTATTGTCAGCTAGCTCACAGTCCAACCAACTACACATGCAATGAGTAACATGCTGCATGTCAGACCTTCGCAGTTGGTTAATCTACCCATGCATGTGTAGACCTTTGTTTAATACCTCCCCACTGGCACCTAGAGAATTTGGGCAGCGGAACGGATGTTTAGAAACCTTATTTTCTTCTTTTGGTTGTAACTAAGTTTGGAAACAGATCATTATTTGGCAAATGTCAGTAATCTTCTACAGGAACGTCACCAGAGCGCTCAGTCTCCATGGTTTTCTTGCAAACCTTTCCCATCTGTTAGCTCAAAATACACACGCCTGGCCCTGTGTCCACATCAAAAGTATATTTGTATTTTCTTTTTTTCCTGCAAAGTAAAACAATCCATGTAGCACTTCTGAGCCATACTAATTGGGTTCCGTTTTCCTTCCCAGCGTTCGATTTGAATTCATAAATGGATAAAGTAAGTATTAGTATGCTAATTTTCCTTGTGGCTTCTTCACACTGCAAATCTCGATGGCTATTAGCTTCCAGCCAAAATAAAGGTCATTAGACAGCAGAGTGTCCTTAATCCTGCTCTTTATTCTCAATATGAATGAGTATAATGTGTCATATGTAGAGGATTCAGATCTACAATGTTAATCACGACTAAGAGTCTGGCCATTTGGGCAAAGTCTGCCCTTTTATCTTAAATTAACGAAATATCCGAGAACACGAAAATGCACATTCTAACTGGTATTAGCGAGCCTGAAATACTGTCTATTCGTATTTTCTGGGATTGCTGTATTTATCCATGAATGGTTGACACTGAAGCTGTACATGATCCTATACAATATTACTTGGAGATTGCTCCATCTGACAGTGTTTTGTCATGTCAGGAGTCAATCTGACACATCATAATAGACGTGAAGAGCTATTATTATCTCAAAAGCACTTCCGTCAGATTACGATCAAGCAGGTTTGGTTAGGAAACCCCGGTTTGGTTTGTGACGCACATAAGTATTTGAAAGTTTCAGTATTATTATTATTACTTGAAGAGATTACCTGCAGTAAGTATAACTTTGCTTAATATACTTATCCTTGTGTTAAAGGGAATGTCAGTCAGATTGATGGGTAGCACAGTGGCACGAGCCAGGTAGGAAGAGGAGCAATGGTCAGGTAATGGAGAGAATGGAGAGGAACTGTCTGACAATATAATAGGCAGTGATGTATCTTGGTTTTGTGCTGTCGTAGGCAGACAAAATTTGGGCACCCCCCACCCATGTTGCATGCCCCCATCACCCCGATTAACTGGAAGGAGTTAAAGCTTGCTGAACGTGGGGGGAGGGAGTGAAAATGTTTGAAGCACCAGAAGTGTGCTTTAACACCCTTTGGCAAAGTGCCGCCCTAGGCGAGTGCCTTGTTTGCCTTGTGGAAGATACACTACTGATAATAGGCTAGGGAAGGGGACACACAGGGTCTGTTTTGTACCTCAAGGATTTATAAGGTCATGTGTGTAAGGAGTCTGCACCAGGAGTGCAGGGGGCTTGCATTTACCCAACAGTCGCTCCTGCCCTCACACATTGACAGACCCTAGTGCGTTGCTCTTTGGGGCAGGTGAGTCCTGAATCATGAAGCTACAGAGGACAGAAACCAAGAGAGATGTGTAAAGACCCCTATATCAACGTTATACAGTCAGTTTACCCTTTTCCAAGCCTGCTCATGTGATTTGTCCAGCCCCTCACTTGCAGTCTTTCATTTGACCTTATTATTTTTACAAAATTGTATTAAAAAAAAAGCATTGTTTAGGATTTGGGGGTACGGTAAAGATTATAAGGAGAGGGAGCCATATACACTGCTCAGACCAGTAACTGAATCATTCAGTGAGTCCCCTATAACCCGTTTCCTATTTACTTCGGGCCATATTAATTGTAGCATCCACTCATGTGACACAAAGAGAAGGAAGTCATTGCTTGAATTTGTTGATTGTCTAAGAAGCAAAAGTAAAAAGTGTGTTTGTGAGTTTGAAACTATTGAGCAAAGAATAAAATGATAGATCTGTTTAATTTCCTTTCCCTTACAATGCTGGAGGAGCCCAGTGCTGGTCTGTGTAGTTGGACGATCACCTTTTTAAGGGCTTCACACTCAGTGAAATTGCTAGTAAAATCTGCTGTATGCATTACTAATACAATGCACAGGATTCTTGCTTGAGAAGCAGAAAGGGTCTATTTAATAGTTTGCAGTATGTTTTAACAGCCACTTCATCTCCTCACAGCTCACTGGACAACATTATTTGTCAATGTCAGGAAGCAAAATATGGGAGAACAAATAGGAGTGTCTTTAAGAAGTCGTTAAATACCATCACAGCAAAAAATAAAGAATCTTTTTTTCCCACCAAACTAGGCGTCTAGTATTTAAACAATATGTTCATGTGATTTATTAGATATGTGCTGTAGGATAAGAGAATTGAATGCAAGTTACACATAATATAAGCACCAATGTGACCTCCTCCTGGCTGTCCAATAACACTCGTCCTCTCCTTGTCTTGGGGATGGCAGTACTATTATTCTGTGTGTTTGTTGAAATATTTGATATGTACAGGATAAGTATTGTCTTTCTCTTATGCGTTTTGTAGACAAACATGGTATGGTTGCATTCTTGTTAGGGACTTAGGAAGAGACTGAACCCTAAAATCAGGCAGAAGACTCTTTGTGTTTGATTAAAATTGCCTTTAAAAATTGGTGTTCCTGTTGTGCACCACTGAAAATATAATCCCACCTTAGTCTTTGCAATGTGGCTCAGTCATTGGTGTGTGGACTCGTCAATCATTCTGCCCGTAACCAAGAGCTCTGGAGGAAATGAGCACCCCTCTCCCCGGCTCTCCTCTACTGGTATTATGTACAGCTGTATGCATGGAATCCTTCAGCTACAGAAGGTGGGTGGAGTTAAGATATTTATTCTGTTAATAGCAAGAAATGGCTTAATGTACAAACCAGTGTGGAGGGGGAACCTTTACTTTGGACTAAAACCTTTAATTATTTTTGTGTGATGATAATCTTTGTAAGCAATTAAGATGTTTTTCACGACATGGGATCTAGTAATAATGTCATACAGTATATGTGCTATTAAAACATAGCATGCCCATATACATCATAACCTTTTGAATGTCACAAAACACTGAGTAATTTGGCATGAAATCATTAAGCGCGTCTTGGAGAAGTTCAGTTTACCAGTCCTGGCTTAAATGACAAAAAAAAACAAACGACAGGCTTGAAAAGCAACGACAAGTGCAAATTTGTAAAGAGAAGCGTAGACCCAGGCTGACGACACCATGGATGTGTGGGCTTTCTATACTTAAATTCACACCTCAATATATTCACAACACATCACCTTCTCCAGTCATTACCATGAAGCCTTCTCCACAACCCTCTCCAGCTCCCCAAACCAATTCATATCAATAGAACACAAGCCTGTTCTTCCTTAGTCAATCTGCTTCCTCATCTCAATTGACATATTTAATTGATACATAACCTATTATTCCTCGTTAGCAGGCTGAAGAAAATAATTCATGATTAAATTGTCTGCAATTTACTAATTCTACATTACATTGGCAAGCTATAAAAGTCAATCAACAGGAAACGGGAAAGGCAGCAGATGACAACAGCATTATTCATAAGAAATTGATACTGAACACAAACTAGATTCCCGAGAAAAAGTCCACTCGGATATTCGGACTATTAATTATTCTGGATAATTGGCCAGACAAAATAATATAGTAATGTTAAATCAGTAATACATATCTTTCTGCTGCATCTTTGTGCACATTGTTTGAAAAATTTGATAGAGTGTTTTAAAAATTCATTTTATATTCAGTCATTCAGATTCTTCACTGTCTCTTGCTGTCCGGCCATGTAATTGACTCGAGCAGTATATTTTGTGTGATATAATCTTGCATAAGCAGCTCATTGAAATCACTGGTGACCCTACCTGAATGAGATCTGGAAACTCAATTATAGGTGTTTGGGGCCCAAACCCAAAAAAATGAGATGGGTCCCCTTGCTTCTTCCTACCTGCCCCTGATGACCACCAATCTCCCTACATATCCCTCCTAACCTCAGTATATATGATTGGGTGGGATAATGGTAGTTGCTCTCTGGTATATGACTAGAGAGTGAGTGCCAGGATATCTCAGCCTAAAACGAATAAGGGCCACAGTAAAGGAATAAAGCAATAAAATAAAAAGGCATTTTTAATACTGTGGTCTGTGCATTAAAGTCATTTTGGATTGCTTTCCTTTGCTCTGTATCGCAGCTTTGAGATGTCAATAGAAGTAATTGAGGGGCTATGATCAGTGTTTGCATGTTTGTGTCATGATTATGTGTTATAGACCTTATCTCGGATGCAGTACAGTACAGGAGGAAAAGCATTGGAGTTGCAAATGACACTGAGATTATGCAACATAAACCAGCGGCCTTTAAATGGCTCTTTAAATTGCTTTGGCTTCGTTCAGCCTTTTCTCCATTCTTCTGGGACTAAGAAGAACCATTCAATTGAGTTACAGTTGCTATCTTTGTAATGATCTCAAGCACTTTACATTCCAACATTTGTTGCTTTTGAATGTCAAAACTTATATGGCATTCTCCGACCAATAGAATATTACTCACAGGTTCCCCTGCATTGATCAATAACGGTGTATAATCTCTATCTATAATTGGGGTTCAGCAAGATTTGAAACCAAGGAGAACTGTACAGGCTGCGGAGGTGCAGCCCGGTAATAGTTGTAAAACGTAAGGTATTTATTAAATATAATGATCTAGTTTATCTTAAGGGATGTTAAAGATGAGTAAGCCATGCTATATATTGACGGACAGCAGGGAGACCACATTTGCCTAATTTCTTTCATTTATTTGAATGCATCTCACCGTTATTTAGCCTTTTCCTAAATCTCACATCACATTGGCAGCCACTATAGCCGGTACCTGATCCTCCTATCTAAGTTCTCTGGTCAGTATGCCCATCCATGAGTCACCCACACAAACCATGGGTTTCTGGTATTGTGCACAAACATTGGGCCGGGACGAGCAGATAATGTCCCATTGTGGTCTGGTCCCATGTGAAATGTCTCAATGTGCGGAGATTATATAATCATTCTGATGCTCTCTGCTTCTAGCTAGGGAATTCACTTGAGCGATTTATAAGGCATCTTTCAGTTTAGACACAAACCTTTAGATCCACTATATGGATATGGGTGTATAATAATACCAGGAAAGGTTTTACAAATGGAAATGTTAATTTTAACCCTCTCGTGGCTGTCTTTTAGTATTATTCCCCTAGGGAATCGTTTTTGTCAATGATAGCAGAATTAAAATGAAACAGAGGAAATTAGTAAAATGTTACAAAAATAAAAAAAAAACATAAAACATAGATATAAAATGCCATCTTCCATGATCACTCTCTCCATCTCTCTGTCTCTCTTATGAAACTTCTTGTGTAGTAATGGTTACATGGTCTGGGCCCTAAGATGCTTGCTTGATGACATCATTGGATATTGCTGACCTCATCTCACAAGTGCCATGTGTTGTATGACTGCAGTGTGCAGGCAGTAACTTCAGCTGTGTATGTTTTTATCTTCCTCTTACCCCCCGAGGCAATGCTTTCACCGGCCCTTCAGTATCTCTGTTGTCTTTAAAAAATACTATATTTGTTATATTTATAAGCTATAATTATGTTACAAATTAATAAAATGTTTGCTTTTCTTGAAAACCCCTGTTGGATCTGTAAATGTATATTTATATATAGATATATATATATATATATATATATATATATATATATTCCCATTTTATACACATAATTAATTAGTTATTTGTTATTCTGTGCTTTTAGGTTGATTTAAGTTAATGTTGAATATGACATGTTTGTCTGGACTGAGGAGTCTGAGCAGAGGTCCGATGGTGCATTCGATGCCTGTAAATGGTGGTCTCCGCAGGGTTAAATGATACACACGTGTTACTAATTCTGACCACCCAAACGCCAGTAGCAAATGAGATACATACTGAACATGTCCTGAAAAGTGCAGATTTCATGCAGATCATTTTGGAGGTGGATTAGAGAAGAGGGGAAAAAAAATAGAAAGTCCTGTAATAAAGTGTCGAAGCCATTACCCATCATTAACGACCACTCACTTACTCGTCTGTTAACGATCTATAATTGCTATCACACTTTAGTGAATATGCAGCATCCTCTTTACTGTTACAATTAGTATCACTCCCCCCCCCCCCCCCCCCCAGATCTTGGTTAATTACCTTAATCTATTTATTTTAATGTTTAATTATAAAAAAAATTATACGCCTCTTACACCGGTTTTGTGTAATTGAAGCCGGAGTTGGTTGTTTTATTTATTCTGCCCCGTGGTGTGTGAACTGCGCCTCTCCAATACCTTGCACTTAGAGAGTAGGGGGGGGGGGGGGGGGGGAACAAATTGCAAGTGGGCTTTTCCAGTGGAGGCATTTTAAGAGATGATACTGAGCTATGTTTTCTGTCTATGCAGAAGGCACCAGCATATAAAATGGCAGGGAATTTGCATTGCCTACCATCCATCATTCTGCGAGAGTACAGTGGGGTGGGGGGGGAGGGGGGGGGGGAAAACGGTGAGATCTGCTGCAAGGAAGCTCAGCCGTCTACTGACAGATTCTTATTTAAGTGACTGTGAATACAACAATTCCACAAATAATTTGTCAAGTGTGTGGCTGAACTAGCTCTGAACCCTGATAAATACCAAGACTCTTCTTTGCTACAAAGACATGATGTTCTTTGTGTGGGCAGTGAGTAACAAGCACTAGGATGTAACAATCGATGCCACTATATTTCTGCCTTCTTTGTTGTTAACAGAAACTCCGTAAAGGCCAGCTTCCTTCTCCCCCCCCCCCCCCCTCACTCCAACAATACCTAGTACTACCAGATAGCCGCGTTTGGCGAACACACACTGTATCCGACAGCATATGCTGTATTAAGCACATCTGTGTCTGCATTTATGTGGGGTAATAAACGTTTAACTGTACGATAGGCGAATGAAGTCTAACAGCAATCTTATAACCTCATCACATCAGTCGTGTGGCGCCCACCCTAAAGTGATATCAAGATCCTCCATGTAAGCAGCTATTATTTTTATTAAAATCTGTATTGTTTTCACTGCTGACCTGGTGCCTTCTGTTGCTTTTCTTTGAGAGAAAAAAAGTACCCTTGAAGTTCCACTACAACAGGAAACCCTTTGAAGTGCCTGATTTTCTTTGGCAGTTTGTAAGTGCATCCCCTTAAGGAGGACAGAGAATCTCCCTATTTTTGGAAGACACATCTATATCTCTAAAAGAGATCACTGATAATTATATCCACCAAGGTGCTATAATACCACAGTTTTGCACTAAGCGCACTATATGTTCTTTGTTTTTGTTTATAACCTAATGGAGCTCCAATAAATGGGAGGAGGGGAGCTTCCGGTGTTAAAAGTGAGTAGGGACACACACTGCGTGTGCGACACACTCCACGGAGATTGCCTTATCATAAAGGAATACTTGAATACCCTGTGAAATGTATTTAAAAGACTGTCTGCGAATATGGATCCTGTGCTTAAACCAAGGTGCATTAAAGGGGAGAGAGAGAGAGAGAAAATCTCTTAAGGAAATGCAAATCTAATCAGTCCTCAAGTCTGCAATATATACATAAATGTCTCTCGCAGACATCATTTAGTATGCATTATTAATTTATTTTTCATAAAGCTTTCCGAGCTACAAACACAGTAAGTGGAAGTGCACTCCCACACAGCTGATAGCATTCATTTGTCAGTATCCAGAGTGAACAGAAGAGGTATTTGCCTGCTTTGGATTCTATCAAATCTTCTCCTGTACAAGTGCCCTCCTCGGGTAACATGTACCGCAGTGTTGTATCAAAGCTTCAGTCCGGACTGACTTTAGATTTGCTACATAGATACCATTCATGAGCTGCTGTGTAGCACCTGTGCACGTACCTAGGGGGTTTGCTGCATGTGCAAATAGTTTGCTCAGGGCCACAGTCAAACTGGTCTAAGCGTTTGCAGATCTGGGAGTGTGCAACTTGTTAACAAGGAGAAATAAACCATTTTTTTCACTTTTCAAACATTCAATGCCCTTAGTATGAGGATAAAGGGACATGTACTTTTAATATTACATGTCATTTTATCCACTGACCCTGTCAAAAGGGGATAAACAGAGGGGATTTCCCCCTCCACTAGCAGAGAGAGACAGTCGCCGACCAGACTGGGCTTCCTGCTTCCCAGGGACCCTCAAAACAAACTGCAATAATCCCACACACCTGGGCCTGGTACATTGATGAAGCACACATTGCATTGCTGGAAAGCCAAGGCCTGGCTCCGTGTGCCATTTCTGTAGGGGTCTCATATACATGGAAGTGATATGTAACTTGATTTATTAAAAGACGTGGTTTTTTGTTTTTGTTTGTTTGTTTGCAATCTCTTTTAATGAGATTATTTTCCAGCATTAAATTCCCTTTTTTCAGTCCCTGCATTGATTGCCCCATCTGGCAGGCAAAGAGTTAATGACATATACACCATTAAAGGACCATTTTCCAGGGCTCCAAAAAAACAGGACAGGAAGGGATTGTATATAGGCCTCTATTATCCTCAATTAAGGTTTAAACTTTTGACTCTGATATAATAATGGCTATAGAAATAATTGAGTGTGCAGAATATTAACTGGATCTAATGCAAAATGCTAATTATTTATTGTTTCTAAAGCATTTAAAGAATGCACTAGCGAATACACTAATGCTATAGTGATTTTCCAGTCATTAACCCAACGAAAATTAGCATTTTGGGATAACAGCCAAGATTTACATGTATTTTTCAAATGCCTTGTGCCATCTTCATCTGTCCACCGTTAATCAAATTTGGTCAAGAACATTATTTTGGTGCTGGGTAAAATAAGCAGTAATTACAACATCAAACTTTATTTTACATTTCTTTTATTAATGGAAATAGTTGATGGAGCCAGATAATGAATACACGGTATATTTAATCTTTGTATTCAGAGGGGTAAACTGAGGATCTTGTTCTACCCATATGAAATGATGCCTTTCCTGCAAGTATAGTCAGTGATGCAATAAATACATTATGCAAAGATGTCATAGCATTGGACCGGTGAGAGATACTGTAAGCTGGACTGTAAAGATAGACTGTTGCAGTTCTTGCAAAAGTTTGTGGAACATTCAAGTTCTATGACAAGCTTAGCCCACCAACATTCCTCATTTCCCTGCTTGCACATAGTTGAGGTTGTTGGCTGCTCTTTGTCTGGTTGTCCAGGGGTTAAATGGAAGAAGGCTTCATTGCACCTTCTCCAACACATTAAATAGATTTTGGGAGCAGTATACTGCTTTGTGTGCCCACTATATACCAGGGGAGATTAGGTCCTCATCCTATGGAGTTTGTTAGACATGTGCAAAACTAAAATTTTCGTTTCGTTTTCGTCCATTCGGACGAAAATGTTATTTATTTCGTCTAAAACGAATTTCGTTGATTACTGCATTCGTTTCAGACGAAATTCGTTCATAATTTTCGTTTCATTAATTTTTATTCGTTCGTTATATAGAATACAATGTAATACTATTGGCTTTCTATAAACCGAACGAGAGCCCCATTCATAAGAAATTCTTATGAATGGGGCTCTCGTTCGGTTCATAGAAAGGCAATAGTACTACATGTTTTCTATAAGCCGAAAGTCTATAAACCGAACGTTCGGTTTATAGGCTGTGGGCATTTAACTATACGGAGACAGAGTCTCCATTCATAATTTTATGAATGGAGACTCTGTCTCCGTATAGTTAAATGCTATTGTATTCTATAAACCGACTCTATTTCGGCTTATAGAATGCAATAGTACTACCAATGGACGAATGAACGAATGATTTTCGTTTATTAACCATTCGTTCATTCGGCTTTCGTTAGCTTAGCATTTTCGTTATTCGTTTTTCAGACGAATGGACGAAAATGCTATTTTCGGACGAAAATGCATTCGTCCGAAAACGAATGCACATGTCTAGAGTTTGTGCCTTGACATGGTGGGTGGGTGGGTATCATATGCATACTTTAACAGACCCTTGTTGTATACATGCATATAATATATATTTTATCAACTGCAACTGTTCCCTCTGGCCCACCCCAAGCAGCCTGGTTTTGTCGGGTTCACTGGGATTATATTTATTTTTACTTGGTTAAAACTATTTATTATTATTATTATTATTATTATTATTATTATTATTATTACATTGTAAGACACAGGTGATAATAATAAGAAATGTGTAATTTAGTCTTTTTAACACCTTTTCAGCTGATTCCATAACCGCTCAGATCACCACTGTGGAATGAATTAGAGGACTAAGTAATCTGAAACATTATATTAACAGGGAAAATCTATTTACACCTTGTTTTAATGTGAAATGACTATTGATCCATTCATTATGTGTGAGCATCACGTATACTCACACCTGGTCAGTGTCTTTTATTGTCACAGATAACGTTAATCCGCTGTAGTGTTACACTGTACCTGTAACTGTGCATTAAATGTTTCTAGTAAGAGAAGGAATGAGTATTTTAGAGGGAAGGTATGCCACTGATACAGGAAGCGTTTTCAAACATATTTTGATCCCGGCCCTAAAGGATCTACTCAATATAGGTAAATCTAGCCCAAAATGAGGGTGGCAGTACAACTATCACCAGCCCCCCATGTATGCCTTTGCCCAGCTCCCACCGCTGTTATTATTAGCAGAGGGGCCAGGGCTATATTCCCTAGGCCCCTTAGGATATCATGGGTGCTGGGCACCATTTAAGACTAATCCTCCCCCCCCCCCGTGATTATACTTTCATTGGTACCTGGCCTTATCTTATATCTAGGATAGCCTTATACCTATCCCATGCATGCTTAAACTCCTTCACTGTATTAACATCTACCACTTCTACTGGAAGACTATTCCATACATCCACTACCCTCTCAGTAAAGTAATACTTTCATTAGTCCCTGGCCTTATCTTATATCTAGGATAGCCTTATACCTATACCATGCATGCTTAAACTCCTTCACTGTATTAACCTCTACCACTTCTACTGGAAGACTATTCCATACATCCACTACCCTCTCAGTAAAGTAATACTTTCATTAGTACCTGGCCTTATCTTATATCTAGGATAGCCTTATACCTATCCCACGCATGCTTAAACTCCTTCACTGTATTAACCTCTACCACTTCTACTGGAAGACTATTCCATACATCCACTACCCTCTCAGTAAAGTAATACTTTCATTAGTACCTGGCCTTATCTTATATCTAGGATAGCCTTATACCTATCCCACGCATGCTTAAACCCCTTCACTGTATTAACCTCTACCACTTTTACTGGAAGACTATTACATACATCCACTACCCTCTCAGTAATGTAATACTTTCATTAGTCCCCGGCCTTATCTTATATCTAGGATAGCCTTATACCTATCCCACGCATGCTTAAACCCCTTCACTGTATTAACCTCTACCACTTCCACTGGAAGACTATTCCATGCATCCACTACCCTCTCAGTAAAGTAATACTTTCATTAGTCCCTGGCCTTATCTTATATCTAGGATAGACTTATACCTATCCCATGCATGCTTAAACTCCTTCACTGTATTAACCTCTTCCACTTCTACTGGAAGACTATTCAATACATCCACTACCCTCTCAGTAAAGTAATACTTTCATTAGTACCTGGTCTTATCTTTTATCTAGGATAGCCTTATACCTATCCCATGCATGCTTAAACTCCTTCACTGTATTAACCTCTACCACTCCTACTGGAAGACTATTACATACATCCACTACCCTCTCAGTAATGTAATACTTTCATTAGTCCCTGGCCCTATCTTATATCTAGGATAGCCTTATACCTATCCCATGCATGCTTAAACTCCCTCACTGTATTAACCTCTACCACTTCTACTGCAAGATTATTCCATACATCCACTAACCTCTCAGTAATGTAATACTTTCATTAGTCCCTGGCCTTATCTTATATGTAGGATAGCCTTAAACCTATCCCATGCATGCTTAAACTCCTTCACTGTATTAACCTCTACCACTTCTACTGGAAGACTATTCCATACATCCACTACCCTCTCAGTAAAGTAATACTTTCATTAGTCCCTGACCTTATCTTATATCTAGGATAGCCTTATACCTATCCCATGCATGCTTAAACCCCTTCACTGTATTAACCTCTACCACTGGAAGACTATTCCATGCATCCACTACTCTCTCAGTAAAGTAATACTTTCATTAGTCCCTGGCCTTATCTTATATCTAGGATAGCCTTATACCTATCCCACGCATGCTTAAAACTGTTTCACTGTATTAACCTCTACCACTTCTACTGGAAGACTATTCCATGCATCCACTACCCTCTCAGTAATGTAATACTTTCATTAGTCCCTGACCTTATCTTATATCTAGGATAGCCTTATACCTATCCCATGCATGCTTAAACTCCCTCACTGTATTAACCTCTACCACTTCTACTGGAAGACTATTCCATACATCCACTACCCTCTCAGTAATGTAATACTTTCATTAGTCCTTGGCCTTATCTTATATCTAGGATAGCCTTATACCTATCCCATGCATGCTTAAACTCCTTCACTGTATTAACCTCTACCACTTCTACTGGAAGACTATTCCATACATCCACTACCCTCTCAGTAATGTAATACTTTCATTAGTCCCTGGCCTTATCTTCTATCTAGGATAGTCTTATACCTATCCCATGCATGCTTACACTCCCTCACTGTATTAACCTCTACCACTTCTACTGGAAGACTATTCCATGCATCCACTGCCCTCTGAGTAAAGTAATACTTTCATTAGCCCCTGGCCTTATCTTATATCTAGGATAGCCTTATACCTATCCCATGCATGCTTAAACTCCTTCACTGTATTAACCTCTACCACTTCTACTGGAAGGCTATTCCATGCATCCACTGCCCTCTGAGTAAAGTAATACATTCATTAGTCCCTGACCTTATCTTATATCTAGGATAGCCTTATACCTATCCCATGCATGCTTAAACTCCTTTACTGTATTAACCACTACCACTTCTACTGGAAGGCTATTCCATGCATCCACTGCCCTCTGAGTAAAGTAATACTTTCATTAGTCCCTGGCCTTATCTTATATCTAGGATAGCCTTATACCTATCCCATGCATGCTTAATCTCCTTCACTGTATTAACCTCTACCACTTCTACTGGAAGACTATTCCATACATCCACTACCCTCTCAGTAATGTAATACTATCATTAGTCCCTGGCCTTATCTTATATCTAGGATAGCCTTATACCTATCCCATGCATGCTTAAACTCCTTCACTGTATTAACCTCTACCACTTCTACTGGAAGACTATTCCATGCATCCACTACCCTCTCAGTAATGTAATACTTTCATTAGTCCCTGGCCTTATCTTATATCTAGGATAGCCTTATACCTATCCCATGAATGCTTAAACTGCTTCACTGTATTAACCTCTACCACTTCTACTGGAAGACTATTCCATACATCCACTACCCTCTCAGTAATGTAATACTTTCATTAGTCCCTGGCCTTATCTTATATCTAGGATAGCCTTATACCTATCCCATGCATGCTTAAACTCCTTCACTGTATTAACCTCTACCACTTCTACTGGAAGACTATTCCATACATCCACTACACTCTCAGTAAAGTAATACTTTCATTAGTCCGTGGCATTATCTTATATCTAGGATAGCCTTATACCTATCCCACGCATGCTTAAACTCCTTCACTGTATTATCCTCTACCACTTCTACTGGAAGACTATTCCATACATCCACTACCCTCTCAGTAATGTAATACTTTCATTAGTCCCTGACCTTATCTTATATCTAGGATAGCCTTATACCTATCCCATGCATGCTTAAACTCCTTCACTGTATTAACCTCTACCACTTCTACTGGAAGACTATTCCATGCATCCACTACCCTTTCAGTAAAGTAATACTTTCATTAGTCCCTGGCCTTATCTTATATCTAGGATAGCCTTATACCTATCCCACGCATGCTTAAACTCCTTCACTGTATTAACCTCTACCACTTCCACTAAAAGACTATTATATACATGGAATACATCCACTCCTTCAGCCAGGAATTGCCTTTTTTTCAAAGACAATGGCACTGATAGATGCCAACATTGCCTGAAGAGCTGGATCTACCATCATCAAGTTTGAGATTCATTCTTGATCCAAATATCTTTTAGTAGTGATGGGCAAGGTCAAAAAACACAATGACCAGGGTTGTAAATGCTGATAACTTTACAAAGTTTGCTAACACTCTGTCAAAATTGGGCCAAACACCCAGCACAGAGGTCAGATCATGCGGCCCTTGCATTAAGTCTTTCAGGGTACTCTGCAATTTAAACTGTTGATCAGCAATCCCTTTTTCTGCCAGTTATTTTACCGTAATGTTGCTTTTACTAAATGTCGCTCCCCTCTCCAAAAAAAAAAAGGAACGTGTGTGACAGAGCGATTGAGTCAACACATATTAAAATTTCACTCCTGACAGTAATGATTTAATTTTTTTTATATTCCGAACAATATTTATCAAAAACAGCCCACCAATGCATGAAAGATGTTCCTTATCATTCCTTGTCAAGCAAAGCATTATTCACTGAAGTTTCCCTTCATATCTGTGCCATGGTTTTCTTTGTCATTTTAAATTGCAAATCAATCACACATCATGAAAGCCCCTCGTTCTCTATGTGAGATTAACACCCTGGCTAAAACTGTTTACAGAGTCATTTGCAAACCTTCTGCTAATGCAGATGAGGCAAGTTTACCAGTTTAACATTGTTGATCTCGGAGAAAGCCTTAAGCAATGACTTCAGAGGGCAACAAAAATTGTTCATTTATCATTATTGTCAGGGGCTTTCGCAAATTGTAACAATTTGTCTTCATCCTATATTTAGACAATAAGCCACAATAGAGTCCGGAAAGCCATCTAACCAGATGGGAGAAGGTGCTTTCATTGCAAAATGCTTATTTTTATTTTTTTTTCTCCCCTGTTTAACAGGCATATGAGAGCAAAAAAGTTTAAATGAGAGCAAAGACGACTATACTTTTAACCGGATCTGTGTTTAATGCGTGACATGCAGTAAGTGAGTTTGATGCTGATATGAAGAAAGGAAAAAAAGCCCACAGACACACAGTCTATCACTAAACACACACGTGAAAAAGTGCGCTCTAACCCAACACTCTAATACACACACAATAAATAAATAAATAAAATCGGGGTTACCCGAGAGGACACTTGAAAAAGCCCTTTCCAGCGGGCGAAACGCGTTGTGCAAAGGAGGAGACCTTTTTGGGACTGATTTGGACACTTGGCTGATACCCCTGTGTACCTACCTGCTGATCATTAACCCCTTGTGGGCTCCCTGGATGTGCTATAGACCTGCTGATCATTAACCCATTGTGGGCTCCCTGGATGTTCTATAGACTGAGCAGAACTCTGCTCAGGGAGATGTGAGTGCATTCTCATTTATTTTGAATACTGGCACTTTTTTGTTAAAGATTACTACACTATATTATTTTTATTTGTTTTTTTCCCTTCGGACGTACACTGAGTTGACTACGTTATATTTTAAGGGTAACCCCGATTTTATTTATTTATTTATTGTGTGGTGTATTAGAGTGTTGGGTTAGAGCGCACTTTTTCACGTGTGTGTTTTGTTTTGTTTGTTACCAGGAGTGAGACACTGGTAGATTTTGTTGCTGCTTTAGCCATCACAACTAGGCGCAGTGTGTTTTCTTCTTCTTTTTGTACACAATCTATCACTAAAGTTTCTGATGGGATTTCCGAAAACATCATATGATGTATGACACCGCTAATCACTGCTTATTTTATTTGCAAAGGGGATTTTTAGCGATGTCAACACAGAATCAGCATTTTTAAATATTATTCTTTTTTTATTTGTACCATAGGCCTATGTGTGTTTTTACACAGATTTAATATACAGGAATTATTTGCTTAATAAATTATCAGCAAAGGTTCCAAAAATCAGACACCACAAAGTTTTCCTGCTTATTTGAAAATATAACTATATTAACAGGATTTATGCAACTTGATTATGTGTGTACATGTATTAACTTATCTATACATTTATATACTTAAAAAAAACTTCTTAACTTATTTTAAAAGTTCATGGTATACACATATGACAATTAATTTGTTAATGCACTAATCTGAATTGAATCCTGGGCAATGTGTTTGTGTACAAATCCAACTTTACTATTGAACAGAGATTAATAAAACAGTTGAAAAGCAGATAAATAAATGTTTGCAAAGTGGCTGGTGGTTAATGTTTGGTTTTTACATTAGTTTGGGGGGCTATGTAATATCCTGCAAACAGAACGTGCGTCTTTTACAAGGGTTTTAAAAGATGACTATTGTTTGCAGCTATGGAGAATGTTACGTAAGGTAATTTCAACAGGTGAGTGACCAATAATAAATTGTGATTAGATCACTGGGACTAGAATTTGGTTGTCTAGAGTTTGTGTAATTAATTGTCCATCTTTGTAAGCTTTACCCAGTGTGTAATGGATCGATGTGTGACCCAGCAGAAAGAAGTAAAGTCATGGATCAGGGACTTGCTTGCACTAGAGTAGACATATTCGGGTATATTCCTGATATTTGCTTCTCTTTTATCACAAGCGACAAATAACTCATGTTTTGAACATGTATTCTGTGTCCTGTAAGTGGCTATACTGACCTGTCTAATCTATCCTTCTCTGCTTTTCTGAGGCCCTTGTTATTCTTTAATTCTTAACTCTGTGTTGCTTTTCCTAGCTATTAACCTCTAATGCATGTGATATCTCCAGGGACACTCCAAGCATCAATCTAACTAGTTGTGGTACAGTCTACTGGTTATTTTTTGTAAACACAAACAAGTGTGCACATTGCAAGAAATAGTCAGTTCAGTATTTTTTGACCGTAGTGAATGGTGGAACAGGACACGTGTGTGACTGGTGACATAACTAATATCTTGTCCCTCTGGAATTGGCCTCTTGTATCTCCATGGGCACCGTCTGGAGCGATCCTTTAAATCCTGGTCTTATAGAAATTTTGCATTGTTATGTGTATATATATTTTTTCATAACGTGTAAAACTTTTGCAGACCTAAAGCTGATAAGGGTCCAGTGTAATGTGCAATGTTTATATGGATCAGAGGTGTAAGTAGTAGATCATCTGTGTATGATTTGCATACGTCTTTATTTTGGGATTAGAGGTGGGCTGGTTGATTTACCACCTGAGGACTAATTGCCGTTCCAGGCAGTAAACATCCCTGGCGTATGAATATAAAGAGAAAATCCCATGTTCCAAAGCACCAGAATCGTCGGAGAGAATCACTGTTACCAGGGAACTCTCATCTTCCAAGCAAGCTATTAACTCTCTTTCTAGTGTTTGAACCACAAAGTTCAAGAGCACATGCATGTCAATGCTGCAAAACAAATCTGCTTTGTTCAGCAGTGAATATACATAGACCCACAACTAGCTCCTATGTAACCTGCACGCCATCCCATTAATCTCTTCTAAATTCTAGATGCTTTCTGCATTATTCTCCATCGGCAAGCACATCCACGTCTCATTCCTGATTATTCACTGGTCACTCTGACAAACAACTAGTAACAACACATTAAAAAGGGAGCATCGGGTTTGCACATCGAGAATCGTTGGCAATCAGAGTTTTATTAGCTATCCCGTTTCCCTGTGCTCTTGGCCTTCCCACTTTGCTACAGAAAGTGGGTATCATTTGTTAATGGTCATGCTCTTTATCAGACACATAGCAGACGATTGATAAAGAGTTTTAACACAAAACCCTGCATACTGCTACTTTGTGCGGATACATGTTTTTCACATTGGGGTCTGCCGTCTAAATCCCAGTTGAGACTCTTTTTACCAGTGCCCTTTTTCTTTTCTCTTCCTTGCTACAAAGTTTCCATTTAGAAAGACAGAAAGTCAGCCAGGAATGGATGGGCACATGGGACTCATGGGTATATGGGAAAGGGACGGTGGTGAGAAGTTTTTGGACATACCTACTGGGTTATAGATGTCCACATTATCCCTTTCATTAGGGTCTACGTGTTGAAAACTGTACTTGAAGAAGTAGACCTTTGGGTCTGCACAAAGCACTGGCTCCTCAGGAGGGAGAGTACTAGACATTATTAAGATCATAGACGGGTCCTAGCTATTTCCTTATTTTAGAACTCAACTAGCCAGAAACACAGAGTGCTAATTATTCCAGACTGAAAAAGTGGTCAAGACACCATGGCCACCAATGGAATGTTCCTGCTCTTCACACCACTTTTACAATTTTACCCCAAAATTTGCTGTTAAAGATAACCAGCTAAGTCACAAGAGAGGCAGGAATGGAACGAGGTGTAAGACGACTTAGAAGAATCCGAAACAAAGTGTCTCTAAGAAGTAGAGTTCGTTGAGGTGTCAGCGTACATGTGATCTTTCATTGATAATAACAGTTTATTACATATTTTTGTGAATAAGGGGGGCAATAACAAAGGGAAAGTGGCCCGCTATTAAATGTTCTCCCGGGGGTCTTCCCAACGGGTCATAAGGTGGGCTTCAAGATGGGCTACCATTAGCACGTGCGATTATTCCCTTCTCCATAATTAGTGAACTGTACCATTAAAGGACGAAGAGTCGCCGTATGCCACAAAAAACATAATAATAGCACCGTTGTAGTGAAAATTCCTGGATAATGAATAAAATACCCCTGATGGTAAAAGAATAATCTGTCGTAATACTATATTTATTTCACATAAATCTACAGAACCAGCGGAAGCTTTTTAAAATCCATTATGAGCTGCTGTGTTTCTCTGGTCTGAAAACTCATAAATACAATCAAACTAGAAGAAATATAATCATAATAATAATAATAATAATAATAATAATCCAACCACTATTTTTATATGAAAACCCTTACGATTCCCACATCAGTCGTAGCTTTTATTTTTATTACATTTATATATAGTCATAGGACATATACCTGGAAAAAAACAAAACAGGTCTGTCACATCTGGGGCTTTAAGAAGAGACACATCCTGTTCGATGTAATGTGGCCCATTTTTCCTTCAAACTTAATAGACCCTTTTTCTGTTTGTCACTCAAAATAAGTGTCTAATACGTGAACATAAATTGTTAAAAGCGGCTCTAGGTAAAGGAAAAGAGAGTGAAGAGGGGGGTTTTTTTATGCAAAAGCCAACCTCAATTTATGTCAAACAAGGTTAAAAGACCTTGGGATTAAAGCATGTAACTTGCCGCTGTCAAACCTTAAATCTGCTAACTATTTAGTGCCAAACGGATGTTGTTCAATATCATTTCACATTACATTATGTCACACTCAGATGGCAGCTGCACATCAGACTGACAAGACTCATTTACTTTAAAGAGTTCATCATTGACATTTGTAGAGCTAACGCTGACTTACCTTTTTTTTGTGGAGCGTGTTCTTTGGAAATATAGATACAGCACTATATTCAGCAAGCCACGCAACAGATGAACGGCTTCAATACCCGCGAACATCTGATAAAGTGGCGTTTTTTTTATTGCAACAGAGACCATCAAAATAAACCAGCTAATCACAAAAGCACCTTAGTAAACATAGGTTAGCTTGTTTGTGTGTTTGGTTTTGTCTAGTGTCTTATTCTGACATGATTGGCATGGTAATGCTGCATCCTCTCTTGCATGGGACCTTCAAGCACCTTGTTTTGGCTCTGTGTGAAATTTGTTGTACCCATAGAGAGCGGGGGGGTCAAGTTTTGCCGGGGGAGTTGGGAGTTATGTCCTGAACTGTAGAGTCCCCGTAACATGAAACGAGTAGGGTTTTCCATCTTGGAACATAGGTCATTAGAGAAGAGATTTAGGTTTTACACAATCAAGTTTCCAATTACTTAATTGTTGTAGCATTCATGGTTTATCATATATAACCAGGTGAAAGACTCCATCTTCTACTGTAGACGTCCAAGAACCTCCCCTATATTCTGTAAATGGTAAAACTCATATAGGTGTTATGACTTTACAATGATTTGTGACATGAATTACTAATTCCTGCGATACAAGTTTATGTAGTGGATTTTTTTTCATAATGAATTCACCTTAATAAGCCCTCTTTGCTTGCCCAGCTCTGTCAGGGTCGGGGGTGGACCTCTTGAGTCAGATGAAGGAAGATTGACCAAACTGACCAAAGATTCTAAACAACATGTCTACTCCCAGCTAGAACTACGCACAGCGAGAAGAAGGCTTAATAAGGTGCTTTATTTGTATTCTTTCATGATAGCATTTCTATTTAAATTGGATCCCATCTTTCAGTTAAACAGAAGGACAGCTGTCTTTTAAATGGTCTAGCTGCCTGCGAGAAACACATGGTCATGGCTGCCTGGGCTGGTTTGGAAGTTTAAAAAAAAAAAAAAGGAGATGGTCATTTTAATATGATCATATTTTCTTTTCTTTCCTTAATTATTTTGTGTGTGAGGAGTTCTTTGCCACCTAGTGGGCAAATATAAGTGAATGCAGTATGAAAAGTATCCTTAGTATAAAGTCTCTGCACGCCAGCCTATAGTAGAATGGGTCTTAGAAGGAGAGAGGGTACAGGTTAAACACCAGCACCAGAGCATGGACCACATAGAGCAAAACCAAACATGTGAAATGAAATATCAAGGAACAGACAGGAGTCCACACTTACAGGACACCGATAAAGGAGATTTATACCTTTCTTCTGGAGACGTGGGGCACATTTTTGTTTGCACATTAAAGCACTTTATTCATTTATTGCCTGGCGAGTGGAGTGCACACTTCTTTCTATTTTTGATACTGAATTGTGGTGCCAAATCGGCATTGTGTAGCACCCATCTTGCCTTTTGCACTTTTGTTCCTGTGACTAGAGCCGGTATTGCTTTCCCTTTTATATAGCCACAGGTAGCTGCTCTGATCTAACTGCTTCACATGCCGGTGTTTTAAGATCTTTAATACACGAATGGAATTTTTTGTAACTCGGCTACTTTGGTCTTAACTTTGAAACTCCCTTCTCAATTCCCCACAAATCGCTTTCATGAGTAGAGCATGATGTTAATTTGTCACATGTTAAATTCTAAAACTTGAACATACTTCTAGAGTATGTCAAGAGCAGGCATGTTGTTTTTTTTTTATATATTTCATGTTTTAGATTCTTTTTTTATACTAGCATGTGCACACTGAGTAGAAAACAGACAGCTCAATCTGTACAGTCCTGAGGGCTGCAGGTTCGGTTCCTAGCAAGGTCAGTTCAGCCCTTCTAGATGAAATCATTAAATTGGGTAAAAGTAACATCTCTAGGACAGACTTGAAAACCAGAGATTCTCTGAATGTATTCTCCCAGATTAAAGACTTTTTTTTTTATTAATAGGATTATTAGTGACCCCACTACACACCGTTTTCCCACTACGCTTTCCAGTAACCATTTTAAAATGATAACGTCAGGCATTACAGCTGAGTTTTCTGCTTGGGTCACAATATTCCACCTTTCCTTGTAATTGGTGTGCTGGGTTAGCCATGCACAGACCCTGGAGTCGGACGTCACACACCAGCAGAATTAGTGTAGATAATAGTTATTTGTTGGTTCCTTGCCGTTAGCTGAATTATTTAGATTAGTTGGCGGCCCTCTGCCTGTACAAGCTCAGCATGCTCAGCCGGTTTTATTCGGAGGCCGGTTGCGTTGCAGGCAGTTGCGATGATGGGAGGCAAACAGAGGAAGAAGCATAGTGAGTGTAACAGATCCTGAGCACTCCTGCATGTGTTCTACCACCGCCAAAACACTTCCAGACAGGTCCCTTCTGTTTGAAGCCCAAAGGAGAACATGGCAGTGAAGCATACATAAGGAGTGCCACTAGCAGAAAGTAACTGGCAGCAGACAAAGCCCAAGCCAGTAAACTGTCACCGTTACCCCAGAGGGTTTCCTAGCTAGTTAATTCACTGGCAGAGGTGGATACGGAGCAATGTGTCCGTTTGTGGCTTTTTTTTTTTTACCCAGCTATTTTTTCATGAGCAGCTAAGCATACGGGTCCTAAGGACAGATTGCTAAACGTCACCTACATAGAGCAAACCTGCCTCCCCACAATGTGCCGCGCCGTTACGGAGCCCATGGAATATTATACACCGGCTCAGCTGTCTCACTTACTCGTAGCCTCGTGATCACTATATCATGTTTCCAGACTTATTAACCGTTTGCAAGCCACATTGGCACGTTTTCACACAGCTCAGAAATCTTAACAAATTACTGTGCAAGACAACACACTGACAGTGTGCATTACAAATCCTAAAATCTTGTATAAAGACAGGCGTGGGAGAGGTTTGGGACCATTGTAACCCAATTCTGTTAGAGCACAGGGGCAAGGTTCTAAACAACATGTCTGCCTCCTGTTAGAGCACAGGGGCAAGGTTCTAAACAACATGTCTGCCTCCTGTTAGAGCACAGGGGCAAGGTTCTAAACAACATGTCTGCCTCCTGTTAGAGCACAGGGGCAAGGTTCTAAACAACATGTCTGCCTCCTGTTAGAGCACAGGGGCAAGGTTCTAAACAACATGTCTGCCTCCTGTTAGAGCACAGGGGCAATGTTCTAAACAACATGTCTGCCTACTGATAGAGCACAGGGGCAAGGTTCTAAACAACATGTCTGCCTCCTGATAGAGCACAGAGGTAAGGTTCTAAAAGTGGAACAGCCAACAAGATCATTACATTGGTTTCCACAGTGATTACTCCAACTTTCAAAAGTTGTTCTTCATGCAAAAACAAAACTTAATGTCTTTCATTGTCAAGTTTCAATGGTATTATTAAGTTTGAGGTCAAGATTTGTGGGTACCCATTCTTCAGTCGAAGGTGTGTCCAAGCTAGTTGTCCTCTTTTTCTTGTAAGTGCTATTCAGTTATATTGTATAGTATAGTAATTGTATGGGATATACACTTGAAATACATGGAAAGTATGGCCATTCTTCTTCAGGCTCCATTGGGGGCTCATACATCTGCCCTATGTATGTTCATATTGAGTTAAAGAGAGATCATGGCCAAAATGGACTGTACTCGATGAATAACACCCAAGCTGTGACTCCTAACAAAGGACATTGTCCTCGTAGCTCAATCAAAGCAATTACTGTTAATAGTTTTAATACACTAAAGTAGATTGAACATTATACAGGTAGTGTGGCTTTTCAGTATTAACAGGTAAAAAAAAATCCAGTTTTCCATTAAGTGGACTTATTTAGTAGCTGGAGACGCAATCATCCAACACATCCCCTCTTACCAGTCTACACAAAGTGTGGTAATGCACCAATTCTGGAATAACTGCGACTGCGCTTTCCTTTGAGAAATGTAGATTAATTAAAATAATTGAATAAAATATATGGAGGGTTTTTCAGGCAGACCATGGGCTGCAAAAGAAAAAATTAATTATCAAAGACCATCTATACGTTTTGTTAGTAGAAATTCAAACAAAAGCGAAGGCAGGTGATATATCTCATCTGTACTATCTGTGGAACCCTTTGGGGCCCTGCAGGGTTGACTTAACTCTTCATCATTTTGAGGTTGATAAATTGAGGACCATTAAATTAGGTAACATTCCCTCGATGTTGGACATACTTGAAAACCAGATAATAACTAAACACAACCTTCCTGTTTATTCAATGCTAGAGAAAAATATGTTTTAAATGTGTCTGTGGTGTCTACTGTTTCATAGCTGCCAACATCGGCCATGTTTCCAGGGACACATATTTGTTCCACATGCTGCAGAAAGAGCATGCAAAGTGCAGCCAGGCAGTATGTAGGATGGATATACACACAGACACAATCCAATTAATTAATCATGGCAGGTCCTACGAGATCTCCACCCTGATTCATTAATTGGATTGTATCTGTGCGTATATCCATCCTACTGCCGGGCTGCACTTTGCATGCTCTTTCTGCAGCATGTGGAACAAATATGTGTCCCTGGAAACATGGCCGATGTTGGCAGCTATGCTGTTTATTATATTTACTCTCATATGTATACATATTTCTTTACACAAGTAGAATTTAAAAAAAGAAGCAAATAATATAATAAAAAAAACAATACAAGAAAAAAAGGTAAATACATTCTTAATCCTCCTATCCCACTTTTCCATATTGCTTTTCTTAATTTATAACTATTTTGCAATATGCCTCCCCCCCACTAAGTGTAAGCAAAAAATCCGTTGACTCAAATTATACTTAATAAACCATTTCCCTGGATGGACGCCTCCAATATTCTAGTCCTATGTAACTCTTTGATACCACTCACTGAGTGGTTCAGTACCTTTTTATTCCCAGAGACCCAAGACGAATACCAGAGAATATCTGGACGCACCCTTCCTGATTTTTATTCGCAAGAGTTGTGTCACTGTTTATGACATTACATATGACTTGCATGTTGAGCTGCAGGGGATGCCCTATGCGGGTAACATAGTAACATAGTAATTTAGGTTGAAAAAAGACACAAGTCCATCAAGTTCAACCCTTCTACCTATCATTTCAGCGTTTTGATCCAAAAGAAGGCAAAAAAAAACCCTAAGGAAGCTATTTCGAATGTTGCCTCCTAGGGGGAAAAAAAATCCTTCTTGACTCCAAAAGGGCAATCAGATTTCTCCTTGGATCAAAAAGCTCTATTATTATTGCTCATTCTATTATTAATACCCCTGTATGTTCTGCTTTTCTAAAAAAAAAAACATCCAGACCATTTTTAAATGCATCTATTGTGGTTGATAGCACTACCTCTCTTGGCAGTGAGTTCCATAACTTTATTGTCCTGACCGTAAAAAATCCCTTCCTTTGCTGCCTATGAAATCTTTGCTCTTCCAGTCTCAGGGGGTGACCTCTTGTTCTTTGTACATTTCTATTAATGAACAGGTCTCTGGAGAGCTCCTTATATTGGCCCTGCACATATATATATAATGTTATCATATCCCCTCTAAGACGCCTTTTTTCTAAAGTAAATAAATGCAATTTTTTAAGTCTCTCTTCATAACTAAGATCCTCCAATCCCCTTATTCATTTTGTAGCTCTCCTTTGCACTTTTTCTAGTTCCTTAATATCCTTTTTAAGGACTGGTGCCCAGAATTGTACTGCATATTCAAGGTGAGGTCTTACCATTGATTTGTAAAGAGGCAAGATGATATCCTCCTCCCGTGAATCTATACCTCGTTTTATACATGCCAATATCTTATTGGCCCTTGCAGCTGCTGACTGGCATTGGGCACTGTTGCCAAGTTTGTTATCTACAATGATTCCTAAATCCTTTTCGTTAGTAGTTTTTCCCAGGGAAATACCATTTAACGTATATGTTGCTTTGTTATTATTTTTCCCATAATGCATAACTTTCCATTTGTCTATATAGCATGCTCAGAGACTATTCCAAGAAAATGTATATGTATTTATGCAACTCTGCTAATGCAATGTATAGCTCTATTTGATCATTTGTAATACTCTACGCGATGTTTAGGTGACGGAGTCCCTTTAAGAATCTGTTTCACCATATTCCCCTTTCTTTTTTAGCTGTGGTATTTTCCAAAACAGGTAAAAAAAAACACCACACAGTTCACACCACCTTGAACCACAGATCGGAACTGTAACACTTCCCTTAAACATTGTTGTCATAATTATTTTGTATTGTCATGTAAATAGCGTTTGGAGATGTTTTGAATTCCACTCTAACTGGCTCCCAACTCTGAAATGAAATCAAGGAACGTATCTAACTTCATAGGAAAATGATGGGTGTGCGTCGCTTGCAGTCTCTACGAACTTAATAACAATAATAATAATAATAGTGTCAGTCACTTATAATATATTTCTAAGTTGCATTATGCCGTATGTAAATAGTTTCACGCTGAAACCTACAAGCATACAAGGGTTTCTACAGCGACCATTTGAAGGTAAATACCTGTCGGTATTTGGAAGCCTTATTTCACAGCTAAAATGACACAATTCAGTATAATTTGTCTCGATAAGCCCTGAGAAACTGACACTAAACTAAAATGTCTAATAGGCCATGTGATTGAACACATATAAATTGTGCTTTTTTTTTTTTTCTGTGTGTAAACTACTAATTATTGCACCTGAATGAAATTCATCTCTTATTTTCTCTGCTGGAAATTCACAAGGTGGTATGCATAACTAATAACTGTCGCAGAAACACAATAAAGGATTTATGTTGTAGACAGAACATCATTTGGGATTTTGGGAGGAAAATTAAGTCTTCACAGTTATATTATGCAGGAGAGATCCAGAAAGTAGATTGTGTTTCATTAGAGAAGGTACTTACGCTCGATCTAAAGAAAAAAAAAAAAAAGAATCCAAAAGAACCAAAGAAAAGCTATATAAATACATATTATTAGGCAGAATGGATTTTGTTCAGTGTCTATGTATGTCTGTCTGCGCATGTCTGTCTGTTCGCCTACCTGGATACTGTGCAGCTGAGGATAGATAGATTGTGTTAATTCGACTTGATTAGCCCTCAGTCAAGGTGCCCTTTGTAAATTAACATTTTTTGTAATAAAATCACTTCTTCCTCGAATGGTTTCAGGTGACCCTCTAGGTGATTTTAGAGATAGGAGGTGCATACACTAGTTAGTGAAAACGGGTTATATTTTTTCCAAATTATTACAAATGAAGAATGTATCAGTTAAACATGGTTCCAATATCTACGAAAGTTTATACTATACCTTTGGCTTACTGAGAGTTTGATTGCAAGCTTTCTAGAGCAAGCTGTTAGGTTGCCTTCCTCAGACATTAACGAGGCTAAAACAAAATCCCTAATTACAAAACATAGTTAACTGTCTGTATGATGTACGTGCATAATAGGTGTTACTTTACAGGTCCCTTGGTCTATTCAAAGGTTGTGAATATATGATTGAACAACTGGTAACTATGTTTTGTAATTAGGAATTTTCTTTTAGCCTCATTTATGTCAGAGGAAGGGACTTAATGGTATCAGTTTAACTCTACTGGTTTCCTTTTTTTTCCCCACGGTACTACTCCTTTAACGATGGCACTGTCCATAATATATACAATACAGAGACCGCAAACGAAGCTTCAATACTGCGTGAGATGGCGATTTGGCACATGGCCTTTTTTTCATGGTAATCTACCACATCATAGCAAAAAAACATCTTTATAGACATTATAGATCCTAAGTATCATGTCTCCCAGCTGGAAGCTCGATGTGCTCACTTTAGTGTCCGCCATGATGACTTGTGATGTCATGATGCTGCGCATCATGGAAAAGTAATGAATGCATACCCAAGGGTTGTAGCAGCTGATCACATGCTATATCTACAGCTATATATACATGCTATATATAAAGTCAAAAAACCTTCATTGTGGATGTGAGTACAAACATATATAATTACTTAAAGAAACATAGGCCCACAAAATAGGTATCTTTAAAATCACAGTATCAGATATATACGCCATATGCCAATGGTCTCACATGTCCAAAACCTCCCGAAAGGGTCAGCTGTCAAGGAAAGTTTCCGCAGGACGTCCTGTATGGAGTTCGAACCTTAACTCATCTTGAACTTCGGTGGAGTATTGATTGGCAAGTCTTCTACTCTGGCACTGTCCCCCTTAATGCCAGCATGGGCTAACTGATGATCTCAATTAATATTCAAGAAGCCTCGTTACAACACTTGAAGATAGATTGTCTCCTTTGTTTCCCATAGAATTCACCAGAACCAGCGTTACACCTCTCCTGGATCCCATATATTGAGAGATGTAAATATCTGTAATATCGGAGCTGGCCGGGTCTGCAGTTCCCCCCAAACTTTTTTTTAAAGGAACTTGATAACCGTGGTGTGAACTTGGCTATGTTTTACTCCAGGTTTATACGATGTTACACTTGTATTTTATGTTTTAATTTAAACCAGGGTGACATGTAGTTCTGTACCTTTCTATTATGCCGAATAAACAGCACTTTTCCCAGAGCAAACCCTGGGTCCGTATTGTGCACATGGCGTATAAAGGTGTTACTTTAGTAAGCCCCTTGGTGTATTCAAAGGTTGGGAAAATATGATTGAAAAAGCAGATACACTGGGGAAATAATCCTTTGTTAGAAACATACAAAGGTTGGGCCGATCATGGTCAATGAAGGTCCGTAGCGCATGAATCTAAAACTAATCTCAAAGTGCCGCAGGCCAAGCATGGCTAACCTCACAAAGTAGTCATTTTTCCATGTACTTTTTGCAGCAAACACTGTCTGTAAATGACTCCCTGTTTACATCCCGTAGAGCATTTTGTGTTCTTACATTAACGTGTGTACTCAAGTTTAATACACTTTCAGCGGTGAGCTGTCATTGATCCGGCTTTCAATCTGAAGCCATTCCTAAAAAATGCATTATATTTTCCAGCTCAAGAGAAGACTATCTCAATACATCACACAAAGCATTCATAGCTATTTATCTCTTTGCAAACTAAGCCGTAAGCAGCTGGGGTTTTTTTTCTTTTTTTCCCAGGCACAATCATTCAGTCCCAAGCCTTATAAAGATTATAGAATGGCCTTACGCTGGAAATACCCCAGTGCAGAGACAAATATTTACCATCAGCTGAAAAAAACCATTGACAGATCTTCCCTGGGAGGTTTTTTTTTTTTTTTTCTTATGACATCTTAATCCACAAATAGGTTTCATTAATTTCTATCATCCCATAAGAATTAGTTCATCAGGACGATCTGTCTGCGCAACATTTCTCTCTTTTTATGCAATTAAACCCACAAAAGCTGAAATACATTTAAGACAAGAGTGTTAGAGGAGAGGTTGGACTGCATGCCAGACATTTCAATTGCAGACGGGGGCCAAAGATTGAGGATTAGCGCTGGAGCCACCAAGTTCATTTTTCGACTGTTTGGCACCTGTGTAATTATAGTGAAACATTAAAAAAAAAAAAAAAAAGTGATATATAAAAGCTAAAATATAGTGTTACCTGTGCTTCTATAAATAAATAGGTATTTGTCTGCAATTACAGTTGTGTTACTGGCAGCCAAGGAAATACTATGTCGTTCTTGGTCTCTTGACAAATCTGTGAAGACTTGAGGAATCGGAACAATTTAGGAGCCAGCCTCGTTAGAAGCAGCACTTCCACAGAGCTCTATATGAAACCATCAAAAAAGTAGAACTAAGGGTATATAAGAGCCATGGCTCCTATAATTTGTCAAGGCCTTTCACCCAACTAGTGCTCCTAAGGTTGAATCCAGCCTTCAAAGATTATTGATGTCGTCTCACCCAAACTTCCGAATGGTAAGGTGTTAATAGATACATGTTTTTCAAATGATTTAATGTTAATATGTATTAAATAAAAGTGTCTTTTAAGGCAGAGTGGTCCATTAAATGCAACTGTGGGGTTATTTCTGCTGATGTCTGGAAAATGCAGAGGACCAAAGGTTCAACACCTGAAGATATGACCGTCACAGACTTTCCATGTTAGACGGACTGTGTGACTTTATGTGCTTTGCATTGTGGGTCACCAACAAGTGTGTTATGGGTACCTACTCACGGCCCAGTCCACAGGCAGAATGAAATCTATACCGATAAGCATGCAATAATTCCATCCTTGTAATTACTAGTGATGTGACTGGTACCCTGTGTAAATGGAATTGAATTCCCTATCTGGATCACACGTTGTCATCTGCTAATTTGTGCATGGCAGGTTCAAGTTACAGTGCGTCACATATGTAACGGAGGCTGGCAGACTCACAGCATCCTGTACAGATAAAGGCACATATACATTTTATACTCTGGATCAGCTACATATGTGCAGGCTGGAGAAATCTGGTCAATTCAATACTAAAATAAAATACTGTAATAAAGGGGGACGAACAATTCCTGACCTGTTGAAATTCTGGTAACAGTGCGCCCGTGCAGACATGTAAACAGAGGAAGCTGTTCAGTTGTCAGACTCATTTAATTACTGCATTGTGTATTTGGGAATTTCTCCATTTCTTTTAGTACGAGCCGTGTTTCGCAGTTGTCTATAAAGATGTGTTTTTTTCACTCGTGCCCTGTAGCTATGTTTAGCTTCCTGTCTCCAGCTCTTATTTTGCTTTTACCTGCAGGTAACATTTTGATCTTGTAGCATTACGCTGCCATGATCTTATAGACTCCCGAACACTCCACAGTGGTTATTAGATAAGATTATCCACTTCCTCTTCCAGCTCAGCGACGCTTTGGGATTCTCTTCAAAGGGCCATATTGCCATTGGAATGTAAGCAAAACATTTTCATCTCCAAGAAAGTACAAACGCGTCCATTAATTGAAAAAATTCTGTGTGTCTGGGAGTCTGCACGGGGATTGCTGTGCCATTTCTCAGACTGCGAGCTTGAAATAATATCATTTGGTTCTTTGCTGGCAGAGAAACAGGAGAGGCCATAATACAAACACCTGATGTAGACGGGAATAAACAGAAAATATCGTGATTAGGAAGACATTTAAACTAGAGATCACGCTAGTGGGTAATAGAATATATCTAGACAACTAGACATGACAAGGTGACCTCGGTAACACATTACTTACCTGCACGGCTCTCCCTTTACCTCTGTCGTTCATCAGTTGTCGACTAAAATTAGTTAACCGCCTCCATCTAGAAATCCTTTGTTTTTAGGGGGTAGGGTTGTTCTACCCACCTATACGATTGGTGAGGGGTGTCAAACTGCCCCCCCTCCCCAGCTCTTGATGGGTCTCTTAATACATTGCAAGGTAAGGGACTGGCATGGGAGATTTAGTTTTCCAACAGTGGGAAGGCTGCACTTTGACACCCCTGCCATACCTGGAGTCAAGGCTCAACAACAAATTGTAGGCTTTGGCACCTAGAGAGACCAAGCCAGCCTCGTTAATTTTAGGAGCCATCATAATGGCACTTCCACAGAGCTGTACAACGTTCAAATAATTAGTTTAAAAGAATCAGTGCAATGCAAAATGGTCCAAAAAAGACCTCCTATCCTCTCGTGGTGTGATGTCACACGGATCCTCTCGTGGTGTGATGTCACATGTATCCTCTCGTGGTGTGATGTCACATGTATCCTCTCGTAATGTGAGGTCACATGTGTCCTCTCGTGGTGTGATGTCACATGTATCCTCTCGTGGTGTGATGTCACATGTATCCTCTCGTGGTGTGATGTCACATGTATCCTCTCGTGGTGTGATGTCACACGGATCCTCTCGTGGTGTAATGTCACATGTATCCTCTCGTGGTGTGATGTCACACGGATCCTCTCGTGGTGTGATGTCACAAGTATCCTCTCGTGGTGTGATGTCACACGGATCCTCTCGTGGTGTGAGGTCACACGTATCCTCTCGTGGTGTGATGTCACACGGATCCTCTCGTGGTGTGATGTCACATGTATCCTCTCGTAATGTGAGGTCACATGTATCCTCTCGTGGTGTGATGTCACACGGATCCTCTCGTGGTGTGATGTCACATGTATCCTCTCGTGGTGTGATGTCACACGGTGTGAGGAGAGTTATACTGGATGAAGACCAAAAATGCAGGATGGTACAATACAGATATTTTTATTGACAGGGGTTAAATGCAGGAACTTGCAACAGTTGTAGTCCACACTGACAGGGGTTAAATGCAGGAACTTGCAGCAGTTGTAATCCACACTGACAGAGGTTAAATGCAGGAACTTGCAGCAGTTGTAATCCACACTGACAATAAGCAAAACGAAAACAGTCCAAGATCAGGGGCAATAGAGAAGTAGCAAAACGAGAGGCAAGCCGGGGTCAGGTTACCAGAGAATCAAAATAACGAGAAACAGTCCAGGTATCAAGGGGCACAGGCAGGCAGAAGGGTAGTCAGGAAATCCAGGTTCAGTAACAATCAATAACAGTCCAGGTATCAAGGGGCACAGGCAGGCAGAAGGGTAGTCAGGAAATCCAGGTTCAGTAACAATCAATAATGAGGAAACGCTAGGCTATCGAATACACGAGAATCACCAAGCACTGTTTGCTTAGTGATTCTGGCTTTTAAATCTTCCGCGCCTCGCGGGTACGCGACGTGCGTGACGTCATCGGGCGCGCGCCTCCATGGAGACAGGTCACGTGATGACGTGGACGCGCTGGCAAGCGCGTGTGACGGATCTCGGCTGGGAGAGAGGTTGTACTCAGGGGAGCTGCTGCGGGGAAGAACCTGACAGTTCCCCCTCCCAAAGCGAGACCTCCGGGCTCGCCACTGGCCAGGACGATTGGGATGACGATCATGAAAGGCATGGACCAACTCATCAGCGTGAACAAGTGCAGCCGGTTCCCAAGATCTGTCGCTTTCCCCATATCCTTTCCAGTGTATGAGATATTGAAGCCGACCACGATGAAGGCGAGAATCAAGCACCTCTTCCACTTCATACTCTTCCATACCATCGACCAAAACCGGATCTGGGGGAGACCCCTGTCTACCTGGAAAAAGGTTAGCCACCCACGGTTTGAGCAAGGAGACATGAAACACCGGGTGGATCCTCATAGATGCAGGTAAGCGTAATCTCATGACCAGAGGAGATATAACCTCGATGATGGGGAAAGGACCAAGGAATCGAGGACCCAGTTTCTTCGTGGGACAGGAGAGTTTTAGGTGTTTGGTGGATAGCCACACCTTGTCGCCCGGTTTGTACACAGGAGCATCCGAACGATGTCTGTCTGCGAAGGCTTTGTATCGTTGTTGAGAGTGGAGAAGAGTATCACGGAGTAAGGCAAATGTGCGGGTGATATTACGTATGTGAACAGAAGCGGAGGGAACGGTGCTTGGAATAGGGGACCCAGGGAGCATTGAAGGGTGAAAGCCATAGTTGAGAAAAAATGGGGACTTTCCCGTTGAGCTGTGGATATGATTGTTATAAGCGAATTCCGCCAGCGGCAAATACTTGCTCCAGTCATCTTGAAGATGCGTGGTGAAGCAGCGTAGGTATTGTTCCAGAGTTTGATTGGTGCGCTCCGTCTGACCGTTACTTTGGGGATGAAAAGCCGTAGTGAGAGAACGATGGATATGTAATTCCGTACAGAAAGCTCTCCAGAAATGAGAGGTGAATTGAGTCCCCCGGTCCGACACTAAGTTTTCGGGTAGACCATGCAATCTAAAAACTTCTCTTATGAAGAGGTCCGCAGTCTCTATAGCCGAGGGTAGGTGAGTATACGGAATGAAGTGTGCCATCTTGGTAAAGCGGTCTACAGCGACCATCAGTGTATTGTATCGTTGGGATCGGGGTAGATCTGTAATGAAGTCCACGGAGACATCACTCCAGGGTCTAGCGGGTATCGGCAAAGGCTGAAGAAGACCTGAGGGTTTTTGGTGTCTTTCTTTCGCACGGGCGCAAGTATCACAGGAAGCAACAAATCTCGTGACATCCACTTGTAGGTCAGGCCACCAAAAAGTTCTGGTAATAAGATCTTTGGTCTGTCGGACACCGCCGTGCCCCGCTGTAGGGGAATCATGAAAGTATTGGAGGACTTGTAAACGGACCTCAGGGGGAACGTATGCTTTGTCTTGGTAAAAATATAGTCCTTGACGGTGTGTCAATTGGTCAGGATGGGGTACCCTAGGGGTCGAAGGATGATTACGGAGAGCCTCCCAAATTGATTGTGTGGCGTTCAAGAAGTGTTCAGATTGAAGTATGGTACTCGATCTCTCACCTTGAGGCTCTTCGGGTTCAGTCATACGTGATAAAGCATCGGCTTTCAAATTACGGGATCCTGGACGATACGTGATATGGAGGTTGAAGCGTGTGAAGAAGAGTGCCCATCTGGCTTGTCTAGGTTGTAGTCTCCTAGCGGTACGTAGATACTCCAGGTTTTTATGGTCCGTAAAGACGGTCACAGGGAAAAGGGCACCCTCCAATAGGTGTCTCCACTCCTCCAATGCAAGTTTTATCGCCAGTAGTTCTCTCTCACCTATATTGTAGTTTCTCTCTGCCGGTGACAGAGTCCTGGAGAAGAAGGCCACAGGGTGTAATTTTCCATCCTCCTTGTGCCTCTGGGAAAGGATTGCACCAACTGCTGAATCGGACGCGTCCACCTCAAGTGTAAAGGCGCTGGAAGGATCTGGAAGGATTAGAATAGGAGCTGTGGTAAAACAAGTCTTCAGAGTATTGAAAGCCTCCTGTGCTGTTTTAGTCCAGAAAAACAATCGGTTCTTGGAAGTCAAGGCGGTAATAGGTTGTATGACCTTAGAAAAGTTCCTGATGAATTTCCTATAGAAATTTGCGAAACCCACAAACCTCTGTACACTCTTCTTATCAGAGGGTGTCGGCCAGTCTCGTATTGCAGTAATCTTCTTGGGGTCCATCTGGATGTTATTTGGAGACAAAATGAAACCCAGGAATTCCACTGATTTACTCTCAAATTCACATTTCTCCAGTTTAGCGTATAGCTGATGTTGTCTCAGGCGGTTGAGAACTGTATGTACGTGTTGTCTGTGTGTCTCTAATGATGGGGAGTAGATGAGAATATCATCAAGGTAGATGATCACAAAGTGGTCCAGAATATCTCGAAAGATGTCATTGACAAAATGTTGAAAAGTAGCTGGTGCGTTGCAAAGTCCAAATGGCATAACTTTGTACTCATAATGTCCATAACGTGATCTGAAGGCCGTTTTCCACTCATCCCCCTTCCTGATACGCACTAGGTTATACGCTCCTCGCAGATCGATTTTCGTGAAGAATTGTGCTGTGCGGAGATGATCCAATAATTCCGAAATGAGGGGTAGTGGGTAACGATTCTTCGTAGTAATATTATTAAGTTCTCTGTAATCTATACAGGGACGCAATCCACCATCCTTCTTTTTGACAAAGAAAATACCCGCACCCGCAGGAGAGGTGGAAGGTCTTATAAAACCTTTGGCTAGGTTGTCTTCTATATAGGCTTTCAGTGCGGTGAGTTCGGGTTCAGCGAGGGGGTAGATCCTTCCAAAAGGAATGGGTGCTCCTGGAAGAAGATCAATTGGGCAGTCATAATTCCGGTGAGGAGGGAGTGAGTCTGCCTTCTTTTTCTCAAACACATCCTGAAATTGGGAGTAGGCTGAAGGTAGAGTAGGGAGTGATTTTGACTCGGAAGTAAAACACGCAATGTTTTTAAACAGGCACTTGTTGATGCAAAGATTAGAGGTAAATGTAAGTATGCCGGATCCCCAGTTGATGATGGGATTGTGTAACCGAAGCCATGGAAGTCCCAGTATGATAGAGAATATAGGCGCTGGTACGATGTCGAATTGAATGATCTCCCTATGTCCTTCACCAATCGTCATGACCAGAGGGATGGTTTCATGTGTAATGGGACCAGTTTTCAAAGGACTCCCATCTACCAGTTGGATGTGCATGGGTGATTTCTTCTTACGGGTAGGAATTGCGATGGCCTTGACCAGATCAGTGTCGATGAAGCACCCGCTGGCCCCGGAATCCACCATCGCCATCATGGGAATAGGACCTTTATTCCACTGTAAGGAAAGAGGAATGGAAAGATGAGGGGTCTTGTCTGTAGCTGATACCGTATTATTCTCATGAGAGGAAGAAGTTTGCTTACCATCTGTGAGTCGTTTACGGGCACGGCATTCCTTGTACATATGTCCTGGTTTACCGCAGTACAGACAGAGATTCAGGTTTCTACGTCTGGTCTTCTCTTCTGTAGAGAGGGGACCTCGGACTAGTCCAATCTGCATAGGCTCCTCTGTGTTTTGGGGGATTGGGTTTCTGGACTCGTATAGTGGTGGGCTGTAAGATGATTCCGCAGAGTTAGGGGTGTTGGACCGTTCTGCTCTTCGTTCGCGTAGCCTGCGGTCTATCTGGGTGACTAAACGGGTAAGGTCATCCAAGGAGGAAGGTATGCCAACACGAGCTAATTCGTCCTTAAGGCCATCGGATAGTCCCAGACGGAACTGGTCTAGGAGTGCCGATTCGTTCCAAGTGGTCTCTAATGCAAGTCTGCGGAATTCAGTTATAAATTCCTCCACTGGTCGACGGCCTTGTCTCAGAGCACGAATGGCATTAGTAGCTGAAGTGACTCTGAAGGGATCTTCGTATAAAGAGTCTAATGCTTGTCGAAAAGAACCCCAAGTGTCAAGGACCGGACTGTTGGTGTGGAGGAGATGGTGGGCCCATAGCTGTGGTTCGTCCAGGAGAAGCGAGATTACGGTATGTACCCTCACATAGTCAGAGGCATACGTACGAGGACGAAGGTTAAACAGGATCTGGCAAGAAGTGATGAAAGTACGATACTTCTGTCTATCGCCGGTGAATTTCTCTGGTAAGACAACTTGTGGTTCAGATGTGATAGCCCCTTCCAGAAAAATAGGGGTTGGAGGAGGTGCATGCGCCGCCACTGCGGGTTCAGGGGCATTACCTTGTAGGTGTTGTATCTGTTGTTGTAGGTTAGCTTGTCCTGTCTGTAGGTCTTGTACCGACTGGTTGAGAGTGACTAATTGCTGAGTGAGAGCAGCAATAGCGTCGGTTAGTCCCGCGGTCTCCATGATATGAGATGGCTTGGTGATTATGTGAGGAGAGTTATACTGGATGAAGACCAAAAATGCAGGATGGTACAATACAGATATTTTTATTGACAGGGGTTAAATGCAGGAACTTGCAACAGTTGTAGTCCACACTGACAGGGGTTAAATGCAGGAACTTGCAGCAGTTGTAATCCACACTGACAGAGGTTAAATGCAGGAACTTGCAGCAGTTGTAATCCACACTGACAATAAGCAAAACGAAAACAGTCCAAGATCAGGGGCAATAGAGAAGTAGCAAAACGAGAGGCAAGCCGGGGTCAGGTTACCAGAGAATCAGAATAACGAGAAACAGTCCAGGTATCAAGGGGCACAGGCAGGCAGAAGGGTAGTCAGGAAATCCAGGTTCAGTAACAATCAATAACAGTCCAGGTATCAAGGGGCACAGGCAGGCAGAAGGGTAGTCAGGAAATCCAGGTTCAGTAACAATCAATAATGAGGAAACGCTAGGCTATCGAATACACGAGAATCACCAAGCACTGTTTGCTTAGTGATTCTGGCTTTTAAATCTTCCGCGCCTCGCGGGTACGCGACGTGCGTGACGTCATCGGGCGCGCGCCTCCATGGAGACAGGTCACGTGATGACGTGGACGCGCTGGCAAGCGCGTGTGACGGATCTCGGCTGGGAGAGAGGTTGTACTCAGGGGAGCTGCTGCGGGGAAGAACCTGACACACGGATCCTCTCGTGGTGTGATGTCACATGTATCCTCTCGTGGTGTGATGTCACACGGATCCTCTCGTGGTGTGAGGTCACATGTATCCTCTCGTGGTGTGAGGTCACACGTATCTCGGTTTACTGCAGTCTCCATATGAAATTCTCTCCTTTTGGAGGACATGCCGAACATTGGTGTTGGAGAGAGAGACTTGGAACCTTTCTGCATTCACCATCCAGATATCGAGAGAGCATGCCTGCATAATGGGACATGGGTAGTTTTCCATCTACTAGATGTATCTAAGTAACCTTTTGAGGTGTTAGCAGCAGGCAGCAGCCAGGGCTAATTCCTGTGGATGGCCACCACCGGCATGCCTCTCATGTTTTAATCTTGTGAGAGTCCATTTGCCTGTTTTATTGATCCGCATTACAATATTTAATATTTTTTTCCGAGGGCACCTTGCACTCTCTGCATATGTATTAGCAGAAAAGGAAGATTGCAGCACCTGATAGAGATTATACAGCATGCACAGTCAGTGCCTCCTGTCCGTCTTGATCCTTAGGGAGATACGTATGATGCTGGATTTAGACTCCTTCGCAGTGTCTGGGCCTGATTGTAAGATAGTGATGAGTACTTTCTGCAGATACTTAAATCCAGTGTTTTATATAAATACACAGCTAGTACACAGTGATTAGTATATGTTTATTATATTATAAACTTTTTTTTTAATAAGGATAACAATTTTGTAAAGGTCTGATGCCTCTCACCCTGGCTTTAATGGCACAGAGAAGCTCCTAATATCGCAGAGGCTTCCTGTAGACGTTCCTCTAGGGAACTCTTCTTCAGACCCTTCAGATTTCTTGTTTTTATTTAACTGCTGTTTTGAGTTCAAACCACAACTGTTTGGATTGAGGTCAAGAGATTGCAGTAGCCAGTCAGAAACATTGATTTTCTATTCGTTTGACAATTTCTTAGCCGGTGTGGGAACATGCTTTGGATCGTTATCAAGGAGGAATTTTAGCCAAGTCTTGGTTCTCCTCGCAGAACGTAGCGGATTTCAGGGAATGCTCATTCATACTTGAATACGTTGGATCTCAACCAACACAAGGTAGTAAAATGGTTCTTTTCTGTATATCCAACGTTTCTGGAGCCAGTGTCAGACATTATACCTATGGACATATGGTTGCGGTAGTTTTTCATGCTTTCATGTGTTTGTTTACTTTGTTGTTAAGTCACAAACGTGTTTGGGATTCATTGAAAGGCTTTTGTGCCAATACAACATTAATTTGCACTTTTGTGTGCAGTCTAATGGAGGCTGTCCATCACTGAGCACAGAGGTGAGCCTAGGATCACCACATGTCCTGGATCAGCCCGGATCTTTATGTCACAGGTAATCTCATTTGAAGAAAAGCAAAGTCCTGGTATAAGAGTGAAGGTCATCTCAGACAATCAGAAGAGACTCTCCTGATTGGCTGAGTAGTCTCTCCTGATTGGCTGAGTAGTCTCTCCTGATTAGATGAGTAGTCTCTCCTGATTGGCTGAGTAGTCTCTCCTGATTGGCTGAGTAGTCTCTCCTGATTAGCTGAGTAGTCTCTCCTGATTGGCTGAGTAGTCTCTCCTGATTAACTCAGTAGTCTCTCCTGATTGGCTGAGTAGTCTCTTCTGATTAGCTCAGTAGTCTCTCCTGATTGGCTGAGTAGTCTCTCCTGATTAGATGAGTAGTCTCTCCTGATTGGCTGAGTAGTCTCTCCTGATTGGCTGAGTAGTCTCTCCTGATTAGCTCAGTAGTCTCTCCTGATTGGCTGAGTAGTCTCTCCTGATTAGCTCAGTAGTCTCTCCTGATTGGCTGAGTAGTCTCTCCTGATTGGCTGAGTAGTCTCTCCTGATTGGCTGAGTAGTCTCTCCTGATTAGCTCAGTAGTCTCTCCTGATTAGCTCAGTAGTCTCTCCTGATTGGCTGAGTAGTCTCTCCTGATTAGCTGAGTATTCTATCCGGATTGGCTGAGTAGTCTCTCCTGATTAGCTCATTAGTCTCTCCTGATTGGCTGAGTAGTCTCTCCTGATTAGATGAGTAGTCTCTCCTGATTTGCTGAGTAGTCTCTCCTGATTAGCTGAGTAGTCTCTCCTGATTGGCTGAGTAGTCTCTCCTGATTAACTCAGTAGTCTCTCCTGATTGGCTGAGTAGTCTCTTCTGATTAGCTCAGTAGTCTCTCCTGATTGGCTGAGTAGTCTCTCCTGATTAGATGAGTAGTCTCTCCTGATTGGCTGAGTAGTCTCTCCTGATTGGCTGAGTAGTCTCTCCTGATTGGCTGAGTCACTATTTCACCCAGAGCCTGCCTGCAGCCAGCACCAGGTAAGAAACCCAAACTGTGTGTGTTTGGAAGCTTTGGAGACTAAACACACAAATATTGATATACTTTGACGTAGTGGTGGGCTTAGCATAATATGGCCATATATGTGACCAAATCTCCAATTTTGTTATCTTAGAAAGGTAAGTAGCTTTAATGAAACCTATAGCTTTGCAATTCGTTTCTGTTTTGATGTGAGTGCGCTGATCTTTGGATTTTATATCTCTATGTGTGTGACTGTATATATAGTGCAATAAAAATATATTCTTAAATCTGAAATCTACTTGGTTCCCAAAGCTTCTTAATAATGTCTATGTGTCGCTGTATGGGGTCACTCTTGGTGGGAGTGATGATGGGGGAGGCAGTCATTGTAGAGAACCCTGAAACGGCAGCTCTGGAGCATGGCGAGGAGGCTGACCTCTGATCATGGTCCAACCAAAGGGTCCCAGAACATAGGTAAGTATTAAAATCGTACTTTAAACAGGTGATTTTTTTCTAAGCTCTATACCTGTGAAATAACAAGTCTTTCATTGATATTAAAAACTAATATTGTATGTGGCACTGCTTCAACAGAAACATTTCTAAAATTACCCTCATTCTTTGAATAAATGATGAAGCTCTTCTGATCTCATAGTTTTCATTCTAATCAGGCAAAATATCTTTCTGATTTTTTTTTTGTTTGTTAATTATTTAATTTTTTTCCCCAGTAAACCTGAAATGATAAAATATCAGTATTTATTGAAGCATCTAAAGACCTCCCCTAATATCCCACCTTCGTTAGAAACTGAACAGGATACAATGGCAGAAGCTAGACCCCATAGCGGTGATTTGTTTATATCTAATGTCAAATGAATCTGCACCACGGAGAATTGCTTCTCAGTGCGGTTACCTCTGAGTGCAAAAAGTCCCACTGACAAACGCTTGAAACGAAAGATTTTTAATGAAAAAGAATGACACTTAAAGTATATTTTTGTCGTGATCTATTCACTACTTAACTCAATAAATGGCCCCTGGTTGGCTCTTTTTTTTTTTTAAGTCACCAACTTACAGCTCCAGACATTCCTCAAACGTCAACCCAGCTGCCAACTGGCTCTCTGGGTAATTTGCATATCATTACCCTTAATGACTATTGATTTTAGTTTTAAAACTATTGCATTTTTAGCAGTTATTGATTCCCTTACTCTTGTTGCAAACCTCCTCGGTCTCGGGTTGCTGGTGTGTTTCACGACAAGCTTGTTTCAAATTGAATTTTAGTTTACGTACAATATACATCTAGCAGACACTCTGGCAAAAGAAAATAAATCACATGAAGGTTTTCCTGGTAAAGGGGGGGGGGTCTGGATTCACGTAGGATACACCAGACCAGGAATCCTTTAACAATCCAGGTCTAAAGATCTGTTACTGTCTTGGGATCCTGCATTTTTTTTTTTGTGATGCTTAATTACACGAAAAATAATAGGTAAAAAAAAACCCAATGGATATGAAAGTGGTATTGCTGATGAAATAGTTGACCTCAAATTAAGGAGAGCACAGGAGATATCGTGTCCCATGTATTTACTCTAATAGAAGGTTAAAGGAGCAGATATTCTGCACTGATTTGATAATATCTGAATGTGGCAGTAAATTATAACAGAAATGATATCCCTGCTTGAACACAGATGACTCAGGTCCAGCACCCCAGTATCAGGACTGGAGATAGAAAATGGGTCAGTTGGGGGCTATGGCATCTATATAATGACATATCTAAAACATGGAAAACTTTATTCATGAAATAGGGAATTTCAGTTTTAAGACAAAAGTAGCAGAATTATTTTATTTTTCTTCCAATTCAGCTATATATATAATATTTCAAACTCAAAATCCCTTAGACTCAGAGTAATCATGTTTTTTGTGTGTTTGCACTGACATTTCAAACTAGGGCAAGTAAGTATTTGGAATTCATTGCATCTTAAATCCATGTTGTGTACTTTAAAAACAATTGCTTGATGGGAAGTCTCCTTCATTTGGCAAACCTAAAGATGCAATCCCTGGGTTTGGTTCATATCATCACTGTATGCAGTAGTATATCTTCCACAAGGCAAACAAGGCACTCGCCTAGGGCGGCACTTTGCCAGAGGGCGGCACTTTGCCAGAGGGCGGCACTTTGCCAGACGGTGTTAAAGCACACTTCTGGTGCTTCAACCATTTTCGCTCCCTCCCCCCAACATTCAGCAAGTTTTAGCTCCTTCCAGTTAATCGTGGTGATGGGGGCCAGCAATGGACATGGTGGGGCATTTAGTGTGTATGCAATGCGGGTAATGGGGGCCTGTAATGGACGTGATGGGGCATTTAGTGTGTATGCAATGTGGGTAATGGGGGCATGTAATGGACGTGGTGGGGCATTTAGTGTGTATGCAATGTGGGTAATGGGGGCATGTAATGGACGTGATGGGGCATTTAGTGTGTATGCAATGTGGGTAATGGGGGCATGTAATGGACGTGGTGGGGCATTTAGTGTGTATGCAATGTGGGTAATGGGGGCCTGTAATGGACATGGTGGGGCATTTAGTGTGTATGCAATGTGGGTAATGGGGGCCTGTAATGGACGTGATGGGGCATTTAGTGTGTATGCAATGTGGGTAATGGGGGCATGTAATGGACATGGTGGGGCATTTAGTGTGTATGCAATGTGGGTAATGGGGGCATGTAATGTGGGGCATTTAGTGTGTATGCAATGTGGGTAATGGGGGCATGTAATGGACATGGTGGGGCATTTAGTGTGTATGAAATGTGGGTAATGGGGGCATGTAATGGACGTGGTGGGGCATTTAGTGTGTATGCAATGTGGGTAATGGGTGCATGTAATGGACGTGGTGGGGCATTTAGTGTGTATGCAATGTGGGTAATGGGGGCATGTAATGGGCGTGGTGGGGCATTTAGTGTGTATGCAATGTGGGTAATGGGGGCATGTAATGGACGTGGTGTGGCATTTAGTGTGTATGCAATGTGGGTAATGGGGGCATGTAATGGACGTGGTGTGGCATTTAGTGTGTATGCAATGTGGGTAATGGGGGCATGTAATGGACGTGGTGTGGCATTTAGTGTGTATGCAATGTGGGTAATGGGGGCATGTAATGGACGTGGTGTGGCATTTAGTGTGTATGCAATGTGGGTAATGGGGGCATGTAATGGACGTGGTGTGGCATTTAGTGTGTATGCAATGTGGGTAATGGGGGCATGTAATGGATGTGGTGTGGTATTTAGTGTGTATGCAATGTGGGTAATGTGGGCATGTAATGGACGTGGTGTGGCATTTAGTGTGTATGCAATGTGGGTAATGGGGGCATGTAATGGACGTGGTGTGGCATTTAGTGTGTATGCAATGTGGGTAATGGGGGCATGTAATGGACGTGGTGTGGCATTTAGTGTGTATGCAATGTGGGTAATGGGGGCATGTAATGGGCGTGGTGGGGCATTTAGTGTGTATGCAATGTGGGTAATGGGGGCATGTAATGGACGTGGTGGGGCATTTAGTGTGTATGCAATGTGGGTAATGGGGGCATGTAATGGACGTGGTGGGGCATTTAGTGTGTATGCAATGTGGGTAATGGGGGCATGTAATGGACATGGTGTGGCATTTAGTGTGTATGCAATGTGGGTAATGGGGGCATGTAATGGACGTGATGGGGCATTTAGTGTGTATGCAATGTGGGTAATGGGGGCATGTAATGGGTGTGGTGGGGCATTTAGTGTGTATGCAATGTGGGTAATGGGGGCATGTAATGGGCGTGATGGGGTATTTAGTGTGTATGCAATGTGGGTAATGGGTGCATGTAATGGACATGGTGGGGCAATTAGTGTGTATGCAATGTGGGTAATGGGGGCATGTAATGGACGTGATGGGGCATTTAGTGTGTATGCAATGTGGGTAATGGGAGCATGTAATGGATGTGGTGGGGCATTTAGAGTGTATGCAATGTGGGTAATGGGGGCATGTAATGGGCGTGGTGGGGCATTTAATGTGTATGTAATGTGGGTAATGGGGGCATGTAATGGACGTGGTGGGGCATTTAGTGTGTATGCAATGCGGGTAATGGGGGCATGTAATGGACGTGGTGGGGCATTTAGTGTGTATGCAATGCGGGTAATGGGGGCATGTAATGGACGTGGTGGGGCATTTAGTGTGTATGCAGTGTGGGTAATGGGGGCATGTAATGGACGTGGTGGGGCATTTAGTGTGTATGCAATGTGGGTAATGGCGGCATGTAATGAGGTGATTGGGCATTTAATGTGTATGCAATGTGGGTGATGGGGCATGTTATAGGTGTGCCAGGTGGGTTGGAGGGGTGCCCGAATTTTGTCTGCCTAGGGCAGCACAAAACCAAGATATACCACTGACTGTATGAGGTTACTTTATATTTTTCAGAAGTGAGTGAAGGACACTCGTATCATGTTTTGTTTAAAGTGAAGCTGGAATGTTAATTTGAGGTGATGTTTGTTGATCATTTAGATGTTAAACAACCTCTACACTTTCCATTCATTTCTCCCCTGCCCCAGTACCATGTCTCCCCTTGGATGCAGTCCACAGTATTGGAGCAGCGATCAAACAGTGTGTAGGCTGAGGTTTTTTATTTCCTGTTTGACCATTGTCTAGGATGGAGATATGGGAAGTCATTATTGCTTGGTATTGAACTTAGTGAGTACTTTAAGCCAAAACCTCTACCTGTTCATTTTGATTCTTATAAAAAGCAGAGATTGGCTGGAAAATGCTTTCACATGGCAATATCTTGTAGAGCACAATGGGAATTTGGAAACAAAGCCACACTCTTTATATCCTAGGAAACTTTATCACAATTGAAATTATTTATATTGGTTTTACAAGTATTTTGTGTGGAAAATATCTATAATGGTCTACTCAATAAGTGCCTCCGAAGTCCTTCACATTGGCGACATATGGGGACCCAGCATATGGAATCATTGCATATTGAGAAGACCCTTTAATCTAGTTCTGCTGTTATTTCTTCAGACAGCGCCTGAAAGTATTCAGCTTCTAAAGAAGATGTAGAGCAAATCGCGTCAGGTGCAGTCCCCTCAAATAAAACATGGGATCATATCTCCGTGGAAAAATATGTCTTCTTTTTTCTTGCATTTTTTTTTTTGTAAATCAGTATTTATTGAGTTTTTGGTAATACACTGTAATGTGGGACTACAGTAGGGATTCATTTGGGTGTTCTTGCATTTTATTATTGTAAATGTTTTAAGCCACGTTTTAATTTTTTTAATGGTATTATTAAATTGTACCAATATATACAGTCCCTGTCCTGTATCTTCTTTCTTCAGATAGCTCCTGCACCCATTTCTTCCCAATAAATTCCTTTGAGAGGTACCAGGAACACCTCTTAGGTGTTTACAGCTGCCATCATTTCTCTCTTGTTTTCCTTTCCCCATAGAGAATATATGAGGAACCATCTGTGAGTCAAACGTACAGCAACTAATCTCTTATTGTGTCTGCTGGCACGCTGCATTTAGGAATGTGGGGTAACTTGCAATCTTGTGGGGTGTAACATGAGGTGAGCCTACGTGGACAGCAGACACATGCCCTATCTGTCAGTCGTAATCCCGCTTTCTTACCAGAAGCACCAATTCACTAGGGGACCAGGGTACAAAATATTTTTTTTTAAATTCGTCTGTGCTTTGACCCCCTGCCTTGGTGGGCCGCCAGTAGTCCTGCCCATGCACAGTTGTGTATATGGTTCTTTTCATGGTCTTAGACATTAGCCAATAGACTTAACATCTTTAAATATTCACCAGTTGTAGGTTTGTATATTTCTTTAGACTGATGTTACATTTATAAACCAGTAATAATTGCATTACATTATACTTAGCTAAATTATTTAACATCCCTGTAAAGACAAAAGGGGTATACACAGGGCTGCCCCCTTTTCTTAAAAAGAAAATACCGCCATGCTGTTGCCTCCATAGATGTCCATACAATATTTCGTACCGGCCGGTCGGTAAAATACAAGCTCCTGGCACCTAGATAAGTATAATAATTCTAAAAGTGATGTAATCAGCAGGAACATTCCATTGGTTTCCAATGGTGTTACGGGACAATTTTCTAAAAGTGATGTAATCAGCAGGAACATTCCATTGGTTTCCATGGTGATTCTGGGGGTAAAGTTCTAAAAGTTATGTAATCAGCAGGAACATTCCATTGGTTTCTATGGTGATTCTGGGCAATGTTCTAAAAGTGATGTCATCAGTAGGAACATTCCATTGGTTTCCATGGTGATTCTGGGCAATGTTCTAAAAGTGATGTCATCAGCAGGAACATTCTATTGGTTTCCATGGTGATTCCGGGACAATGTTCTAAAAGTTATGTAATCAGCAGGAACATTCCATTGGTTTCTATGGTGATTCTGGGCAATGTTCTAAAAGTGATGTCATCAGTAGGAACATTCCATTGGTTTCCATGGTGATTCTGGGCAATGTTCTAAAAGTGATGTCATCAGCAGGAACATTCTATTGGTTTCCATGGTGATTCCGGGACAATGTTCTAAAAGTGATGTAATCAGCAGGAACATTCCATTGGTTTCCATGGTGATTCTGGGCAATGTTCTAAAAGTGATGTCATCAGCAGGAACATTCTATTGGTTTCCATGGTGATTCCGGGACAATGTTCTAAAAGTGATGTAATCAGCAGGAACATTCCATTGGTTTCCATGGTGATTCTGGGGTAAAGTTCTAAAAGTGATGTCCTCAGCAGGAACATTCCATTGGTTTCCATGGTGATTCTGGGGCAATGTTCTAAAAGTGATGTCATCAGCAGGAACATTCCATTGGTTTCCATGGTGATTACGGGACAATGTTCTAAAAGTGATGTCATCAGTAGGAACATTCCATTGGTTTCCATGGTGATTCTGGGGCAATGTTCTAAAAGTGATGTCATCAGTAGGAACATTCCATTGGTTTCCATGGTGATTCTGGGGCAATGTTCTAAAAGTGATGTCATCAGCAGGAACATTCCATTGGTTTCCATGGTGATTCTGGGGCAAGGTTCTAAAAGTGATGTCATCAGCAGGAACATTCTATTGGTTTCCATGGTGATTCTGGGGCAATGTTCTAAAAGTGATGTCATCAGCAGGAACATTCTATTGGTTTCCATGGTGATTCTGGGGCAATGTTCTAAAAGTGATGTCATCAGCAGGAACATTCCATTGGTTTCCATGGTGATTCTGGGGCGATGTTCTAAAAGTGATGTCATCAGTAGGAACATTCCATTGGTTTCCATGGTGATTCTGGGGCAATGTTCTAAAAGTGATGTCATCAGTAGGAACATTCCATTGGTTTCCATGGTGATTATGGGACAATGTTCTAAAAGTGATGTCATCAGTAGGAACATTCCATTGGTTTCCATGGTGATTCTGGGGCAATGTTCTAAAAGTGATGTCATCAGCAGGAACATTCCATTGGTTTCCATGGTGATTCTGGGGGCAATGTTCTAAAAGTGAGGTCATCAGCAGGAACATTCCATTGGTTTCCATGGTGATTCTGGGGCAATGTTCTAAAAGTGATGTCCTCAGCAGGAACATTCCATTGGTTTCCATGGTGATTCTGGGGGCAATGTTCTAAAAGTGATGTCCTCAGCAGGAACATTCCATTGGTTTCCATGGTGACTGCACCCCTTTTAGAACTCTGCCCCAGAATTGACTCTCTTGTATATAACCCTCCATAGATCTGGTGCTTGGTTCAGGCGTGGCATAGGAAGATGTGTAACTAAAGCACAAACCGTAATAACGCCACGTTATTGTCCCCGTCACATCTTCCATAATTGCTATTTTTAGTCCCCTTTCTTCTGCTGTTTAATAATAACTAGAAATTAGACTAGGCGGGAACAGAGAGTGCGTTTCAGTGTATATAATCCATAATTCAGTTAGCTTTTCTTTCATTTACATAGTTCATAGATTTTCATCTTTCGTGTTTTTTCCCTTTGGTCATTTAGTTGTATAAATAATAGGGTATTCGCACCCTCGGTTTCTTTTTAACACTTCCACATTTGCTTTGTACCATCATTTCTTTCTGATGCATATTGTGCTGTAGGTTTAATATATAGGAAGTCGTGAAAAGGACAATAATAGAAAAAAAAAGGCGTTTTTGACAGAAGTCGCCAAATGAAGTTAAAGTAGCGTTTCCAACACGCCAAGGGTTTGGGTTTTAGCCCTAATAATTTGTCCACTATTTATAGTACAAGTAATGAATGTTCCAGGGTATGCCATATCACGCAATAAATCATGGGACAAATCATTAGGCAGAAGGATCATGTTAAGTGTTTTAGAAAATAAATGGCTCGGCATTCCTTTTATGTAAAGTAAGCAGTTGTTTAAATAAGACAAGGCACTAATTATTTGTACTGTTAAAGGTTGATGGATGGAAAAGAAAAAAAAAATCCCATATAATACCATTCTCTGCACTGAGCTTTATTTCATCCACCTCCACCCCTAACCTTCAAAAGGGAACAATGGGGGATATTTATAGAGACCAATTTTGGGGTCAAACGGCTCCGGCAAGTGACTTCCGAGGTCCGCTTTGCATCATTAAATGGACCCTGTTACCTGAACACTGCTTATAATGTGAATATAGAGAATAAAACATGATCCGTACATTGTGTTCGCAGGATTGCAGCAAACGCGTACATTAAAAAAAAACAAAATAGGTTTTAAATGTGTCTGTGGAGTCTTCTGACATCACCTTGTGTCTTGATATGCAAATTAACTACTTTTAACGAGGGACATGGATTTTGCATATGAAGCCATAAAGAAAGTCATAAACTGGATAACACCGCAGAAAATGTTTAGGTAACTGAAGGCTGATTAAAGGTGAGCGTTTAGAAATATAGGGGGGGTCATGTACTAAACAAGTGCAGTGGGGGGAAAAAGTAGGTAAAACATGAGTAAGGAACAGTTTGCGACTATTTGTAACATTTCGCGCTTGTTTTCCCCTGATTTGCGCCTTTTCCGTTTATTTTTATTTAGCGTGAATTTTTCCGATTGCGCCCAAAAATGGTGATTATATTTGCGCGCGCTAAAGAGCTTTGCGAATAATTTGCGTGTGAAAATTGCACCAGCTTTTAGCGAGCGCTATCAAAAGAGGTAGAAAAAATATTCGCAAAATTGCCTGTTTTTATTCTCGATTTGCTCGTATGTACTATTGGAGTGTTACATGTTTAGTACATTGCAATAAGGAGCAAAGCGCAAAAAATAGTTTTGCACATAAAAATATATTTGCATTTTTTAGTACATGGCCCTCATAGTGTGATATATATTTATTTGCCGTTTTTGTTGTTTCTAATAATGTTATCTAGAAGCACGTTTTTAGAATGATGCATTGTCCTAATTATCAGGTTTATTAAGAGCCAGGTGACTGGTTTCCTCTCCTCTCCCCCGGCTTTGGGATACGAGGGATATCCGTAAACCCTTTCCCGTTTCTGACAAGTGTGTGTGTATAGCCTCTCTAGCCATTGAACTAGATGGCACATTGAATTACTTTCAAGCACACACAGGCATCACGTCACATTTGCGTGTCTGATATCATACGTGACTAGCTGTACTGCAGCCAAGGCCCTTAATGCTCGCTGTGCAGATGTGCTACCCTCTGAATGCTTAGCTACATATTAACGTAAATCTTTTTGGAGTCAAGCTTGTTTCACATCAGTTACACAAACATATTGGTTTCTGTAAAAGGATAAAAACACCGAGAATACGGGAGGAAATCTAGGTCAGAAACCATGTGTAATCATTTTCACTTTACTCTCTAACCACATCTTACAGGATTTCCCAGATTTTTGGCCCCGCTGTGTATTAGCCAGTACAGCAGTATTTTTTAAAATACTGGCCACTAAGAAAAGTTTCAAATAAAAATACTACAATTCTGTTGCCAGTGATTTGATTGTCATTACTTTGTCAGATAGGAAAAGATTCATTTATTAAAATAAACTCTATTACTTTTTGTTGCTCATATAATGACTGACATTATTTTGGTTTATTATTTGTCGTTTTCAATTTTCAATTTTCAATGTCAAACTACACCCTGGAGCCTAGGCGTCCAACTGCGGCCCTCCAGCTGTTTCTGGACTACCACTCCCATCATTCTCTGCCGTTCAAGGAAGCTAGTGGGTAATGATGGGATTTGAAGTTCAGCTGACACCTAGGCCATATAAATACTATAAGAGTCACCTACAATAAAATGCAAGGTGGTGAAGTAGCCTTTGTGAGAGTGTAGAATATTCAGAATATTCCTCTTTACTAATTTTCAATTCAATATTTTGACTTTTTTTTAATGCAGGATAAAGAAATGTCAGCACTCCTACTGAAAAAGTGTGCTCTTTGCTCTGCAAAAACAAGTCTGATTTTGTTTTTAATACAGGAAACATTTCGAATTTTATATATTGGGAAAAGTATCAATTTGCTTTAAATCACAACACATCCATATCTTGTATGTGCGTGGGTGTGTGTACAATATATAGAGAGAGAGAGAGAGAGAGAGAGAGAGAGAGAGAGAGAAATACTTGTACAAACAAGTATACATGACAGGGTTATATACATATGACACCGTTTGTGTGAAAAATGTGAACAAGGACAGTTTTGTGTTCAATAGTGTTGGTGAAAATGGAATTGTGTCAACCCTTTAATGAACATTTCAACAATTAATCTGAGTTCCAGATCCTAGTGAATGCTAGGATTGTAGCAGAAATAGACAAAAGGTGTTGACATCTGACAGCAAGGCCTTGTCAGCTGGCAGGCAGAATATATTACAAGGCAGAACATGGTACTTTCATAAAAAGATGTCACACTTTCAATAAACCTGTAAAGGTCCACAACATCTCAGGGGGGAAGGAATGGTAAATGCACATTAAAGCTGGCACATTTAAAATGAATGTTGCCTACTTTTTTTTACAATTAGCTGAAAATGTACCCTTTGCTGGCTTTCTGTCAGACTCCAACCCTCCCACGATGACCTCTGCTGAAATCCTTATAAAAAGAGCATTGGGAGCCAATCAAAAAGATGCACAGGGATGCCCAACACACATGGGCATGTGTACATTAGGAGTCTTCTTGCTTCTGTGGAGAAATTAGGATTTCATGGGGCTTGGAAGGCTATTTGTGAGGACTTCCTTTTTGAAGTGTGGCTCGGTGAGCTAGGTGGACCCGAGGTTTGCAGGATTTTCTGTAGTGAGCATGCTTCTCAGATAGAGCCGGGGCTGCGCAGACGCACTAGAAGGAGAGTGTGCTCCTGGAGTCAAGCGTAAGCTAGTTAAGTGGTATTAACATGTCTTCGTAATGTGTATTATAATCACACTGGGTATGAAGATGACTTTAAAATTGCTAAAACCATACTTGCCCACTTTATTTTTTGAAGTCCTGTGACGGGAAACGGGCGGGCCTAAACTGACAGAGTTACGTGAGGCTGCGTGAAGTTACACAGCATTCCGCTCCAGTGCTTGGAGCTCTTTTGGCGGCGTTTAAGCTGTGTGTGTCTGTTACAGTATTAATGACGGGACGGATCTCTTAGTAGCTATGCTAAAGCAAATATATTGTATTTATTTTGTGTATTCTCTCCAATTGTAAACTCTATCCACAAAGGTTGGCACTACCCAGGAATGCCAATGGCAACCACAAATATTAGAGACTTGACAAATATAATTGTAGATTTTAGGAGGGAAGCACACCAGCTAGGAGCCAGCCTAATTATTTTCAGGAGGCAGGGAAATGGCACTTCTGTAGACATTTATGTTAATAACAGTAAAGTTTATAAGGAGCCATCAGTAGTATACAAAATGTGTGTGAATAATGCAAAAAAGAAAAATATTAATAAAACAATGTTTTCCAGCCTGCAGCTTTAATTATAAATTCTAATTTTCCAGAGAAAAACTTCTACATAGGAAAAACATCCATTATATTTATATTAATATATCAGCTATAATTCACCCCAGCTCTCCATCTGCTCCTCTTGTAAGTAGCAGTTTAACCTGGATCTAGCTTTTGTTTGTAATGCACCGACTCATTATTTAAACTTATCTTGCATTGTGTAATTGTATATTTCTAATGATTAAAAATGTGATATTTTTTTTTTGTAGTTTTAATATTGCATTAGAGAAATACAAATATTGGCTTTCACTAGACCACAAGCTACATAAGCTACATATTATCATTGACATAAACCACACAATGACACAACCGTTTTATAATAAAGGATGCAGGAGCCAACATGATCTACTGTCCCCTAACAGGCCATCTGTTCAGGCATGCACACACTGCACAGTATGGAAACACACTTTATAATTACATATACCGTACATGCCCCATATGTAACTTTGTTAATATCATTTATCTAGAATTTTTGTTCAAAATTCAATACCTTGTTTAGTCCCTAGTGTGAAACCAAATCGCTATGTTCTAATTTACAAAGTAACATTTACCCAGAAAAAAGCGACAGAAACCAGTAGCCAAAAGTTTACCAAGAAATAGAGACAGAAACCAGTAGCCAAAAGTTTACCAAGAAATAGAGACAAAAACCAGAAGCCATTTTTTTTTTTTTACCAAGAAATAGAGACGAAAACAAGTAGCCATTATTTTACCAAGAAATAAAGACAAAAACCAGTAGCCAAAAGTTTACCAAGAAATAGAGACGGAAACCAGTAGCCATTATTTTACCAAGAAATAGAGACGAAAACCAGTAGCCAAAAGTTTACCAAGAAATAGAGACGAAAATCAGTAGCCAAACATTTACCAAGAAATAGAGATGAAAACTAGCAGCCAAAAGTTTACCAAAAAAAAAGCGACAGAAACCAGTAGCCAAAAGTTTACCAAGAAATAGAGATGAAAACCAGTAGCCAAAAGTTTACCAAGAAATAGAGACGAAAATCAGTAGCCAAACATTTACCAAGAAATAGAGATGAAAACTAGCAGCCAAAAGTTTACCAAAAAAAAAGCGACAGAAACCAGTAGCCAAAAGTTTACCAAGAAATAGAGATGAAAACCAGTAGCCAAAAGTTTACCAAGAAATAGAGACAAAAACCAGTAGCCAAAAGTTTACCAAGAAATAGAGATGAAAACCAGTAGCCAAAAGTTTACCAAGAAATAGAGACGAAAACCAGTAGCCAAAAGTTTACCAAGAAACAGAGATGAAAACCAGTAGCCAAAAGTTTACCAAGAAAAAGAGACGAAAACCAGTAGCCAAAAGTTTACCAAGAAATAGAGATGAAAACCAGTAGCCAAAAGTTTACCAAGAAATAGAGACGAAAACCAGTAGCCAAAAGTTTACCAAGAAATAGAGATGAAAACCAGTAGCCAAAAGTTTACATAGAAATAGAGACAATAACCAGTAGCCAAACCAGTTCGTTGATGTGCATTTGAATAAAGTGATCGTTATCATTTAATGCTCTGACATTATTCAGACAAATGTGCTCTGCACATGTTTACTATTGCACCATTTACATGTTATACATCCCTGACTGGCCATGTCTCTTACAAAGAAATGGCCAAGCCCAACTGTTTGATTGTTTCTTATCACACTTAAAGGGACTGTCCCTTTTGTCATACCTCTGTTTTGTCATCGAGAGCACGGTTTGAGCGCTGTACCACCAGTGATCCAGTGATCTTCTATCATCATTGTGTCTGGTGGGTCAGTACCATATGGTGGGTCGAACTCCAGCCTCTGTAGACCAATCTCAGGGCGATGTGGTCCTTCTACAAGATACGTACCACATCCTTCCTTTTAATCAGTCCCGTTTTAAGATAAAAAGCTATTGGCAGGAACTGGGCAACTGTTCCCCATTATAACATAAAAATAACCCCCACTTTGGTCCATAGGCCTCCGTGTGAATTCGATGGATTACCTATTTACCAGCAGAACTTCCTTCAGAATCACATTCGTGACAATTAAGCAAAGTTTAATGTACAAAAATGTGTCAACGTATTTCTTTAAAACCTTCAGCAAGTGCCAGAGGGAAACATATGCACTCATACTGCCTTTATCTAATTATAGCACAGCTTTGTTCAGTCTTTTTGGCAAACTTCACCGGATAGTTTCCTTGTGTAATCCTGATACAGTTGCGTTTACTGGCTGCTCTCGCAGTAAGAGCTGTTCTGTTTTGATTTACAGTTTGCTACAGATTGGCTTCATATGAAACTCCTAAAAAAGATCAGATTTCCTTTCAATAGCTCAAGTCAAAGGTATATGTTTTACAAGGAGATTTGCAAAGCAAACAGTTTATTTTACGGTCAAAATATTATTTTTCAAACATCTGCCTCAAAGGTGCGGTAACAATGTGTTCATTGTGGATCCGTCCCTTCTGCTTCACAAGGGACTGTCCAGATCGAGAAACAATTAGCAATTACCTTCCCCCATTTTAAGGACTCTGGAGAACTAATACTGCGCAAGAGTAGAGTGCTGTAGTAGCGGTGACACACACCCTCCTTAGTCACACCTCAAACAGTGTCCGATCCTTGGGACACGTTTGGAAGTTTGAGAGCAGACTTAACACTCGGCTGGTGTCAAGGGATATGGCGGTGTATGCTACTGAGTGCCTTCTCAATGCTCCCTTCTTATCACTACTACTTTGACACGTGTGCATAGAAACAGGGAATACTTTTTCCAAATATGAGTTAGACTTTAGACATACAGAAAGTATATGTATAAAGAACAACTCTGGGGTGGGGGTGGGGGGGTTTCTAAAAGTGATATAACCTGCAGGAACATTCCATCGGTTTTTGACTGCCCTTCATTAAAACGTTTGATTGCTCTTTTTAATTAACCAGCCGTCATCTTACTTCAAGTGTGTTTGTTCTGTTAAAACCCTTGTGTCAGTAAAACTTCCCAACCCATCCTTTTCAATTCTACCACGTGGAACAGAAGAGGTTAAACATGATAATTATAACTCAATATCAATAGGCTCTCCAATGAAGACATGCAGGCTTTTGTGTTTGGCTTTGTGCCATTGAACCAAGAATGACTCCATCTAGCACATTACCTTGTTGAACAAGCTCTCGCTCTCTCTTTTTCATCCTAAACTAAAACATTTTTGACAAGCAACTCATCTAGAGCCATTTCATACAGATTTCCTTTCATTTGCATTCTCATTAGAATAATGTGATTTTTTTTTCGCCTTCTTTTTTTCCCCTCCTTCCATTCCCTTCCTCTCCTTACACCAAGTGGTATGTTGGAAGTTCCTTCCTGGCACGAAAAAAAAAAACCACAAAAAAAAAACCCCCACTGAACCCCACATCCAAGGTGATTATCCAAACCAACCTGACAGCCCATCGTATGCAAGGTTTGTATGATTGGCAATTTAAACAACTCCAAGTGATGTACGAACAGCAAGATCACATCACAAGTCATCGTAACAAGTTAACTTAATACAGGAGTGGACGAGACGAGAGTGGACATCTGCTGTTAAAAAGAATATACAATAACCAATATGTAAATGCTTTGAACCATTCAGTGTACTGCTTAAAACTAATTTTTTTTTTTTTTGTTAAATCAACAATATTAATCATGTTTGGATTAAAGCATGTTTTTATTTTTTTTGTTGATCATGCTGAAAAACATGCTTTTATGTATAATTTGTCATACATTTGTTAAAAAAACAAAAAAAACACGGATGTGTGAAAATGGATGAATAAGAAACAAAAAAATGAAAAAGCTATTTTAGCCATCTGACATGTTGGGTACAGTTCAAAGCAAACTCATAGGTAAGGATGGACAAGTAAAAATAATAATAATGATAATTTAAAAAAAAGATCATATCAGTACACAATACTAATTTCCCCTTTTTTGTGACGGTAAATTAATCCCATCCCTACATCTGTATTTCATAACCGAAAAAAAAATCTTGTGTAAGTAGTATCAAAGCCGATTGTTTTGTTTCTTGTTCTTCCAAAAATGTCACATTTACTTTCTCATTGGCTAAATATATTACCCTCCGCTTTCGTCTTGTCTGGACAACATCTTAATTAATTTAACAATGCAGGTGCAGTTAGTTCCTTGATGTTTGATAAGTTCAAATACAGTTCTTCCTGTAATTAATTTGGACTTTGAATTTTTGGGGGTAACTAATCCATCCTTCTAGATAAACATCGATTTGTTATGTGATGCATAAGGATTTCAACCTGAAAAATATTATTTCTGTATTCACAAAGCATTTTTCAAATGCCTTTTTTTTTTTTGTCTCCCCAGTCGTATAATCTATTCTCACCTTTTGAATACAACGCTTCATACCTGTGAATCGAATTCTTGCCCCACAAAAAATGTAACTCATGCAAAATAATGGAAAAAAAAAAAAAACAGTTAGCATATTGATAAGTCAATTAATCACCCAGTTTCTAGTAGAATAAGCACTAATATTCTCGGCTGTGACCCTGACAAATGTTTCTGTGGCTCATTCTTTAAACGTGGTCATCTGTAGAGTAGCGAGTGTGTCGTCTTGCTCTCTGAGTCTAATAAACCGTCTGTGTCAAGACTGTTGGCAGTACATTTTTTGCTTGTTTGGTTCATCTTCTCTCCCAAATAAAGCCGGCAGTGTGCTGTGACTTGAGATAGCTCTGCTGACATTATCGATTTCTATCCACACTACACTTTGTCAAAAATCAAATACCAGCCCTTTTGCCCCCTTTCACCTTTACCAAACGTTCAGAAAATAGACCTCTTCTATATCGAGCATGAAAACATAGGACCAGTCTCTCTCTCTCTCTATCTTTTTATAATACAAAGTGCTGCATCTTCAATGATAGGTAAAATAAATCATGAATGCATCCAGAATTAACGTGATAACAAACAAGGTACAGGGTTTGTATTAATTATGCTGTATAAAACAGACAGGCCGAGAGCAGGAAGAAAAAGCAGCCTATAGATTTATTTGAATTTTTTTTTTTTAAACAAAAATTTTGTTTTTTCCAAACAGTTTTACTAATACACATGCAAGTTAGATTCGGATAACTTAATACAGACACGTTAGGAAGGACTTCCTCTTTAAGATCTATCACAGGCCTTGACAAATACGGTCAAACAGGCTAATTCAGGAGCCAGCCTAGTTATTTCTAGGAGCCAGGGACAATCTACTTCTGTGCAAAACAATCAGAAATGTTAGGAGCCAACAGAAGCTATTTTATTAGCCATGTCTTCTTGGCTCCCAGAACTTTCCAAGTTCTAATTCAGAATAAAATATTTCATATCTGCGCAACGCCAGTTTTTCACTTTGTCCACGGTGAGCGATAATCTGAGACTTCACGTGTCTCTCCGATGCAAAGACGAATTTGCCGTGAAGACTGTTACTGGTCAGACGTGTGCATTAAGTATGCCATAAACCTTTCCCCTGGCCAGAGAACCACACTCTCCTCTTCCTTCGTCCTGACACTGAGAAAATATTATGCAGTGACTCCATTCTAGTGAATCCGTGTGATTCATTGCCCAATTTTAAACTGCCAAGCTGCTAAATTGCATCAGGTCTGCCAAAATTCATTCCAGGACCACGAAGAGATATGAAAAATTAAATGTCATCTTGGTACAGTGGAAAACTTTTACATTTCAGAGAGCAGAATATGCTGCATTCTGTAATGATGGATGATTGCCGATGGCTATACTTAACCTACTTAGTAATGTCATGTAGTGAAAAGCATGTTTACCTAAAAAAATGGCAGAAGACATAAACTGTATCAAGGTCTGACATCAATGCATTTCCCTCTAAATAAAGTGACTTTTTATGTTGATTCTCCGATCGAAAATAATTTTTTCTCATCAGTGGGTGAGAGCAGTGCATTACAATGTGAGGGCTGACAGGCTCGGAGGTTATAGAGCACTTAGCTCGCGAACACAGACGCGCTCTCTCTTATTTCTTAAATTTATTTTTAGAAATATATATTTTTCATATGTATCTTACTGACGGAAAAAAAAAAAAATCAAAACCAAACCTGCATCAGTCAGATTACGACTTAATCGCGTGTGACGTCAGATGTGTACTAAAAAAAAAAAAAGCGACTGCGCGCTGAGAATATCTGCAGCCCAGGAAAGTGTTAACCTCAAGCTGCGCCGTGCAAAGCGACTGCGCGGAAATGGCTTTTCACTGATGCAACCCAAACCTCCCCCATGCTCCCCTAAATAAAATAAAAAAATAAAAAAAAACCCAATCTCCTGTAATTTCTCTCCAGAGCTTTGCCTGGCTGTGACAGTTTCATTTGTTTAACACACAGCTACCGGCGCTCTTACTTCTAGATTATGATATTGCTCTTTCGTGCATTATTATATCGCAGCTAAAAGGGGAAATTTGGGAATACCTGAGCATGGCTGTCTCTTAAAATGCCTGGTCACCAAGGGTTTGATCCTGCTATTACCGATCTCCTGTCTCTCCTTAGAACGTTCAGCTCAGCGAATTCTCCACATCTTCATGCTGCGACTGTGATATTCATTATGAATACCATTTGTATTAATCATTACGATAAATGGCTGGCTTGGCTATCTGAATGCCTCATTTACAGAAACTTCTCTCCTGTGCCATTTGTTACAAATTACTGCCAAAGCTTTATATTTTGGTTATTTTGTTATTTTTTTTTCCCATCCGAGTCACTTTCGTTCTTTCTCTTTAAATGTATGTGCTGGATATACGTATATTATTTTCAGCCCGAATAAGATAGTAGCCTCTAAAGCGTCTGTGCAAATAATATCATGGAATCCCAACAGCGAGGATCTCAGGTGATGGAGGAAAAACATCCCATCTCCGGTTGATTAAATTATTCACCCTTACAAACTACAATCACGCATTATTAAAAATTAGAACAAATTCATGCGGGGACAGAGACCTGAAACTATTTATTGCCTGATTGTTTGGTTTTCTAATTTGCATCATTGATGTTTTTCTTTCTTTTCATGCGTTTTTATTTATTTATTTGGGATGTATTTTAAAGATATAGCACCAGACACCGTAGCTTTGTTATTTGCCGAATGCTAATCCTGATATTATCTAGTGCTCAGGTTTTACGTGGGTCACATTTGATGGCATTGTTTCATTATCTAAAGCTGGCGTTTATATTCAGGTAGGATCTGGGCGGCTCCAGGAGTACAACTCCCATGTTCCCAGGACATCCGCTCGGAATTGCAGAGCATTATGGGAGCTGTAGTTTAATGACAGGTGGAATACTCTGCAGTCGGACATCTTTGACAGTGGCATGCCCATACTATAGGCTTTGATCATGAAAGACGGAATTGCAGGGAAATGACAAGGGAATTTCAATACACAGACAGGCAGGACAGACAGACAAGCAGGACAGACAGCCGCAGACAGGCAGAACAGACTTACGCAGACAGGCAGGACAGACAGAAGCAGACAGGCAGGACAGACAGACACAGAAAGGCAGGACAGACAGACTCAGACAGTCAAAGAGATAGACACAGGCAGGTAGGAAAGACAGACTCAGACAGCAAAAAGATAGACATAGACAGGTAGGACATCAAAGATATACACATTGGGCAGTGATGGCGAACCTATAGGTGCCACAAGTATAGAATCGAATGTGCCTACAATATCTCCATGAATTATGGAGGAGCCAGTAGATGTTAGGATTTAAGACCAATACTAGGAGATATTAGACACTTTATTGCAAATTTTTACTTGAATTCATTGGCGCAAGCGAAAATGAAAGAGAGGAGAGCAAGACTGAGCAGGGTGGCTGATGGAACGACAGAGAAGGCACTTTGAGAGCTTCATCATGGCTACCTGCAGAAAACTGAACACTCAAGTTCAAAAATGTCTTCCCTCACTGCACTAGGGTTTAGTTGTCCAACTGTGGCCCTTCAGCTGTTTTTGTACTAAAACAACAATAATTCCATCTGATGGGGAATTATGGGGTTTGTAGTTCTACGGCAGCAGGAGGGGCAAAGTTGAACGGCTAAGCACTTCAGCACGTAGATGGGAAAAGCCCCGTTGAGCTAGCTGGTAGGCAATTGCCCTTCTGCCCCCCTCGTTTCCAGCCCTCCCTGGTGCTACATTATGTATCCGCTCTTAGTGGAGGCAACATTCTGAAACCAAGCTTTGTACATCTCGGCCTCAGATTGCTGGGCAGCTCCATCAGGGCTCTGCAGACAGCGAACTAATGTGACCTAGTGTTATAACCAATTCCTAAACATGGTGCGTGCATATTTGATTTGCACTTAACATTTTGATTTAATATAGAAGGCATGCCATGCAGTCTCCTGTGTTCTTCCCATCTCACCCATGAATGATTAAACAGAAGATATAGTACTCCTGCTACGGTCTTTCTTCCAAACGGCCATCTCCACACTTTCTAAAGTGTGCTTACCACTGAATTCTGAGCAATGACCAGGCTCCTTTAGCAATTAAAATCCAGGGCAAAGACACAGCAGCTTCGTTTGGCTGAAACACTTCGCCATTCATCATCTCAGCTGCCATAAAATAGCACTAGATGGAATCTTTGATTTTAGCTTTAGAAGAACATAAATCAAAATCTAAAGCATGGCTGTCAGGAGAATCACCAGAATTATCCATTTGAGAGAGGGTTGGAGAGCAGGGTATTCTCTCTCTTTCTCTCTCATTGTTCAAACTCAGCTCAACTGTTCATGCATGGAGAAAAGGCCTTCACATGCTCCTTGCTGTTCTGTAAGTAGTTTATACTAAGTGACCCATAGGAAGACTGTTAAAGAGAGGGATCATACCTTTAATGTAATTATATGCTTCATATGTCTGAATGCGAAATCAATGTACAAGCCTAGGAGAGAGGCGGCCCACACGTCCACGCTCCTGATTAATTCACTGTGCGTTTTATTCAAAGCGGATCGAGATGTAAATAAAAAATTAATGAACATAGAAAACTTTTTTCCCTCTGGCGCCAGTTCTAACAGACAAATGACGTAATGATGTGAGATTGTTCGAAGGCGCGGTGAGCTTACTGGCACTGTGCCGACACTTAAGGTTGTCACCCAACTTGTATTTACCAGCAGGCTGGTATAAAATTAGTTAGAGGTGGGCAGTAGCAAGACAGGTCTAGGGCAGTTCATCGCGGCCATCACCGCTGACAGTTCAGCGCGGCAGTGTCACCGTGGCTGTATATACGCTAAGAGTTCACACTTACAAACAGACAATAGACCACTCTTACTAAAGTAACCCCCCTAAAACTAACCCTGAGCCCAATACCAACCGTAAAAATGTAACTCGTATCCCCAAACCCTAATACTAACCCCAAACCCTAATACTAACCCTAACACTGAACCTAATACTAACAGTAACCCTAATACTAACCCCAAACCCTAATACTAACCCTAACACTGAACCTAATACTAACAGTAACCCTAATACTAACCCCAAACCCTAATACTAAACCTAACCATGAACCTAATACTAACAGTAACCCTAATACTAACCTTTATATTAAGGCCCAATACTAACCCTAATACGACCCTAATACTAACCCTAATACTAAGCCCCAATACTAACCCTAATACTAAGCCCCAATACTAACCCTAACCCTAACCCTAATACTAAGCCCCAATACTAACCCTAATACTAACCCCAAACCCTAATACTAACCCTAACACTGAACCTAATACTAACAGTAACCCTAATACTAACCCCAAACCCTAATACTAAACCTAACCATGAACCTAATACTAACAGTAACCCTAATACTAACCTTTATATTAAGGCCCAATACTAACCCTAATACGACCCTAATACTAACCCTAATACTAAGCCCCAATACTAACCCTAATACTAAGCCCCAATACTAACCCTAATACTAAGCCCCAATACTAACCCTAACCCTAACCCTAATACTAAGCCCCAATACTAACCCTAATACTAAGCCCCAATACTAACCCTAATACTAAGCCCCAATACTAACCCTAACCCTAACCCTAATACTAAGCCCCAATACTAACCCTAATACTAACCCTAACACTGAACCTAATACTAACAGTAACCCTAATACTAACCCCAAACCCTAATACTAAACCTAACCATGAACCTAATACTAACAGTAACCCTAATACTAACCTTTATATTAAGGCCCAATACTAACCCTAATACGACCCTAATACTAACCCTAATACTAAGCCCCAATACTAACCCTAATACTAAGCCCCAATACTAACCCTAATACTAAGCCCCAATACTAACCCTAACCCTAACCCTAATACTAAGCCCCAATACTAACCCTAATACTAAGCCTAATACTAAGCCCCAATACTAACCCTAATACTAACCCTAATACTAACCCTAATACTATGCCCCAATACTAACCCTAATACTAACCCTAATACTAACCCTAATACTAACCCTAATACTAAGCCCCAATACTAACCCTAATACTAACCCTAATACTAAGCCTAATACTAACCCTAACACTAACCCTAATACTAAGCCCCAATACTAACCCTTATACTAAGCCCCAATACTAACCCTAATACTAACCCTAATACTAAGCCTAATACTAACCCTAACACTAACCCTAATACTAAGCCTAATACGACCCTAACACTAACCCTAATACTAAGCCCCAATACTAACCCTAATACTAAGCCCCAATACTAACCCTAATACTAACCCTAATACTAAGCCTAATACTAACCCTAACACTAACCCTAATACTAAGCCCCAATACTAACCCTTATACTAACCCTAATACTAACCCTAATACTAACCCTAACACTAACCCTAATACTAAGCCCCAATACTAACCCTAATACTAAGCCCCAATACTAACCCTAAACCTAACCCTAATACTAAGCCCCAATACTAACCCTAATACTAAGCCTAATACTAAGCCCCAATACTAACCCTAATACTAACCCTAATACTAACCCTAATACTATGCCCCAATACTAACCCTAATACTAACCCTAATACTAACCCTAATACTATGCCCCAATACTAACCCTAATACTAACACTAATACTAACCCTAATACTAACCCTAATACTAAGCCTAATACTAACCCTAACACTAACCCTAATACTAACCCTAATACTATGCCCCAATACTAACCCTAATACTAACCCTAATACTAACCCTAATACTATGCCCCAATACTAACCCTAATACTAACCTTAATACTAACCCTAATACTATGCCCCAATACTAACCCTAATACTAACCCTAACACTAACCCTAATACTATGCCCCAATACTAACCCTAATACTAACCTTAATACTAACCCTAATACTATGCCCCAATACTAACCCTAATACTAACCCTAATACTAACCCTAACACTACCCTAATACTAACCCTAATACTAAGCCTAATACTAACCCTAACACTACCCTAATACTAACCCTAATACTAACCCTAACACTAACCCTAATACTATGCCCCAATACTAACCCTAATACTAACCCTAATACTAACCCTAACACTACCCTAATACTAACCCTAATACTAAGCCTAATACTAACCCTAACACTACCCTAATACTAACCCTAATACTAACCCTAACACTAACCCTAATACTATGCCCCAATACTAACCCTAATACTAACCCTAATACTAACCCTAACACTACCCTAATACTAACCCTAATACTAACCCTAACACTAACCCTAATACTATGCCCCAATACTAACCCTAATACTAACCCTAATACTAACCCTAACACTACCCTAATACTAACCCTAATACTAACCCTAACACTAACCCTAATACTATGCCCCAATACTAACCCTAATACTAACCCTAATACTAACCCTAACACTACCCTAATATTAACCCTAATACTAACCCTAACACTAACCCTAATACTGTGCCCCAATACTAACCCTAATACTAACCCTAATACTAACCCTAATACTAACCCTAATACTAACCCTAATATTAAGCCCATATACTAACCCTAATATTAAGCCCCAATACTAACCCTAATACTAAGCCCTAATACTAACCCTAATATTAAGCCCCAATACTAACCCTAATACTAAGCCCTAATACTAACCCTAATATTAAGCCCATATACTAACCCTAATACTAACCCTAACACCTTTCCTAATACTAACCCCTAATAAGTGCCGTGGGGAAGTGTGCAATAGACTGTCCTGCACCAACTGTCCCATCCACTAGAAAGGCAGCTATTGTTTTGAAGAAAAGGTTACAAGCCTGCATACCCTTATTAATAATCTTACCAGGAATATCAAGGATCACGCCAAGGGTTCTAAGGAGATGGTGTCTAAACGCTGAGGTAGTTTGGGAGTTGTGAGAATGCACCCCAGCACACCCTGTGTAAAGCTGCTCTTTATGTGCTAAACATGTGGTAATTAATTGCACCATCTGTCTTCCTGCCAGCTGTTTGATAAGATTCATCCTACAGCAGACGGGGGCAGCTGCTAAATGCTCTGACTGCAGTACCTACTAAAACCTCAAGGTCACAGGTTCAATTCATGACAGTCGGCTCAGAACATCATACTGCCGAGGTTGCTAAAATGAGTGCCATTAAGTTGGCTAATAACAGAATCTACTGAATCTAAAAACCAGTTATTAGTTCCTGCTATTCATTACTGGTGGCATGCCAGGGTATGGCTAGTTTGTGGGACAGAGCAGCCTGCTATTGTGGGTATTTTGGGGCGGTGGGTATGTGTTGTATACCCTGATACATGTTCAGTTGCCGTAGAATAGCTAAAACCTGTAGATAGAACCTATTTTATATATTGCACTTTTCTCCTTGATGGTACTGTAACCTTATGGCACCTGTTTTAATGGCCTGTGGACGGATAAAAGCAATACTTGTTACGTGGAATTTAAACCTGTAACCTTGAATAGATGATGCATTAATCAGCTGAGTTTTGTGTCCCACCGTCCTGGGTTAGTTTTAGAATATCTGCCTCCTAATAGGGTAATGCTCCTTCAAACAAGCAAATTAACTTTTACCAACACAAGACCAAACATAGAAACATAGAATGTGTCGGCAGATAAGAACCATTCGGTCCATCTAGTCTGCCCAATTTATTTTTGAGTCCTTTTATTAGTCCCCCGTTCCCGGTCTTATATCTAGGATAGCCTTGTGTCTATCCCACGCATGCTTAAACTCCTTGACTGTGTTTACCTCTACCACTTCTGCTGGAAGGCTATTCCATACATCCACTACCCTCTCAGTAACGTAATACTTTCATTAGTCCCTGGCCTTATCTTATATCTAGGATAGTCTTATACCTATCCCATGCATGCTTAAACTCCTTCACTGTATTAACCTCTACCACTTCTACTGGAAGACTATTCCATACATCCACTACCCTCTCAGTAATGTAATACTTTCATTAGTCCCTGACCTTATCTTATATCTAGGATAGCCTTATACCTATCCCATGCATGCTTAAACCCCTTCACTGTATTAACCTCTACCACTTCCACTGGAAGACTATTCCATGCATCCACTACCCTCTCAGTAAAGTAATACTTTCATTAGTCCCTGGCCTTATCTTATATCTAGGATAGCCTTATACCTATCCCATGCATGCTTAAACTCCTTCACTGTATTAACCTCTACCACTTCTACTGGAAGACTATTCCATGCATCCACTACCCTCTCAGTAATGTAATACTTTCATTAGTCCCTGACCATATCTTATATCTAGGATAGCCTTATACCTATCCCATGCATGCTTAAACTCCTTCACTGTATTAACCTCTACCACTTCTACTGGAAGACTATTCCATGCATCCACTACCCTCTCAGTAATGTAATACTTTCATTAGTCCCTGGCCTTATCTTATATCTAGGATAGACTTATACCTATCCCATGCATGCTTAAACTCCTTCACTGTATTAACCTCTACCACTTCTACTGGAAGACTATTCCATACATCCACTACCCTCTCAGTAATGTAATACTTTCATTAGTCCCAGGCCTTATCTTATATCTAGGATAGCCTTATACCTATCCCATGCATGCTTAAACTCCTTCACTGTATTAACCTCTACCACTTCTACTGGAAGACTATTCCATACATCCACTACCCTCTCAGTAAAGTAATACTTTCATTAGTCCCTGACCTTATCTTATATCTAGGATAGCCTTGTGTCTATCCCACGCATGCTTAAACTCCTTGACTGTGTTTACCTCTACCACTTCTGCTGGAAGGCTATTCCATACATCCACTACCCTCTCAGTAAAGTAATACTTCCTGATATTACTTTTAAATCGTTGCCCCTCTAATTTAAGACTATGTCCTCTAGTTGTGGTAGTTTTTCTTCCTTTAAATATACTCTCCTCCGTTACTGTGTTGATTCCCTTTATGTATTTAAATGTTTCTATCATATCCCCCCTGTTACGTCTTTCCTCCAAGCTATACATGTTAAGATGCTTTAACCTTTCCTGGTAAGTTTTATCCTTCAACCCATGAACCAGTTTAGTAGCCCTTCTCTGAACTCTCTCCAAAGTATCAATATCCTTCTGGAGATACGGTCTCCAGTACTTCGTACAATACTCCATCTACTTCTCCACCTACATTCATAAGATTCAAAACGATGCCCCAGTGGATCATAGATGAGCATTGAGCATAGACAAGCAATTTTATTGGTCTCTCCCACAAAGTGAGGGGTCAGAAGGTTGATATGGCACCATAGTGAGCAGTACTGCACATCTCCCATAGATCACCACACACCTGTGATATTTCCCTTTTATTGGTAGCTCGCATTGGATGTGTGTAATTCTCAGTTGTGTAACTGCCATTTGTGTACATTCCCTACAAAATCACTGAAATCCCATTAATTCTACGTTTAAAAAAAATCGATTGCAGCCGCAACGACCGCGCAAGTTCATTTTAAACTTTATATATTTTTAAGAAACTGTATTATTTTGAGGAATAAGAAATTCAAGAAGAGCTTCAGAGCCGGACAATAATACATGAAAAAAAAAAAATTCCCAAATTTTCTTCAAAAGTAATAATAAGAAAAACAAATAGTGAAACGTTCCAGCCCCCGTGCTGCGTCCCCTCCACTCCAGATTAGGGATGCGTTACTTGCCCTCACGCTTTATTTTTATCACCATCATTTGTTATTATACAAAATCATGGACTCTATTGAACCTTGAATGTGTTCGCCCAGCTGGATTAATTAATGCCTACTGGTCATTGACCTTTAGGTTTCAATATGGACAACCGTGACCACAAGACTGATGATCCTTTCCGAAACATTATGCAGTATAGGTGATGTGCACAAGTCCCCAGTGATAGAACACAGATAGAACAAGCGCTCTCGCCAAAACTCCATTTACAAATACCCAGCGGCCGAGGTATTAACACCACTGCTGCCACAGCCATGAAATACCAGCAAAACTGGGAACATTTTAGCTTTTAAATGGAGAAGGAATTATCAGAAGTTTGTCGTCCATTATTCTTACTATTGTATCTGTGTCTTAAAAAAACAATATATGTATTTTTACGTAGCTGTAAGTTTTCTTTGAGAAATGCCAGGGATTAAGAGCGCCATGTTATAAGGAGCAGGAGAGAAGAAGGGGAGTAAAAATTATAACTACTTAATAGGAGGTTGATCTGACACAATACTGAGTGTCGGGAGTCCAGACAGAACCTGCCTCACCCCACTGTTGCATCAGCTGTAGAATCCCTTCAATACTCGGGGTTGGAGTTTAAATTCCAGCCCTTTATCCTCCAAAGTTCGATAGAATGAGAACCATTAAGTTGGGTAATAGTAACATCCCCAAAATGTAATTGAAAATCAGAGAAAATTTGGGTATTATTAAAGGGACACTACCACTTACATAAGATTTAACTAGATTACTTGTGCATTTAAAACAAACACATATATAAGACATATGCCAATTTTTTTTTATTTTTTTTCTCTATGTTTGAATGAATTGCGTATAAAAAGAAAAATAAAATTAGGTGTTTATCTCCAGCATCCATTCTGAGAATTTTACCCATGATGCTACAGTCTCCAAAATCTTCCAGCCAGTCGCACTTTACAACTGTGGCCAAATCCTGCATGATGATGTAATAAGATACTCCCCTGGTCTCTTACTGACTCCTGTGTATCATAGTGGACAGAACTAGGTGGTTGTGTACAACACAAAGAGAGGCATTTACTAAAAAACATAAATATATTTTATGTGCAAAACCATTTTTGCGCTTTGCTCCTATTGCAATGTGCTAAACATTTAACACTCAAATAGTACACACAAGCAAATAGAAACAGGCATAACTGAGAATAAAAACAGGCAATTTTGCGAATATTTTCTCTACCTCTTTTGATAGCACTTGCTAAAAGCTGGTGTAATTTTCACACGCAAATAAGAATATATTCGCAAAACTCTTTAGAGTGCGCAAATCTAAACGCAATTTATTGGCGTGGAAAAATGCACGCTAAATAAAAATAAACAGAAGAGGCGCAAATCAGGGAAAACAAGCGCAAAATGTTACAGTCGCAAAATTTCTCTTTATTCATGTTTTACCTACTTTTTTCCCCACTGCACTTGTTTAGTATATGACCCCCAGAGAGAGGAGATTGACCTGATCAAACAGGATCATAACCCCGCCCCCTTGTGATGTCATAGTTACATTACCCTCCCATTCAATGCAAGTCTATGGTCAGAATTCTGACTTATAGACTGCATTCTGTGTCCCCAGCCCCAAAGTGACATACTAGTGCTGTAAAGTCCCTCTCTGGGGGTGGCACCCAAAAACACTATATTTCACAAAGTGGCGGCGCCCAGTCACACCTGTTTAGTAGAATATTTGATAAAATAAACTCACAAAATAAAAGCAAAAGGCATATTTGAATCAACAATGCAAAAAAATGTAAATAAAATAAACCCTTTTCATTTTTTGGTGGGAGTGTCCCTTTAATGGCCAATCCAATGCAAATTAACCTACAAGAAGGTTTATTATCTGATAAAATGTGATACTTCCCCTTTAAATATTGAAATTCCCCTTATAAACTGTTATGATATGTGATCCCTTCCCAATTTCCTATCGGGGGAGTGAATACATTATTTAATGGTTAGAAGATCTGCATGCTCCGGTGTGATCCACAAGGTTTCAACAGATCACCTCTGATGGAGAGAGCCAGGAATTGGCAAGACATCTTCCTTACCCTCATCTCAGCAATTCCCGCAGTATGAATGCCATTCCTAAAGTACTGCAATAATAAAGAACATAGTCAGGCTAATGATGTTACCGCTATTGACAAAGTCTCCTAGCGACACAGTTCCTAAATGGAGAGCCATTTGTAAGGATTTTAATATAATATTTTCGGTTATTACTATAAGCTACTAATTAGGTCATAAATTACAGTGTTAATATTCACTCCCAACAAATAAGCGTTTGTGCTAGAAATTGTGTCTTGTTATGATAGCAGAGGGACCCATTCACCAAGTCAAGGCCCCCCTGCCTAAATGGAAGCCTCTGTAATTCTAAGTTTATTTGGGGGGGTGGGGGGGGGGATATTTATAGTGGAAATGTTTTGGTATACACGGGCTGGTTACTGCGGTGTAGTTGGGTTTTTTTTTTTTTGGGGGGGGGGGGGTTTGATGCTCCACCTGAAGTACCTGTTCAACCGTCATGGTCACAGGTTCTAGCAGGACCAACTGATCCCAGCATCCTTTCAAGGTCGATTAAATGAATTCCATTAAGTTGGGTAATAACATCTATTCAGCTGCTGATTTGGTATAAAAGCACGTGTTAAAAAGCAGGGGGGGGGGGTTTATTAGGGGAAAAATGGCTATTCTTTTATATTCTCCGTCCGCTATTTTGTGAACAAGACATTGCTGGCTTCTCCGAGCCATTAAAGGTTTGACAGACCTGCTGGGATCTCATTAAAGATTCTTGACTTAGTACTTTGGATTTTTTTTTTTTTTTTTAATATTTACAGGTCTTTATTTAATTATTATTCTTCAACATACATATAAAAAAAAAAACAAACATACACATATACATAATTACATATACAGACACAGTTCTGGCTGAAAGTGCAAATCAAAGCCCCCCCCCCCCCCCCCCCCCCACCCACCGAAATTTCAGGTTTGTCAAATACCAAAAAAGGAAAAAAAGAGAGAGGAGGAAGAAAACAGGAAAAGAGAAAGGCCCGCAAGGATCCGCCGCGTCCGTCCCGCGTCAATGTCCCAATTTTTTTTTAATAGATCTTTATATGGTAAATTAAAGACATCCTGACTGTGTGAGTCAGTCCCTGCTTCAAATTCTAACCCAAAAAATATGCTTCTAAATCTCTAACCCATGACCACTGGTGCTGGGAAGCAAGTCCATGCATCTAACACCACATCGATGGAGTCATATTTTCCCTATCGATCGCCATCCTTCAGGGTAAATGCGGACCTCTTATCCCGGGTCCCGGTGTCTGTGTTGGAGGGATGCTTCATTCCTGGATTTCACTAATGTGTTATGTCTTTTTGGAAAAGACGAGAGTGGGAGTCTGATCTAATAGGTAATGGTCTAAACAGGGCACGTTGCCATATGTGTTATTTCGCACAATCATTTATTTATAAAGCCCTGATATGTCCCACATCATTGAACGGTAAAGGGAGTAAGCATTACAAATGGACAGGATATCTCAATCTATATTCCCCTGCCATTCCTGTAACCGGCCACCGTGTCCCCATGTTTATATCTGGCGTCTGCTGCGTGGAATTCTGACCCAACGCATTTAGCTTTCACACAGATACCCATAAACATGACTCCATGATAGCCTTTGATGGGTCTGTCACCCGAACACTGTAGAGAATAAACAAAAATGAAAAATGATCTATGATCTAACATGCAAAGGACACCTTTCACACTGAATGAATTTGCATATCAAGAAACAGGTGATGTCATCAACAGGAGACACTTGAAACACATATTTGTCTGTTATTTGGTGCACTTGCTGCAATTCTCCCCAGACAATGCATACATTCACAGTACAAGCAATATTCAGGTTGAGTCCCTTTAACACTAGCAGGAGTCAGATCCGCACCCAGGAGATTCTGCAGCACCTTTCTGTGTGCCATCAGACCGGGGGATTAGTCCCTGTGTTTGTAATGGTGAGAGTATCTGGGCTACTGATGTCCTGATCGTCCATTAACATTCATTTGCCCCCCTCTCCCTCCCCCTCCCCCTAATGTCCGCTGTAACACCCCTGCATGCATTCGGCCCTACTTTACACAGATACTTGCAACTCCAAGAAGTATTGACTTCAGCAAAAGTATCCTGCAAAAAATGCCCTTAGAGATACAACATCTCTGAAAAATAATCCTGGCACCTAATTACCCCAGTGTAGTTTGCTGGTTTTATCTGTAATTGCACTGCATATCCTTTCATTCTAATTTACTTTACATCTAAAGTGTGATAATCAAGACAAGCAGAACAGGACAGCCCTGCTACTGGTTCTACCACTGACACCAGTTAATGCCTAATTATAACAGCTAAATTAAGGATGTGACTGGAGAAGGGGCGAGCCGTGGTTTAAAGCATTTAATTCTATGGCTAGAAAGTCGAGCTTTTAAATTGTAAGTGAGGAAATCAATATTATGGCTCATTATATTGGTATTGTTAAAGAGATTAATGAAATTAAGTATTTTACTTATTAAAAAAAGTTTTATCTTGAAGTAATGGTGTCTCAGGCTGAAGGAGCACAGAACCTCACAGATTTCCTAGAAATGTAACTCTTTAGATGGCTCTTCAGATACCTGATCTGTCTGCTTATATCAGCATCCTATGTATACCTGCTCATGCCACACTGTATCAGAATTACAGAATACTCGGTACTCAGTGGTGTATCTTGGTTTTGTGCTGCCCTAGGCAGACACAATTCGGGCACCCCCACACCCTCGATGCACGCCTACAACATGCTCATCCACGTTGCACACCAACGACATGCCCCATCACCCCATTACATGCCCCATCACCCACATTTCACACCAACGACATGCCCCATCACCCCATTACATGCCCCATCACCCACATTTCACACCAACGACATGCCCCATCACCCCCATTACATGCCCCATCACCCACATTTCACACCAACGACATGCCCCATCACCCCATTACATGCACCATCACCCACATTGCACACCAACGACATGCCCCATCACCCCTCTACCACTTCTACTGGAATTCTATTCCATACATCCACTACCCTCTCAGTACAGTAATACTTTCATTAGTCCCTGGCCTTATCTTATATCTAGGATAGCCTTATACCTATCCCATGCATGCTTAAACTCCTTCACTGTATTAACCTCTACCACTTCTACTGGAAGACTATTCCATACATCCACTACCCTATCAGTAAAGTAATACTTTCATTAGTCCCTGACCTTATCTTATATCTAGGATAGCCTTATAATTATCCAAAGCATGCTTAAACTCCTTCACTGTATTAACCTCTACCACTTCTACTGGAAGGCTATTCCATACATCCACTACCCTCTCAGTAATGTAATACTATCATTAGTACCTGGCCTTATCTTATATCTAGGATAGCCTTATACCTATCCCATGCATGCTTAAACTCCTTCACTGTATTAACCTCTACCACTTCTACTGTAAGACTATTCCATACATCCACTACCCTCTCAATAAAGTAATACTTTCATTAGTCCCTGGCCTTATCTTATATATAGGATAGCCTTATACCTATCCCATGCATGCTTAAACTCCTTCACTGTATTAACCTCTACCACTTCTACTGGAAGACTATTCCATACATCCACTACCCTATCAGTAAAGTAATACTTTCATTAGTCCCTGACCTTATCTTATATCTAGGATAGCCTTATACCTATCCCAAGCATGCTTAAACTCCTTCACTGTATTAACCTCTACCACTTCTACTGGAAGGCTATTCCATACATCCACTACCCTCTCAGTAATGTAATACTATCATTAGTCCCTGGCCTTATCTTATATCTTGGATAGCCTTATACCTTTTCCATGCATGCTTAAACTCCTTCACTGTATTAACCTCTACCACTTCTACTGGAAGACTATTCCATACATTCACTACCCTCTCAGTAAAGTAATACTTTCATTAGTCCCTGGCCTTATCTTATATCTTGGATAGCCTTATACCTATTCCATGCATGCTTAAACTCCTTCACTGTATTAACCTCTACCACTTCTACTGGAAGACTATTCCATACATCCACTACCCTCTCAGTAAAATACTTTCATTAGTCCCTGGCCTTATCTTATATCTAGGATAGCCTTATACCTACCCCATGCATGCTTAAACTCCTTCACTGTATTAACCTCTACCACTTCTACTGGAAGACTGTTCCATGCGTCCACTACCCTCTCAGTAATGTAATACTTTCATTAGTCCCTGGCCTTATCTTATATCTAGGATAGCCTTATACCTATCCCAAGCATGCTTAAACTCCTTCACTGTATTAACCTCTACCACTTCTACTGGAAGGCTATTCCATACATCCACTACCCTCTCAGTAATGTAATACTATCATTAGTCCCTGGCCTTATCTTATATCTTGGATAGCCTTATACCTTTTCCATGCATGCTTAAACTCCTTCACTGTATTAACCTCTACCACTTCTACTGGAAGACTATTCCATGCATCCACTACCCTCTCAGTAATAGAATACTTTCATTAGTCCCTGGCCTTATCTTATATCTAGGATAGCCTTATACCTATCCCACGCATGCTTAAACTCCTTCACTGTATTAACCTCTACCACTTCCACTGGAAGACTATTCCATGCATCCACTACCCTTTCAGTAAAGTAATACTTTCATTAGTCCCTGGCCTTATCTTATATCTAGGATAGCCTTATACCTATCCCACGCATGCTTAAACTCCTTCACTGTATTAACCTCTACCACTTCCACTGGAAGACTATTCCATACATCCACTACCCTCTCAGTAATGTATTACTTTCATTAGTCCCTGGCCTTATCTTATATCTAGGATAGCCTTATACCTATCCCACGCATGTTTAAACTCCTTCACTGTATTAACCTCTACCACTTCTACTGGAAGACTATTCCATACATCCACTACCCTCTCAGTAATGTAATACTTTCATTAGTCCCTGACCTTATCTTATATCTAGGATAGCCTTATACCTATCCCACGCATGCTTAAACTCCTTCACTGTATTAACCTCTACCACTTCTACTGGAAGACTATTCCATACATCCACTACCCTCTCAGTAATGTAATACTTTCATTAGTCCCTGACCTTATCTTATATCTAGGATAGCCTTATACCTATCCCACGCATGCTTAAACTCCTTCACTGTATTAACCTCTACCACTTCTACTGGAAGACTATTCCATACATCCACTACCCTCTCAGTAATGTAATACTTTCATTAGTCCCTGGCCTTATCTTATATCTAGGATAGCCTTATACCTATCCCCCGCATGCTTAAACTTCTTCACTGTATTAACCTCTACCACTTCTACTGGAAGGCTATTCCATACATCCACTACCCTCTCAGTAAAGTAATACTTTCATTAGTCCCTGGCCTTATCTTATATCTAGGATAGCCTTATACCTATCCCACGCATGCTTAAACTGCTTCACTGTATTAACCTCTACCACTTCTACTGGAAGACTATTCCATGCATCCACTACCCTCTCAGTAATGTAATACTTTCATTAGTCCCTGACCTTATCTTATATCTAGGATAGCCTTATACCTATCCCATGCATGCTTAAACTCCTTCACTGTATTAACCTCAACCACTTCTACTGGAAGGTTATTACATGCATCCACTACCCTCTCAGTAATGTAATACTTTCATTAGTCCCTGACCTTATCTTATATCTAGGATAGCCTTATACCTATCCCATGCATGCTTAAACTCCTTCACTGTATTAACCTCTACCACTTCTACTGGAAGACTATTCCATACATCCACTACCCTCTCAGTAATGTAATACTTTCATTAGTCCCTGGCCTTATCTTATATGTAGGATAGCCTTATACCTATCCCACGCATGCTTAAACTCCTTCACTGTATTAACCTCTACCACTTCTACTGGAAGACTATTCCATACATCCACTACCCTCTCAGTAAAGTAATACTTTCATTAGTCCCTGTCCTTATCTTATATCTAGGATAGCCTTGTGTCTATCCCACGCATGCTTAAACTCCTTCACTGTATTAACCTCTACCACCTCTACTGGAAGACTATTCCATACATCCACTACCCTCTCAGTAGAGTAATACTATCATTAGTCCCTGGCCTTATCTTATATCTAGGATAGCCTTATACCTATCCCACGCATGCTTAAACTCCTTCACTGTATTAACCTCTACCACTTCTACTGGAAGACTATTCCATACATCCACTTCCCTCTCAGTAAAGTAATACTTTCATTAGTCCCTGGCCTTATCTTATATCTAGGATAGCCTTATACCTATCCCATGCATGCTTAAACTCCTTCACTGTATTAACCTCTACCACTTCTACTGGAAGACTATTCCATGCATCCAGTACCCTCTCAGTAAAGTAATACTTTCATTAGTCCCTGGCCTTATCTCATATCTAGGATAGCCTTATACCTATCCCATGCATGCTTAAACTCCTTCACTGTATTAACCTCTACCACTTCTACTGGAAGACTATTCCATACATCCACTACCCTCTCAGTAATGTAATACTATCATTAGTCCCTGGCCTTATCTTATATCTAGGATAGCCTTATACCTATCCCACGCATGCTTAAACTCCTTCACTGTATTAACCTCTACCACTTCTACTGGAAGACTATTCCATACATCCACTACCCTCTCAGTAAAGTAATACTCTCATTAGTCTCTGACCTTATCTTATATCTAGGATAGCCTTATACCTATCCCATGCATGCTTAAACTCCTTCACTGTATTAACCTCTACCACTTCTACTGGAAGACTATTCCATGCATCCAGTACCCTCTCAGTAAAGTAATACTTTCATTAGTCCCTGGCCTTATCTCATATCTAGGATAGCCTTATACCTATCCCATGCATGCTTAAACTCCTTCACTGTATTAACCTCTACCACTTCTACTGGAAGACTATTCCATACATCCACTACCCTCTCAGTAATGTAATACTATCATTAGTCCCTGGCCTTATCTTATATCTAGGATAGCCTTATACCTATCCCACGCATGCTTAAACTCCTTCACTGTATTAACCTCTACCACTTCTACTGGAAGACTATTCCATACATCCACTACCCTCTCAGTAATGTAATACTTTCATTAGTCCCTGGTCTTATCTTATATCTAGGATAGCCTTATACCTATCCCATGCATGCTTAAACTCCTTCACTGTATTAAACTCTACCACTTCTACTGGAAGACTATTCCATACATCCACTACCCTCTCAGTAAAGTAATACTTTCATTAGTCCCTGACCTTATCTTATATCTAGGATAGCCTTATACCTATCCCACGCATGCTTAAACTCCCTCACTGTATTAACCTCTACCAATTTACCACTCTACCACTGAACTTGGTATCAGTGGCTTTGAGTCTTGGGTTTTTAGACCAGGCTACAGAGTCCAATTGCGCAGGACTGGTAGCGATTCGGAGGTCACGTCAATCTATTCCGTCCAGCTGGCAGCTCTGTTGCCTTCAATGCTGCAGGTCTCCTGTGTCACTAGTGAGAGGCGACTAACCTCCTGCCCCGGGGCAGATTACCGTAATGTCCTGCTCACCCCTGTTTCGGTTTTGGATCACTGTAGTTAGAATACTTCCAAAGTGATATTACAGAGATGATTTTGAGTTCGACCTTCCCATGTAATGGGGAAGAGAAATGCTGAGCATGTATGATTTATAGCCGCTATTGATCCACTCTCCTGTTTTATTCCAGACATATGTACGTCCTATCTAAATCCATACCATCATGATCATTTTCCTCCTTCTGAAGGGCGGTTTTTAATGACCCCGTATTATAGCCGTATTATAGCATTGCACGTGTATTTTGAAAATTTAATGACCATTGGTATCTCAATTGGAATGTTCACACATCATTCATTTTTTTTCCAGAATGTAATTGCAAATCATTCCAGTCTTATTAGAGCTTGCTGTATTAGACTTTAACTGGCTTCATAGAAAGGTAAGGGACAAGTAGATTGCACACTAGGTGGAGTTTTGCCAACACAAGGTATAGATCATTTGTCCTCATTTTTATCCTCTACCATTAAAGGAGAAGCAATGTTTATGTTGACAAAGTCCCTTTAATTGATCAGTTCAGGGAAGGATCATCTTTTTGTTATGGGGGAATTTATTTTCAGGTTTATTTATAAAAGGTTTTATAAAGGTTTATTTATTAAAGGTTTTTTGCGACTGTAATTTTAGGGAATTTTTAGTGTTTTTATAGTGCGGTGTTGTTATTTTATAATAAGTTTTTCTTTCACAATAGGGCATGGCAGGACATTTCCTAAAGACTCTGGGATCTCCTGGGAGTGTCTAACTCTCTGTGGGTAGTGAGCAGATCCAGGAGGCAGTAGGATTACAGCAATGATGGCATCTTCTCTAGTCGGCATTCATGGTATTGGGAGGAAACACAACTGAGACCCTCTATGTTATGTTTGAACGCAGTAAGAGACGCTATGGTTTGCTAAGAGCTCCTGATAACTACGAAATGCAAAACATGGCCTACAATTAAAATCCCACCTAAACCATTGTGCCAAATATTACATTTCATTTTTATTTACAAAATGTGTTTTCCATCATGCTTGCTTAGACCGGCACAGACATCCAAACTGTTATCTCCATAGCTGTGTACAAGCAGCTAAGCTCTGTGATGGCTCCGTACAGAACTGGGAAAGTTATTCAAGTTAATTCGCTTATATAAGGTGGTGGCACTACTGGATTCTGGGTAAGGTCTCCAATAATTACCTTTTAGCCTCAATATATTCATTTTCAAACTGCCTCCTTTGGCACCAGATGTGGGATCTTGTTAAAGATTAATACTCCTCTCCCTGCACCAGGGGTTTTGTGACTAAAGATTTTTACTTTCTTTAAAACTTTTTTTTTTTTTCACATTGCTGGAGATCTCTTAACGAAGCCCCTCAACCTTTCTGTAAAGGGAGCTTTGTCAATGCCCCCCGTGGGTAGCCTAACCCCTCACCTCTCACCTTGACCTCTTGTTCCGACACTTCCTCCTCTCAGAACCCAGCTGCTAGAACAGACTGCAGACACAAGAAGCCCTCAGCATTTAATTGGTTTCCTACTTGTCTGATACATTTATTTCTTAGCATCAATTTACCATCAAGTATCCAGAAATTCCAGCAACAGAATAAAAATAATAAAAATTATATTAAAAGATGACATAAGACATAGGAAGCGTCCTGGCCCCACTCCCTCTCAACCTATTCCACTGCATAATACCCCCGACTACCCTGATATGCGCATTGTTATGCATTACAGTCTACATGCTTTGTTCTATCTGTCCTACCGTATTTGCTCGATTATAAGACAAGGTTTTTTTCAGAAAAACAATTCTGAAAAATACCTCTCGTCTTATAATCGAGGTCGTTTTATAATCTGACTTCAAATTGAGGTCAGACTATAAGACTGGGATCCAGGTCCCCCACAGAGCTGCAAGGGACCTGGATCCCCCTCTCTAACAGCAGGGGATGTCTGCTCGATGAGCGCAGACTCCCCCTGCTGCCGTCCGGCACGACCACCGGGACTTTTATGATGAAGCCGGGTCCTTCCGGCTTCGTCATAAAAGTCCCGGCGGTCGTGCCGGGCGGCAGCAGGGGGGGTCTCCGCTCATCGCGCAGACATCCTCCGCTGCCCCGCTAGCCACCAGGGAGAATCGGGCAGCCGGGGGATGTCTGCACGATACGTGCAGACATCCTCCATGCTGCCCGACACTTCCGTCTATTATGACGGGCCAGCTGTCCGTCATAATAGACAGAGGTGTCGGACAGCATGGAGGATGTCTGCACGTATCGTGCAGACATCCCCCGGCTGCCCCCACTAGCCACCAGGGACCAAGAAACAGGTGAGGGGGAGGCAGGGAGGGGGGGACAGAGTAACAAGGGGGGGGGGCAGAGAAACGAGGGGGAGGGAGGGGGTAGAAAGACAAGGGGGGGACAGAGAAACGAGGGGAGGAGAGCAACAAGGGGAGGGAGGGGGGAAGAGACAGAGACAAGGGGAGGGAGGGGGTACAGAGAGAAATAAGGGGGGGGAGAGACAGAGACAAGGGGAGCGAGAGGGAGACAAAGGGAGGAGGAGAGAGAGACAACACTAAGGGGGGGAGAGAGAGCAAGCTGGGGGCAAGAGAAAGAGAGAGTCAGCATTGGCACATAAAAGGAAATAAAAACAAGAAATGCATTTTTTGATATCATAATTTTTTATTAAAAAATCAATTTACCTGTGAATATATACAAGTTGAACTTTTTTCCTATAGGGTAGTCTTATATTCAGGCTTTTAGTTTTTTTTCCTAATGGAATATCCAAAGTTTGGGGGGTCGTCTTATAATCAGGGTCGTCTTATAATCGAGCAAATACGGTATGTTACCTGCTGTCCATAACTATGATGATACTTTTCCTGTTGTGTAATCTTGCTTATTGTATTTCTGACTGGATCTAGACTCTGTTTTTTCCTTGCCCCTCTCTTCCTTCCTCTGGTACTCGTGTATATGTATTCGTAATGTTTATTGCTGTACCCTTCTTTTGTTTCTCATAACAATTAATTATTAAGTGTCTGAATTTAAATAGAGTGCTGCTGGGCTCCAGAAGGTGACACATCACACTTTATTTCAGTGAATTTTGTGCATGTCCTAAATAGATACATGCCTTAACTTACTGAGAAACTCCGCAATCCCATTATTAGTGACTGTGTCACCTAGCCTGTATTTTACCGGCAGGCTGGTAAAAAAAAAAAATGGTTTGAAGCCAATAATTGAGTGTGTGGAGCCTGGGGCATGGCCGGTATTGTTTAAGAAAAGGTGACAAGCCTAGTTATGATCCTAGAAATAACAGAGCTGAAATTACAGGGGAGGTGAGAGGTCACCCAGTTTAACTCTATAATCCAAACCAGACAATACGACTGACTGACTGTGCACTTGGCCTCTCACACAATCGATTTGAGACACCTGTGATTTACTACAAACACCATTTCATGTGACGGAGCATGGTAGGTGTTTCAGAAAGCATAGTGTCAGTGGGCTAGGCTCTATAGTATCCCCCCACAGACACTCCACAGCTTGTCAGATGACTTCATATAGTGCACTGCCAATAAGGACCGTGATGGGATATGTAGTTCTCAATCATTTGCAGTGCCAAGGTTAGCCATCACTGCAGCAGACTATCCGCAAATCTATACAATTAGTACCAAGTATAGTGCAAGTCTGTGCAAACCTTATTTAGGTGGATAATGGTACCCGTTAGTAATTAAATACCTTTAAGTTCCTGTGCTGGATATTATCAGCAGTATGCAGTGTAGATGGCTATATCCACAGATCTAGGCCGCAGTCCAGTCTCTTGCTCAGGTATTCCCACTCAGCTCTCCCCCTGTTGCTCTGTTTCAGCAGCTGTGGCCTTTTTCCCATCGCCAGCAGACAGATGTGGCTGGTCCGTTTAATCTAGTTTACCGTACAGGAGACACACCTGTAGAAGGCAAAGTCCCTAATGAGCCATTTTAAATTCATCTGAATAACAAATGTAAACTAATTAAGCCCTTAAGAATATAATCATTTGGGGGTTCAAGGGACAAGTGGATGCCAGCTTTCTATCTGCTCATTCCTCCAAATCGTTAATATTATCTGCCACACAAGCACACAACGCACGGCAATCAGCTTGACGGACCCACAAATATCAGTGGATACAAAGAATTGTTTCATTTCCAACAAATTCTTTATTATTTTGAGTTTTTATTTATATGTTAAGCAAATTAAATTGCGTGTGTTGCACTAAGGATTTTTTTAAAAACTTTTTATTAGATTCTAGAACCTTAAAGGGCAACTGTCAGGAAAAATAAAGTCATGTTTAATTGAAAATGTACCTTTTACATAGAAATGCTTTAATGAAAGGATACAAATAAAAAGCCCCCTCTGATTGCAATGTACTATCAGGGAATGAACATCTTTGGTCAGATGGGTTCATGCATGCTTTAAAAATAAATAAATGAAGAAGCTTGTTGGCAGAAGCACTGGTTGTGGAGATCTAAAGAGACCAGCCTCTCTGCGGGCGAGCAGGCAGATTGATGTCTGTGCACTGCCCAAGACAGACATCTTCCTATGCTGCCTTTCAAGCTCCCCGCATGTTATGAAGTAAGAGCATTAGGGGGTCACGTGACCTGCCGGCACAGAGACTTCAGGCCACATGGTGAGAGGTAGGATGTCTGTGCACATGAACATCAGCACACAGACATCCAGCTGCCTACCACTAGGGTTGCCACCTGGCCGGTATTTTACCGGCAGGCCGGTAAAAAAATTGGCATCAGGCCAATGTTAAGTCTATGGAGACAGCACCAAGGCTGGTATTTTTTTGAAGAAAAGGTGGCAACCCTACCTACCACTAAACATCTGGGATCTGGGTGCTGGAGCAAGGGATGTGGGGGAAATAACTGAAGGGGTGCAGGAGAGATGGAGTTTCTGATTACTGGACTGATGCATCTACTGTGAATCTGTTACAGGCTCAATTCCTAGCCAGGTAAACTCATCCTTTCATCCTTCTGAGGTGGATAAAATAACTACCATTAAGTTGATTAATAGTAACATCCCCTGGATGTACATGGAAAACTGAGACATCAGAACATACTTTCCTGACGAAACACTGTGTTATTAGTATTATTCCTCTAAATGCTTTCTATTTTCTTTATTCCGTTACTCATGGTTTCCAAGATGTCATTCTGCACTTATATTTGATTGCATTTTATTAATATAAATACCACTCTCCTTCTATGTCAATTCAAACTTCTCAGTCTCTGTGTTCCCGGATCCAGTGCATCAGACATTGCTTTCCCTGTATCCAAAAAAATCTAAAGACTATCTATACGCCTGTACCATCCATATGGTGTGAGAGAGAGAGAGGCATGTTACATATGCCTTGAATCCGTCTTCCTAAATCATTCAGCAGGTATGATAATTACTTGTCAAACTAGTTTCCTCTTTGGCAATCTGAGATCTTCCACGTGAAGCAGCAATGAGAGCAAATAAAAAAATAAAATATATATATATATAAAGCTGCATTTTGCCGATCATGCACTTTTCTGGAAGTTCTCCTGCTTCAAAACTTTTTGCTTAGTGGGAAAAAAAAAAGTACAATGACTGTTATTTTAAGATGAGACCCTGCGCACTCTCTCTCTGTCTCTCTCTCAGGTTAGACGAACTGTTTGATTTCACCTCTGTGCTGTACATGTGATTTGTATGGATTAGTGTCACAATACCCCGGAGAATAGCTTCCCTGCAAATACACATCTGAAATGTACTGGTGCACTTCATACACAGAGCGAGTCATTAAGGGTGTGCCAGGATAAGGAGATTAAAGATTTAGGAAAGAAAGATCCGGTTAGATACAATCATCGTGGATCGGGATACCTTGTTTGGAATCCTCGGGAAAGACGGATTCTCAGCCACGTGAAAAGTGTGGATAATTGGAAGGCGCCTTTAGACAGTTTCCGAGCCGCGCAGCAGTAATCCTCTAATTCTGGGATGTTCCTAGACATTGGATTATGCAAGACGATGACAACTGATACTTCATACTCCACTATGGAGAGAATGCTGTCTCCCTGGCAGATTGAATCGTCCTCTGCTGCCCTCCAGCTCTTCGTGCAGATGAACGAACCATGAATTTACTAGGCCATTTCTTTCCAAATTTTCCTAAACTCTTGACATGTAAATCAGTGACTAATAATGTCACTTCAGTGCCCAGGATTGCAACCTTTTAAAGAGCAGATAAATTATTTTTAAATTGCTCCCACTCTGAGGAAGAAGTAGCACTTACATTAGTGGCCTACTGCTCCCTCTGCTCCTGTCATATTGACTGCCGTTTTCCTCCAGTTGACTGCAGCTGTCAGAACAAAATAGTTCACTCCAGGGCCAATCCTTGGCGGCTGCTCACGGTGCACCGGTGCTAGGGAAAAGGGGGCACCCATTAGACTCACAGGACTTGCCCCAGCACCCATTGAACTCACAGGACTTGTCCCCAGCACCCATTGAACTCACAGGACTTGTCCCCAGCACCCATTGAACTCACAGGACTTGCCCCAGCACCCATTGAACTCACAGGACTTGCCCCAGCACCCATTGAACTCACAGGACTTGTGCCCGGCACCCATTGAACTCACAGGACTTGTCCCCAGCACCCATTGAACTCACAGGACTTGCCCCCGGCACCCATTGAACTCACAGGACTTGTGCCCGGCACCCATTGAACTCACAGGACTTGTCCCCAGCACCCATTGAACTCACAGGACTTGCCCCAGCACCCATTGAACTCACAGGACTTGTCCCCAGCACCCATTGAACTCACAGGACCTGTCCCCAGCACCCATTGGACTCACAGGACTTGTCCCCAGCACCCAATGGACTCACATGACTTGTCCCCAGCAGCTATTGGACTCACAGGACTTGTCACCAGCACCCATTGGACTCAAAGGACTTGCCCCCAGCACCCAATGAACTCACATGACTTTCCTCTAGCACCCATTGGACTCCCCGGACTTGTCCCCAGAACCAATGAACTCACATGACTTTCCTCTAGCACCCATTAGACTCACAGTACTTGTCCCCAGCACCCACTGAACTCAGAAGACTTGTCAACAGCACCCATTGGACTCACAGGACTTGTCTCCAGCACCCATTGGACTCACAGGACTTGTCTCCAGCACCCATTGGACTCACAGGACTTGTCCCCAGCACCCATTGGACTCACAGGACTTGTCCCCAGCACCCATTGGACTCACAGAACTTGTCTCCAGCACCCATTAGACTCACAGGACTTGCCCCCAGCACCCACTGAACTCACAGGACTTGTCCCCAGCACCCATTGGACTCACAGGACTTGTCCCCAGCACCCATTGGACTCACAGGACTTGTCCCCAGCACCCAATGGACTCACAGGACTTGTCCCCAGCACCCAATGGACTCACATGACTTGTCCCCAGCACCCATTGGACTCACAGGACTTGTCCCCAGCACCCAATGGACTCACAGGACTTGTCCCCAGCACCCAATGGACTCACAGTACTTTCCCCAATGCCATAGAAATAAGTATGTCTGGAATGGACATGTGTAAAAAGGAGTTACTAATATGGCCATGCCCACATGGGGGCCACCAAAAAAACAATCCTGCACCCAGGCGTCCTTGACTCCTACATAAATGTGTGTACTGATATCATTTGCCATGTTTGTATGATTTCAAGCCTTTTTGTTTGATTTATAGAATAAGTAGGCCCGGGCCCCTTCCTACAATGAGAGTCCCACTGTGCCATTTCAGACGCACCTAGCCAATCTGATGGGCGCCAGATAAAATGCCGTTTGTAACCCGGACTCCCCAGCACGCTGCCCGCAGAGAAGTCTTCCCAGAAAAAAACCACCCCTGAAAGAAGCCTTTGTCTCCTGGATTGTAAAGCAGGGTCGCTGGTGACATAAAGTTAATTATTGAGATAAGACAGGTCATTAGAAACCAACAACCATTAGTAACCTGCCTGCAAATCTCACATCCTGTACACCTTGTAAATTGGCACTACGCAGCTGATTTATGGAGTGTGTATATTAACACTACGTTCCTCTACAAAGGCCTAATTTATACCATGTTTTGATTAGGGGGGGGGGGGGGGGTGTATTTTATTCAAATGAGAGTTTCAGTCACCAAGTTTTAGATTGTTGGTTTTGGTGCAGTTCTGAAGATGGAGATTTGTATACTGAAATATCTTAATGTGGATCAGGATTATTCTACCGGCCTGAAAATCTCGTCGCCCTTCTTTCTCTGTTATATTGTGTCCATTCCGTGTCCCTTCCCTTTGAATTAATCCAAAAATAATCCACACTTTGCATCAATCGACCTTGTTCCTTTAGAATTCCTCCAACCTCAGGTCCATCCTTTATTAGAAACATAGAAACATAGAATGTGTCGGCAGATAAGAACCATTCGGTCCATCTAGTCTGCCCAATTTTTCTGAATACTCTTATTAGTCCCCCGTTCCAGGTCTTATATCTAGGATAGCCTTGTGTCTATCCCACGCATGCTTAAAATACTTGACTGTGTTTACCTCTACCACTTCTGCTGGAAGGCTATTCCATACATCCACTACCCTCTCAGTAAAGTAATGGTTATTGCACCAGTGGCTTCTCTTTGAAGATGTCACACTATCCTACAATGTACATTTACTGTACATCAAGCCTGACATGTTTAGTTTACAGTGACCAAAAATCCTTAGCAAGTTAATCTTATTGGCAGTTTTCATGCACTGGTTGCCTATTTAGGAGGGAAGTACCAATTGTGCACCATAATTCCCATGTCTATTGTCCCTCTGGTCTCAGTTTTTGGTTTCTTTAATTGTATCACAGACTCCGCAGCAATAAAACTCACAATAAAGTGACATTAAGCTGCCATAAATGTGCTTTTAAATCAAGTTGTGTAAATACAATACTTTAATTGTTGTTCTAAAGGACTTCTCAAATTACATACATAGGTACCAATTAGGCTATGAAGCTGAAAATGTTCAGATAAAGCCCCAGCCACACCTTGAGCCACGCCCACAGTGACACCTTCAGCCCCACCCACATCCACACCTTGAGCCACGCCCACAGCGACACCTTCAGCCCAGCCCACATCCACACCGTGAGCCACGACCACAGCCCCACCTTCAGCCATGCCCACAGCGACACATTCAGCCCCGCCCACATCCACACCTTCAGTCACGCCCACAGCGACACCTTCAGCCCCGCCGACATCCACACGTGGAGCCACGACCACAGCCCCACCTTTAGCCACAACCACAGCCCCACCTTCAGCCACTCCCACAAAAATAAAAGTGAAATGTTATGAGGTATGTGCCAATCATGACACTTGGGTACATGCCCATCTTCAGGATGTGCCCTCAAATAAACATCTTTTTGATTTTTGGGAATCTTGTGAGATGTATATCGGCACATATTCCGTTCTTACAGTCAAGCTGGGCTTAGGTGTGAAGGCATAAAAATAGTTTGACCTCATTGTGCAACTTTTTAGTGTCATTATGCGACTTTATTTTCAGAGCAGGTAATGCAAAAAAGTGATCTATATAGGTGCAAATTTTGCAATTTCTTTTTTATACAAAGTCTGCGACAGAATTGTTACCCAATAATTAGATCACTTTTTAACAGGCACCTAGTGTTTGTTTTTTCTGGCAGAAATCATTCTATACATGGGCTAGACATTTAATTATACATTTGCACCTGTATACATTACCCCTTATATATTTATTGCTGTCGATGGATAGTTTATTCACTGACTAATAGCCTACAGCATCACCACACATGCAGTGGTGTAAAGAGGTACTGCAGCTATCTGCCTTGTAGCATGTTCTGTGTAAAGTAATGGGATACTTATTGTATTAATTAACCATGATTTGTTCACATCTTTCCATTGCTGCAAAAATACAATGCGATCGTACACCCAAATCCTACGTCATAAATCCTTCAGTGATAACTGCATGACGTACAAGGATCCTGCCATAAGCACAATGGGAGCTCAGTATAGATAGTGCCTTTATGGTCTGTAGAAAATGGTCAGAATGGGTTTTACACATACCAGCAAAAAAGGGTCAAAACGGCAACTTTCTAAACGCAATATGCAACATTTTATTCTCAGTATGTGACTTTGTATTTCAAATATGCAACTTCATTTATTAATTCTCAATATGGGACTTTTTATTCTCAATATGAGACTTTTTATTCTCACTATGGGACTTTTATTCTCACTATGGGACTTTTTATTCTCACTATGGGACTTTTTATTCTCAATATGGGACTTTTTATTCTCACTATGGGACTTTTTATTCTCAATATGGGACTTTTTATTCTCAATATGGGACATTTTATTCTCAATATGGGACTTTTTATTCTCACTATGGGACTTTTTATTCTCACTATGGGACTTTTTATTCTCAATATGGGACTTTTTATTCTCACTATGGGACTTTTTATTCTCAATATGGGACTTTTTATTCTCACTATGGGACTTTTTATTCTCACTATGGGACTTTTTATTCTCAATATGGGACTTTTTATTCTCAATATGGGACATTTTATTCTCAATATGGGACTTTTTATTCTCAATATGGGACTTTTTATTCTCACTATGGGACTTTTTATTCTCACTATGGGACTTTTTATTCTCAATATGGGACTTTTTATTCTCACTATGGGACTTTTTATTCTCAGTATGGGACTTTTTATTCTCAGTATGGGACTTTTTATTCTCAATATGGGACTTTTTATTCTCACTATGGGACTTTTTATTCTCAATATGGGACTTTTTATTCTCAATATGGGACATTTTATTCTCAATATGGGACTTTTTATTCTCACTATGGGACTTTTTATTCTCACTATGGGACTTTTTATTCTCAATATGGGACTTTTTATTCTCACTATGGGACTTTTTATTCTCACTATGGGACTTTTTATTCTCAATATGGGACTTTTTATTCTCAATATGGGACATTTTATTCTCAATATGGGACTTTTTATTCTCAATATGGGACTTTTTATTCTCACTATGGGACTTTTTATTCTCAATATGGGACTTTTTATTCTCACTATGGGACTTTTTATTCTCAATATGGGACTTTTTATTCTCACTTTGGGACTTTTTATTCTCACTATGGGACTTTTTATTCTCAATATGGGACTTTTTATTCTCAATATGGGACATTTTATTCTCACTATGGGACTTTTTATTCTCACTATGGGACTTTTTATTCTCACTATGGGACTTTTTATTCTCAATATGGGACTTTTTATTCTCACTATGGGACTATTTATTCTCAATATGAGACTTTATATTCTCAGTATGGGACTTTTTATTCTCACTATGGGACTTTTTATTCTCACTATGGGACTTTTTATTCTCAATATGGGACTTTTTATTCTCACTATGGGACTATTTATTCTCAATATGAGACTTTATATTCTCAGTATGGGACTTTTTATTCTCACTATGGGACTTTTTATTCTCAATATGGGACTTTTTATTCTCAGTATGGGACTTTTTATTCTCAGTATGGGACTTTTTATTCTCACTATGGGACTTTTTATTCTCAATATGGGACTTTTTATTCTCAATATGAGACTTTTTATTCTCAGTATGGGACTTTTTATTCTCAATATGGGACTTTTTATACAAAGGGGATAGACATTAATTATGGTGCAAACTGCATTACATTTGTGATAACCACATTGTTAATGTAATTTAAGGCTTTGGTTATTTGTGCAGTGAGGGGGTCCATGTGTCACCTCATTGTAAGGAAACCCTTGTTTGTATCTCCTCGTCCGGCCACTGACTTGACGTAGGAACCATCTACTTAGGGAACCCCACTGGAAACCTTTACTCCCCCCAATAAAGGACACAACACCAGATTGGAGTTCGAAAGGCCACAGCGTTTATTTTAACCACACTGTAACAATTTTAAACATATAATAACATATATGAAAACATATATCCAACTTAAACCAACATCATAGACAATGATGTAACATAAGGCTAATATTACCATAATATTAACCCATCCCTTGGCGAGATCCCGTGAGAATTGGCCCCCAAGAGCGATAGTAACAATGTATTCCGATGTAGGTAAAACCACCAGACGCCTCCTTCTAGCTGGTGGTATCATTCCCAGATAACTCCTCAGGAACCTGCCCATGAGGAGATTGTGCACTGCCGCCCATTGGACAGTGCACCCAGCGTAGCCCTCCCTGTGAGGATCACCCAGATAACTCCTCAGGAACCTGCCCATGAGGAGATTGTGCACTGCCGCCCATTGGACAGTGCACCCAGCGTAGCCCTCCCTGTGAGGATCACCCAGATAACTCCTCAGGAACCTGCCCATGAGGAGATTGTGCACTGCCGCCCATTGGACAGTGCACCCAGCGTAGCCCTCCCTGTGAGGATCACCCAGATAACTCCTCAGGAACCTGCCCATGAGGAGATTGTGCACTGCCGCCCATTGGACAGTGCACCCAGCGTAGCCCTCCCTGTGAGGATCACCCAGATAACTCCTCAGGAACCTGCCCATGAGGAGATTGTGCACTGCCGCCCATTGGACAGTGCACCCAGAGTAGCCCTCCCTGTGAGGATCACCCAGATAACTCCTCAGGAGCCTGCCCATGAGGAAATTGTGCACTGCCACCCATTGGACAGTGCACCCAGCGTAGCCCTCCCTATGAGGATCACCCAGATAACTCCTCAGGAACCTGCCCATGAGGAGATTCTGCACTGCCACCCATTGGACAGTGCACCCAGCGTAGCCCTCCCTGTGAGGATCACCCAGATAACTCCTCAGGAACCTGCCCTGGAGGAGATTGTGCACTGCCGCCCATTGGACAGTGCACCCAGCGTAGCCCTCCCTGTGAGGATCACCCAGATAACTCCTCAGGAACCTGCCCTGGAGGAGATTGTGCACTGCCGCCCATTGGACAGTGCACCCAGCGTAGCCCTGCATGTGAGGATCACCCAGATAACTCCTCAGGTACCTGCCCATGAGGAGATTGTGCACTGCCGCCCATTGGACGGTGCACCCAGCGTAGCCCTGCATGTGAGGATCACCCAGATAACTCCTCAGGAACCTGCCCTGGAGGAGATTGTGCACTGCCGCCCATTGGACGGTGCACCCAGCGTAGCCCTGCATGTGAGGATCACCCAGATAACTCCTCAGGAGCCTGCCCATGAGGAGATTGTGCACTGCCGCCCATTGGACAGTGCACCCAGCGTAGCCCTCCCGGTGAGGATCACCCAGATAACTCCTCAGGAACCTGCCCATGAGGAGATTGTGCACTGCCGCCCATTGGACAGTGCACCCAGCGTATCCCTCCCTGTGAGGATCACCCAGATAACTCCTCAGGAACCTGCCCATGAGGAGATTGTGCACTGCCGCCCATTGGACAGTGTACCCTGCGTAGCCCTCCCTATGAGGATCACCCAGATAACTCCTCAGGAACCTGCCCATGAGGAGATTCTGCACTGCCACCCATTGGACAGTGCACCCAGAGTAGCCCTCCCTGTGAGGATCACCCAGATAACTCCTCAGGAGCCTGCCCATGAGGAGATTGTGCACTGCCGCCCATTGGACAGTGCACCCAGCGTAGCCCTGCATGTGAGGATCACCCAGATAACTCCTCAGGAACCTGCCCATGAGGAGATTGTGCACTGCCGCCCATTGGACAGTGCACCCAGCGTATCCCTGCATGTGAGGATCACCCAGATAACTCCTCAGGAACCTGCCCTGGAGGAGATTGTGCACTGCCGCCCATTGGACAGTGTACCCAGCGTAGCCCTCCCTATGAGGATCACCCAGATAACTCCTCAGGAACCTGCCCATGAGGAGATTCTGCACTGCCACCCATTGGACAGTGCACCCAGAGTAGCCCTCCCTGTGAGGATCACCCAGATAACTCCTCAGGAGCCTGCCCATGAGGAGATTGTGCACTGCCGCCCATTGGACAGTGCATCCAGCGTATCCCTCCCTGTAAAGATCACCCAGATAACTCCTCAGGAACCTGCCCATGAGGAGATTGTGCACTGCCGCCCATTGGACAGTGCACCCAGCGTATCCCTCCCTGTAAAGATCACCCAGATAACTCCTCAGGAACCTGCCCATGAGGAGATTGTGCACTGCCGCCCATTGGACAGTGCACCCAGCGTATCCCTCCCTGTGAGGATCACCCAGATAACTCCTCAGGAACCTGCCCATGAGGAGATTCTGCACTGCCACCCATTGGACAGTGCACCCAGCGTAGCCCTCCCTGTGAGGATCACCCAGATAACTCCTCAGGAGCCTGCCCATGAGGAGATTGTGCACTGCCGCCCATTGGACAGTGCACCCAGCGTAGCCCTCCCTGTGAGGATCACCCAGATAACTCCTCAGGAACCTGCCCATGAGGAGATTGTGCACTGCCGCCCATTGGACAATGCACCCAGCGTAGCCCTCCCTGTGAGGATCCCCCAGATAACTCCTCAGGAACCTGCCCATGAGTAGATTGTGCACTGCCGCCCATTGGACAGTGCACCCAGCGTAGCCCTCCCTGTGAGGATCACCCAGATAACTCCTCAGGTACCTGCCCATGAGGAGATTGTGCACTGCCGCCCATTGGACAGTGCACCCAGCGTAGCCCTCCCTGTGAGGATCACCCAGATAACTCCTCAGGTACCTGCCCTGGAGGAGATTGTGCACTGCCGCCCATTGGACAGTGCACCCAGCGTAGCCCTCCCTGTGAGGGCCACCCAGATAACTCCTCAGGAGCCTGCCCTGGAGGAGATTGTGCACTGCCGCCCATTGGACAGTGCACCCAGCGTAGCCCTGCATGTGAGGATCACCCAGATAACTCCTCAGGAACCTGCCCATGAGGAGATTGTGCACTGCCGCCCATTGGACAGTGCACCCAGCGTAGCCCTCCCTGTGAGGATCACCCAGATAACTCCTCAGGTACCTGCCCATGAGGAGATTGTGCACTGCCGCCCATTGGACAGTGCACCCAGCGTAGCCCTCCCTGTGAGGATCCCCCAGATAACTCCTCAGGAACCTGCCCATGAGGAGATTGTGCACTGCCGCCCATTGGACAGTGCACCCAGCGTAGCCCTCCCTGTGAGGATCACCCAGATAACTCCTCAGGTACCTGCCCTGGAGGAGATTGTGCACTGCCGCCCATTGGACAGTGCACCCAGCGTAGCCCTCCCTGTGAGGGCCACCGAGATAACTCCTCAGGAACCTGCCCTGGAGAAGATTGTGCACTGCCGCCCATTGGACAGTGCACCCAGCGTAGCCCTCCCTGTGAGGGCCACCTCCTGCTAATTAGCCAATTCTATTAGGGCCCCCCGCCACGACATGGGAATCCGAAGCCCAAATTTGGGAGGGAGGGAGGAAAACTCTTTAGGTAAAATTGTTGTAATAAGAAATCTAACCCCCCCCCCCCCCAGCTTATTATACCACTTTTTACCCCACCCCTATAGGGGATACTTAAAGGATACCCAGACTGTCACTCCAAGGAGAACCCATGACCTGGGTAATGATCAACCAACTATACATTGTAACTCTAAGGGAAAATCCCCTGATCTGGTCACAAGTCATGTAGCCCTTCCTGTTAATGCTTAAATCCAGGGCTTTCTATCAAGGCATCCTGCAGCAGCCAGGGATAAATGTACAGTACACATTAGGAGAGCTTCGCACTCGCTCATAACTTGCAATAATCTTTCTAAGCTGCCCCTATGTGTATTCTCCCTATAAAGCTCGTACTGAGCTGCATCTAAATCTTCATTTATTAAGTATGACTAGAAACACCTTTTAGAATTAACCTAAAGCTTAATAGCTGCTGCGGAGAGTCTTAATAAAAATGCACTGTTGGGTTTATTAAACTGCCCAATTAAACTCCACCTACTAAATACTTTCACAGTCTAATTTCGCTATGGAGCTTGTTCAGCTAAAACCAAAATGCCAATGGATTTCTTCCACTTCTCTGAACTTAATAATGTACCAAAAAGAAAAAAAAGAGAGATTTATTTTTTGTTGTTAGACTGATAAAGCCCGCGTTGCAGATTCCTAAGACATTTTTGAAAGAGCTGAAAGATCGTGCTGATTTTCTCCAGCAAGCCTTGTTTAAATTCCATCAATTAGGTATTTCACATAAGGTATCATATAACAGCTCAGCTAATAACGCAGAAATAACCTCATTAAATTAGACAGCCTATCTGTCTAAAGAGAACACTCTATAAGCAGGGAAGTTACTGACCTGGAAAAGATCATGACACAGTAATGCAAGGATAGAGCAAAATACATTCCTTATTAAACAGTCAAAAAAGTCAAAATCACTAGTGATACTGGCCAGACGCAGGAGGGGCACACGCTGTATTTTCCTGGCCTTCACGGGATTTTAAATTAAAGGACAACTATCTGCAAAAAATTAAGATACGTTTAAATGAAAGATTGCATCAAGTGCAGGCATTTTAAATGCTTTAATGAATGAATAGAAATAGAGTAGAGGAAAACGCCTGCACTCCAAAATATCCGGTCTAAAAAAATATATTGTCAGAATTTATTCATAGGATCCAGATCCAGTATAATAAAACAACACAGGCAATGAAAATACACCATACAGAGAAAGGAGACTTGCCTTACGCGTTTCGCGTGTCAAAACCACGCTTAATCGTAGGCTTGTCCGACAAATGATTTCAACAGTGTTTAAATAGAATCTTGTAACAAATAAAAGAAAGGTCAAAACAATTAGTGTGGTGCACAGTGGGTAAAACTACGGCTAATAAATAGATACGGTATAATCAGTGGTTGTGATTAAATACATCATCGCAAAAGGTTTGGAAAAAATATAATAAATATATACTGATTCCATTAGTAGTGGGAGACATAAGGGAAAGCATATTTACTCGTGATATGTGAAACAAAATTATGTGATGCAAAAAAAGGAGAGAGAAAAAAATACGTGAATAGTGGAACTCAGTGACATGTATAGTAAGGTTAATCAATAATAAATAAGTGACGTTGTATGTATAAAGAGAGAACAATTATGTTGTCAGATATTCTGAACATATACATATAATACATAAATTGATAACACAATAAAAACAACAAAATACATACATTAGTTAATATAAAATGAAGTGGATATTCTAGGCAGCGTGTGCTGAACCATCTGTGCATTAACCCGTTATTAAACATGATAAAAAGATGTATGTATCCGTAAGTATGTTTGTGTAGAAATTTAAATTCTTTGCACTGTATAGCTCATATCAGGGGGCAGACATGTTGTTTAGAATCTTTGCTTTGTATAGCTCTATCAGGGGCAGACATGTTGTTTAGAACCTTTGCTCTGGATAGCTCTACCAGGGGGCGGACATGTTGTTTAGAATCTTTGCTCTGTATAGCTCTATCAGGAGGCGGACATGTTGTTTAGAATCTTTGCTCTGTATAGCTCTATAAGGAGGCGGACATGTTGTTTGGGATCTTTTGCTCTGTATAGCTCTATCAGGGGGCAGACATGTTGTTTAGAATCTTTGCTCTGTATTGCTCTATCAGGGGGCAGACATGGTGTTTAGAATCTTTGCTCTGTATAGCTCTATCAGGGGGCAGACATGTTGTTTAGAATCTTTGCTCTGTATAGCTCTGTCAGGGGGCGGACATGTTGTTTAGAATCTTTGCTCTGTATAGCTCTATCAGGGGGCAGACATGTTGTTTAGAATCTTTGCTCTGTATAGCTCTATCAGGGGGCAGACATGTTGTTTAGATTCTTTTCTCTGTATAGCTCTATCAGGAGGCGGACATGTTGTTTAGAATCTTTGCTCTTTATAGCTCTATCAGGGGGCGGACATGTTGTTTAGAATCTTTGTTCTTTATAGCTCTATCAGGAGTGGACATGTTGTTTAGAATCATGGGTGAGGTGGCTTAAATGTAGGAAGATCTCACCCAAGATTAAATCATATTGTAGCATGTCAGTCATTGTATTCAGTATTCGGCCTAGTTTGGGAGCTGATTCTGCACTAGGCCCCTTACTGTCCTGTAGGTAAGTAGGATGGCCACCCTTTCCTCCAATACATACTGGCCCTGCTATTGCTCCTATAGACTTAATATTGGCCCGCTGGTAACCCTAGTAGGTGGTCCCAGTGCCTTTAAACAAGGGATGATTATTACTGGGTATACTGTATATTGTTGTTTGACTCATTCCAGATGTATTTTGAGCAGTGCCTCCTGGACCACGGACTGGTTTTGTACGTGAGTCTGATTAACTTGGCAACCTCACTATATAAATCGTCAGCAGAGAGGCTGAGCAGTGCTCCTGTAGGAAGATGCTCTGCAGCAGCTGTCCCAAGCTGTGCAGGCTGAGAGAGAAGGCTCTGCTTTCACCCAGGAGGGCTGTACTAACTCTCTGGATCACGTCTCCAATGTTTTAATTAGAAGCACAGTAGTGGATCAGTCTGTGTGAAGGAAACATCCGTAAGTAATAAAGGAGATAATTTATAATAATGCTACAAGCTTAGTGCGTTATGTGCTAATTGAGAGCCACTGTAATGCAGAAATAGTTCAGCTAATGATACGCACACATACAACTTTCACATGGCCAAGAGGGGGCTCACCCAGGGGTCTCTGACCAGTTATGACTGCAGGGTACCAGTATAAACCAGCCATGCCTACAGGGTACCAGTATAAACCAGCCATGTCTGCAGGGTACCAGTATAAACCAGCCAATGCCAGCAGGGTACCAGTATAAACCAGCCATGTCTGCAGGGTACCAGTATAAACCAGCCATGCCTGCAGGGTACCAGTATAAAACAGCCATGACTGCAGGGTACCAGTATAAACCAACCATGACTGTTGGGTACCAGTATAAACCAGCCATGACTGCAGGGTACCAGTATAAGCAGTTTTAAAACACGTTATTGGGAGTTGTATTGCTCTGGAGCTCTGTGTTAAAACACCAGCAAAACAGGGAAGCTTGCCAGGTATGATTCCAGCCAGACTGGGGCACAGTCCATGTGTTCAGCTAGAGAACATTACTTGTTTGGTTAACCCTAACGCCTATCCCTAACCCCCCATGCTAAACTGGCCAAGATGAATCTGCACCCCCTTTCTTGCAAGCACGCTGCCATCACTAGACTCTAGCGGCCAATGCAGACACAACTGGAAATACTGGAGGGATAGCGCCTTTCTGAACCGCTCTAGATTGGCGTAAGAGTTAAATCACATATATATATTATAGAGCTAAAGAACAAATAATATGGGGATTTGTAAAACAAACCGAATCGCACATTCCTATTTCTACGCCTTTCAGAATATAAAATAAATAATAATGAATTTATGGCCACCTTGCAAGAAGAATTGCAGTAGAATGTGTGAAAGCACTTCTTTTAATGTCATATTATAAAATATGCGTACTTTAAAGTGTAGTGGAAGCATTTCTTGTAATGTTGGTAATTTAAAAGCCTGTGTTTTGGCAGGGTAACTTTGTACGCCTTTTATCTTTTTGAGCTGCATGTTAATCTGTGGATTAGACTTTTCGAAAGGTATTTGTTTCCTAGATCTGGACTTTATCTCGGGGTGGAAAGTGGCGATTGCTTGGACACGGAGAATGGTGTAGAATAGAAAGGTCAAAAGCATAGAACAAATAGATAATTCCCGTAGTTCAGAAAAAAGAATTGGTTTATTTAATGTATGTGTGTGAGAACTGGTGTATTTTTATGTTGGTTTTATACTTTAGTGTAGAAGAATACAAGAATAATACATGTTCTCACTTCTTGATCTGATGCAAAAAGGCTTTGTACCTTATCAGTCAGCAAATCTGTCTGTCTATCAGCCTATGTACCTTATCGGTCAGCAGATCTGTCTGTCTATCAGCCTATGTACCTTATCAGTCAGCAAATCTGGCTGTCTATCAGCCTATGTACCTTATCGGTCAGCAGATCTGTCTGTCTATCAGCCTATGTACCTTATCGGTCAGCAGATCTGTCTGTCTATCAGTCTATGTACCTTATCGGTCAGCAGATCTGTCTGTCTATCAGTCTGTGTACCTTATCTGTCAGCAGATCTGTCTATCAGTCTCTGTACCTTATCTGTCAGTATATCTGTCTATCAATCTCTGTACCTTATCTGTCAGTATATCTGTCTATCAGTCTCTGTACCTTATCTGTCAGTATATCTGTCTATCAATCTCTGTATCTTATCTGTCAGTATATCTGTCTCTCAGTCTCTGTACCTTATCTGTCAGTATATCTGTCTATCAATCTCTGTACTTATCTGTCAGTATATCTGTCTATCAATCTCTACCTTATCTGTCAGTATATCTGTCTATCAATCTCTGTACATTATCTGTCAGTATATCTGTCTATCAGTCTCTGTACCTTATCTGTCAGTATATCTGTCTATCAATCTCTGTACCTTATCTGTCAGTATATCTGTCTATCAGTCTCTGTACCTTATCTGTCAGTATATCTGTCTATCAATCTATGTACCTTATCTGTCAGTATATCTGTCTATCAATATCTATACCTTATCTGTCAGTATATCTGTCTATCAATCTATGTACCTTATCTATCAGTATATCTGTCTATCAGTCTCTGTACCTATCTGTCAGTATATCTGTCTATCAATCTCTGTACCTTATCTGTCAGTATATCTGTCTATCAATCTCTGTACCTTATCTGTCAGTATATCTGTCTATCAGTCTCTGTACCTTATCGGTCAGTATATCTGTCTATCAGTCTCTGTACCTTATCTGTCAGTAAATCTGTCTATCAATCTCTGTACCTTATCTGTCAGTATATCTGTCTATCAATCTCTGTACCTTATCTGTCAGTATATCTGTCTATCAATCTCTGTACCTTATCTGTCAGTATATCTGTCTATCAATCTCTGTACCTTATCTGTCAGTATATCTGTCTATCAATCTCTGTACCTTATCTGTCAGTATATCTGTCTATCAGTCTCTGTACCTTATCTGTCAGTATATCTGTCTATCAGTCTCTGTACCTTATCTGTCAGTATATCTGTCTATCAGTCTCTGTACCTTATCTGTCAGTATATCTGTCTATCAGTCTCTGTACCTTATCTGTCAGTATATCTGTCTATCAATCTCTATACCTTATCTGTCAGTATATCTGTCTATCAGTGTCTGTACCTTATCTGTCAGTATATCTGTCTATCAGTCTCTGTACCTTATCTGTCAGTATATCTGTCTATCAGTGTCTGTACCTTATCTGTCAGTATATCTGTCTATCAGTCTCTGTACCTTATCTGTCAGTATATCTGTCTATCAATCTATGTACCTTATCTGTCAGTATATCTGTCTATCAGTCTCTGTACCTTATCTGTCAGTATATCTGTCTATCAGTCTCTGTACCTTATCTGTCAGTATATCTGTCTATCAATCTCTGTACCTTATCTGTCAGTATATCTGTCTATCAGTCTCTGTACCTTATCTGTCAGTATATCTGTCTATCAGTGTCTGTACCTTATCTGTCAGTATATCTGTCTATCAGTCTCTGTACCTTATCTGTCAGTATATCTGTCTATCAGTCTCTGTACCTTATCTGTCAGTATGTCTGTCTGTGTCTCTCTCCTAAATTGAATTTGCCCTCCAGCCCTCCCCTGTTAATACCCTTTGCGTTGGGCGGAAATTCTAGTAATGTTCTGTTACGAGGCCCAAAACACCTTTATCTGGCTGAGGATGTTCTTGACTCACCTTTATCTGGCTGAGGATGTTCTTGACTCACCTTTATCTGGCTGAGGATGTTCTTGACTCACCTTTATCTGGCTGAGGATGTTCTTGACTCAACTTTATCTCACACCCCAGAGCATGTTTATGCATTTGTTTTGCTGTAATATATACTGGATGTACTTACTAGTTCCTGGTTGATCTTGACATTCTTTTATATATATATATACAATTTGTGGACAATTTGTGTGCTTCTGGACTGTCCTGTGAGGGTGGTGAGTTTGGATTATTTTTCGGAATCAATACAAGCCAGACAGATATCCAATCCATTGCAGACTCTAGGAAACATGGTGCAATACAGAGTAGCATCTGTGCAGACTTCTATATAGTGGTAGGATCTGTGCAGAGTTCTATATTGTGGTAGGATCTGTGCAGAGTTCTATATAGTGGTAGGATCTGTGCAGAGTTCTATATAGTGGTAGGATCTGTGCAGAGTTCTATATAGTGGTAGGATCTGTGCAGAGTTCTATATAGTGGTACGATCTGTGCAGAGTTCTATATAGTGATAGGATCTGTGCAGATTTCTATATTGTTGTGGGATCTGTGCAGAGTTCTATATAGTGGTAGGATCTGTGCAGAGTTCTATATAGTGGTAGGATCTGTGCAGAGTTCTATATACTGGTAGGATCTGTGCAGAGTTCTATATAGTGGTACGATCTGTGCAGAGTTCTATATAGTGATAAGATCTGTGCAGAGTTCTATATAGTGGTACGATCTGTGCAGAGTTCTATATAGTGATAGGATCTGTGCAGAGTTCTATATTGTTGTGGGATCTGTGCAGAGTTCTATATAGTGGTAGGATCTGTGCAGAGTTCTATATTGTGGTGGGATCTGTGCAGAGTTCTATATTGTGGTGGGATCTGTGCAGAGTTCTATATTGTGGTGGGATCTTTTGCTTCTACAAGTAGGGCTGGTACTTGATACTGCATGAAAGCATCTGCGTGATGCAGAGAAGGAGGAGTTTTGATGAGGCCTGTGCTAATGATTGAGTGAAGGGAAAGGGAGGCCAATTAAGAGTGCGCTGCAGTCTTCCAGATGGGACCCAATTAGTCAAGAAACAATGCTGAATGCACTCTGTCACTGAGATGTACTGTCAATTACTCAGTCCTGTAGTAGAGGAGGAGGTATTGGTGAACTACAAGGGATTGCACTAGAGTGAACGTGGGTTCTAAGCATAGGGCTTTATCATGAGTTACAGGGAATTGACAAGGCAAGTGACTCATCTACGTAACAGAGAGAATCCCATGATTTGGGATTCTCTCTCGTGCCACTGGGCCATAGGATGTCAATGTCCTAAAATGATGGCTTAAGAAGGAGTAGTTCACAGAAATGTAACCTCATGCTTTCCACAAAACAAATGATATTTTGCTTAACCCCTTCATGACGTTAGGACGTTCTATACCGTTTAAGTGCCTTAAAGTCGTTAGGACGGCATAGAACGTCTTTTGTTAAACAGCTCGTCGCGGCTCCCCGCGATGAGCTGTTTTCGGATCCCGCTGCAGGCACTTACAGCGGGATCCCACCTGTCAGATGAGACCACTTTGAGTGGCCTCAGTCTGACAGGGAAAATGTAGCCGGTGCTCAAAGCGAGCACCGGCTACATTTCTCTAAATCGCGCCGTGCCCGAACGTGACGTCCGGAGGTCTCGCGATATTTTGGCAGGGACCCACAGGGTCTATTAAAATCCTGACCGGGTCTCTGCCAGAGTGTTCCTGGCTACCGATCACCTTGTGATCGGTGGCCAGGAACAATTTGGGACGTTTTGGTGCTTGCGTCGTTTGGGACGCAAGCACCTAGCGTCATGAAGGGGTTAAAGTCTGTTCTGTCAGCAGTAGATTCATTTTAGGTAGGCAATGCAATAGAGCAGCAGGAAATGCTAGCAGAATGCTTGGTTGCATAGGGAGAGGTATTAGCAGTAGGAAGAGGGAAGTGCTCATGCCATTGTACAGAGCACTGGTGAGACCTCACTTGGAGCATTGTACAGAGCACTGGTGAGACCTCACTTGGAGTATTGTACAGAGCACTGGTGAGACCTCACTTGGAGTATTGTACAGAGCGCTGGTGAGACCTCACTTGGAGTATTGTACAGAGCACTGGTGAGACCTCACTTGGAGTATTGTACAGAGCACTGGTGAGACCTCACTTGGAGTATTGTACGCAGTACTGGAGAACGTATCTCCAGAAGGATATTGATACTTTGGAGAGAGTTCAGAGAAGGGCTACTAAACTGGTTCATGGGTTGAAGGATAAAACTTTCCAGGAAAGGTTAAAGCATCTTAACATGTATAGCTTGGAGGAAAGACGTAACAGGGGGGATATGATAGAAACATTTAAATACATAAAGGGAATCAACACAGTAACGGAAGAGAGTATATTTAAAAGAAGAAAAACTACCACAACTAGAGGACATAGTCTTAAATTAGAGGGGCAACGATTTAAAAGTAATATCAGGAAGTATTACTTTACTGAGAGGGTAGTGGATGTATGGAATAGCCTGCCAGCAGAAGTGGTAGAGGTAAACACAGTCAAGGAGTTTAAGCATGCGTGGGATAGACACAAGGCTATCCTAGCTATAAGACCGGGAACGGGGGACTAATAAAAGTACTCAAAAAAAATTGGGCAGACTAGATGGACCGAATGGTTCTTATCTGCCGACACATTCTATGTTTCTATGTTTCTATTTTCCAATTGATAAAAACAACTACAAATAAAGCATTCAGGGGGGAAGTGTTGTTGTTTTTTTTCATGACTTTCCACCACTGGGTCTTTGATCGTTCATGACAAACTATCATTACAAGTACCAAACAGAAATACATTCGCTCTGATTATCACCTCTACCCTGGCAGAGCTGTAGATTTACTAGACTTCTGGTTGCAAGACTGTGCCGAGTCAAAGGCCAACGAGAGTGAGTGATGAAGATAAGGTTTTGCATACACTTCTATTGCCTCAATGAGAAAATTGCCATGCCTCATAGCATCTAGTGACAGCTGAGCTTTCTTTAAGTGCAGGTCAAACACTGCAAGATGGACATTATCCCTTGATATTAGCATTCTGTTACATTATTCATCTATGTCCAATTTACTGATTATTGCCAGCAATGATGAAAGGATGTACTCCACGATTCCTCTCTCTCTCTCTCTCTCTCTCTCTCTCTCTCTCTCTCTCTCTCTCTGTCTGTCTCTCTCTCTCTCTCTCTCTCTCTCTCTCTGTCTCTCTCTCTCTCTCTCTCTCTCTCTCTCTCTGTCTCTCTCTGTCTCTCTGTCTCTCTGTCTCTCTCTCTCTCTCTCTCTCTCTCTCTCTCTCTCTCTCTCTCTCTCTCTCTCTCTCTCTCTCCCCTAAATTAAATTAATTACCTGGCTGGAAGTCAAGCAGCCCTCTCTGTCACTAACCGGTACGTGTAAGACTGGCTCTTACCCGCATCTTGTCAAATGATGTGGAATGTGTCTTTTACATTCACATCTGGAAATGGAACAATTTACTATTTAGACTGGTGTTTGATGGATGATCACTTGTTTGTTTATAAAGCTCCATTGTGTCTCAGACAAAGCATACCAGTATTGGATAACGTAGCCAGTTTAGACGTACAGGAGATGAAGAGGGAACTGCTCAATCAAGGAAAAAGAATAATGTGGTCAAGTTCAAATACTACAAAATGTATACAAAATAAAAACAAAACAAAAATGGTTTTGTGAAGTTGCCAACCCTTATGAAGTTGGCAGCATGTGTATAAACATTTGAAATTAGTAGGAATTATAGGTTTTGGTTCTATGAATTGGCCAAGGCATAATTAATCTCACTCGCCACGTGAAGGAGCAATGTCAGTGAGGTTAGACCATAATCCCACCTATCATCTGCGGTACACCCAAAGCAGTGGATACTGCTACCAAAACCTTATATAGTGTGTTGGAGCAGACCTAGGGGAGATATTCATCCCCCAGAGTGAGAGTAGAAGTCAGCCGAAAAAGGGGAGCAGAGGGTTTGGGAAGAAATTGTATAGTTATGAAGATTTAAATGCTTCATTATAAGGCACACTGTGACCTGGTTTTTAGCTGTCTTATAATAGGAGGGGTGGAGGGTGTAAATTCTCTGGACTGTTTTTGAACTTGACAGCTCTGTGTCCGAAGCTGTTCCACAGCAGACGGATCCTCTCAGCTTCTCATAAAGTAGAAGAAGAAAGAAAATACATAAATGAACGTCCTTCCCCGACTTACAAGTAACCAAAATGGCAGCCCGGGCTCAACTTTCCTTAGCGCTTCAGTTTGTCTGAATGCTGATGATATTTAATCAACTTTCATGAGGGATTTAAAAATTAGTCAGACTGTAATGAACTATGAAATCCTGATTAATGCAGTTTGCAGTCCTTGATGAGGAGCTCTGCATTCGTATTTTGGTGATGATGATAATTTGATGTTTTCTTCATTTCCCTCAGTCTGTTCTAAGTGCGTGCGCTCTAACAAGCGGGTTTATTTTGTATTAAATCAGAAATAGCACGCACACTTAATGATCTAGGCAGGGATGGGGCATGCTTCTCCTAAGTTGCAATGGGTTTTTATCCGTGATATAATATAGAAGTCTGGGGGTCCAGTATAAAGATGCAGCACGCGTACATTGCGACAAATGCTGGCGCAGTCGGCCTGTGAGCCAATGTGTAAAGCAGACTCACAGGAGTCTGCGTTATCTGTGCGAAATGCGTTGATTTAGTGTGTGTCAGCGTTCATTGCGTTTTTAGACATGTCCCCCTTTTGTGTTGTGTTTGGTGCAACTCATAACTAAGAAAGAGGAGTCTACTCTTAAACTATCTGATAAACAAACGCTTTTCAAATTTACCAAAACATATCTTTGCAGACTAACACGTTCTGATTGCGTCTGCCGCGTCTCCTGCGTATGACATCACCGTTGTAGCCTTCTATGCAAGTTAACTGATTTCAGTAAAAAATATGTAATTTGCATCTCAAGCAACAGGTGATTCCATGAAAAGGAGATGCTACGGACACATTTTTCTCTTAAAAGGACTGTCTGGTGCCAAAAATGGATCTTCCAAATGTTAATGTGATTTCAAAGTACTTTAAAATGCATGTTTTACATTTTGCATTGCTTACTTTTTAAAATACTTACAGCTACATGAAATTGTGAAATTACGGCAGTTTGCAATAAACCAGGACTGCCCACACTAGCTGAGTAAAAGTAATTTCCTATTTTATTTCTGCAGGAACCAATGAGAATAAGGCCATTCAAATGAATGGTATTTCTCTGTTAAGAGAACCTACTGTGTACAAGAGCAAGCTTATCACAATCCACACAATGTTTTCTTTTCCAGCAGCACAGGAAGGGACTAAATGAAACAAATCTGTATATGCTGCCGCACCTGTAGCATACATGTAGCGTAATCACTGGGGGAGGGCTTGAGTCAAATATTAAAAATATGATTTATCCAGAATGCCTGCATCAAATCACACAGGGATACAAGCCTGTGCGTTATACAAGCAGCGATCTTCATCTTGCACCAAAGTGAGTTTGGGGACTAGACTGCGCCTTGAAGCTGTGTGTTTGCAATTATCCTAATGTTAAAAGATTTGCTTCCATGTAACTCTTTGAAAGTTAATTGTAAATCTCTAATCGCATAACTTGTTCCAACAAACTTATTTCATCTTAGTTATTGTTCCCGTTCCTGATTATAATAGTGTTATGTTTATAAATTTTACGCGACGGTCTTCTGTTACTTCACGCACTTTCCTTTCAGTGTCAGAGTGTAAAACTCCGCCGGATCTTACAGAGTCAATCACTTGTTTGGAATAAGACGTCCCGCGTATGTCACAAGTATTGATTCATTTATAAGCTCGCTCAGTAATGTACGCCAGCTAATAGAGCTGCCTATAATGTGTGTCAGACAAGTATCCACTCCGATAAGCTGCTTGTATGGAGGTGTAACAGTGTGGGGATGGGCCATTTAAACGGACATGATAGATGCTTCGGATGGCAAAAAGGAAAAAAAGCCAAGTGCCAGTTTCCTCGCTACTCCCACTCGCAAGGCCCAACTAAATCACCTCTCCTCCAGAAATTCCCCAGCGCGTTCCCCAGCGTGATTCAATGCCTTCGCAGGGAAGTTTTACGGAGCCACATTCAACACGGACGTGGCAGGATTTATCTGTGAATTTCTAGCATTTTGAAGCTGCAAATCATGCGTCGCGCAGACTGCGATTCTGCAGGCCCGGGTAATTCTCATGTCCTTTTCATTGTGTTTCTCATACATTAGTCAGTGGGTTTGGTAATAAAAATGGTGTAAAAAAAAAAAAAAAAGTCATGGTTGACGAAAGCAAAACGCTGGCTTCTGTGCCATCCTTGGGGCACTGCTTTCCCCTCTCTCGTGGTGTTTGTGGAAGTCACTAAGACTCTGGTGCCTTAATGATGTGTCCCCTGTACCTTGGCATCCCAAACAGCTGCCTGGACTGCCATAGGATCAGAGGATTATAATGTAATTAAATTGTCAAACTTTGAAAAGCAAACATTAATTTCTGTTTAATTGACATGTAGATGTTCTAAATAGAAATGCTTTGATGAGAGACTATAAATAAAGTACCTTATTGAGCCCTCTTTGCTCCGTATAGCTCTATCATGGGGCGGACATGTTGTTTAGAATCTTTGCTCTGTATAGCTCTATCAGGGGGCGGACAAGTTGTTTAGAATCTTTGCTCTGTATAGTTCTATCAGGGGGCGGACATTTTGTTTAGAATCTTTGCTCTGTATAGCTCTATCATGGGGCGGACATGTTGTTTAGAATCTTTGCTCTGTATAGCTCTATCATGGGGCGGACATGTTGTTTAGAATCTTTGCTCTGTATAGCTCTATCAGGCGGCGGGCATGTTGTTTAGAATCTTTGCTCTGTATAGCTCTATCAGGGGGTGGACATGTTGTTTAGAATCTTTGCTCTGTATAGCTCTATCACGGGGGGGACATGTTGTTTAGAGTCTTGGGTTCAGATTCTGAACAACATGTCTGCCCCCTGATAGAGCTATATGGAGTAAAAAGGGCTCAATAAGGTACTTTATTTGTAAGCTGTCATGAAAGGGTTTCAAATTAAAACAGCTAACCTTGATACTATCGTTCAAATCAACATAATCTAGCTTTTTGCTGACAGTTATCCTGTAAAACATCAATTCTGTGGGGAGAACTCACAGACTTGGCCAGGCTGATTCTTAGTGTTATGCCAGATTTCAGCCTTTCTCGGTGTACTAACCAATGCATTTCGCTAATGTATTTTCTTTGTCGTGCATCTGTTAGGGTAAAATATTAGCAGCTCCGCAATGTTTCAGCCCAATTCTTACTTTCATATGAAGATAATGTATAAATCCATCAGCGGGAGTGCGAATCATTGAGCTTTTAAACAGTCTCCGCGCATCTTTGGGTACCCAGTGCGCACACACACACACAAAAAATGTAAAAATAAATAATAAAGCAACAAATAAATGAATGACTTGAATGGTATAATTATATCCCAGCAGCTTCCAATGTGTACCAATTATACTGTGATCAAACTAACAACCGGCGTGCCATTTATCAAAGATCCCCGGCTAAAACATCACGTTGACTTACTCAATTAAGAAAAACCCAGTGTCTTTGTTTTGCAGGTAGGTAAATTACCTGACAAATAGCTTTAAGATTAAAAAAAAAATAAAGGAAACCAAATATTCCCCCAGACTGCAAGCTAGCATTGATTACGATCAATTATCTCCTCCATGAATAAATATGGGTGGATGTGTGCGTGTGTGTATATTTATATACATATATTAATGTTTCCTCTGCCACTTGCAATCCTATATTCTGTAAGCATCTCGGGGAGAGGGGATTTATCTTAGCCCACTGATGCAAAACAGGTGCATGACAAGTGTATGAAAGATCAGATTTATTAAGGATAAGTACGATTCCCTCTGCAAGGCCTGCTTTTTATAAATAGCAATCTGATCGAGAGAATATTAGCATCACATTTTATCTGGGAGCTGGAAATATAATCAGGTCTAGTGAGTCCAAAGTCTGGGCCAGTCTCTCCACAGTGATCCAGCCTCTCCACAGTGATCCAGCCTCTCCACAGTGATCCAGCCTCTCCACAGTGATCCAGCCTCTCTACAGTGATCCAGCCACGCCTGCTTTGTGTGGGTCTGGATAAGTTGTGTTATTTCATGTTAGCCCGGTTATAAGTTATATATTGTATTATGTGTCTGAGCAGTGATAAGGTGTATTTTGTGTAAAATGGCGAGCTGAGAAAACATAAAATAATAGCAGCAGATAAGCACCTGTTCCGTCCGCTCTGCCCACAATGAAAGCTCTGTGCGTTATTACAGCCAGACGCAGAGCGCGGTGCGTTACAGCGCCATCATAGACGACCCTCTTTAATTACGGATCTGTACATCACAGTATCGTCACTAAAGGTCAGCCAAGTGGTGTACAGAACAAAGAGAGGTATTTATAAAAATCAGTTCTGGGGTTCTAAAAGCAGTCTAAATATAAAGAACATTAAACTGGTTCCCGTGGCGACTGCTCCACTTTTAGAGCTTTCAGAGGGGCATGTACTAAAAAAAACGCAAATGTATTTTATGTGCAAAATTATGTTTGTGCTTTGCTCCTATTGCAATGTACTAAACATTTAACACTCAAATAGTAAATACGCGCAAACTGCGAATAAAAACGGGCAATTTTGCGAATACTTTCCCGACCTCTTTTGATAGCGCTCGCTAAAAGCTGGTGTAATTTTCACACGCAAATAAGAATTCTTTTTCACAAAATATTCGCCAAGCTCTTTAGCGTGCGCAAATCTCATCGCAATTTATTGGCGCAACCGGAAAAATGCACGCTAAATAAAAATAAGCGGAAGAGGAGCAAATCAGGAAAAAAAAAAAAAATGTTACAAATAGTCGCAAACTGCGCCTACTTTTTTCCCCAGTGCACTTGTTTAGTACAGGACCCCCTTAGAACTTAGCTTCAGGTTTTTCTAAAGAACCGCCTCACAATCATTGAAGTGACCCTAAAGGATTTCTTAAAAATCCAGTGCCATTGGTCCAGCGTAAACCCGACAGTTGTCTTTAGATGCCATCTGTGCTCCCACAACCAGTCAGAGCGACCGACGGCTGATTGAAATCGGTCTTCAGGAGGACCTTGTGGGTCTGATGGCCTCGCTCTCTCTCTCTGCTGGTGCAGTGAGAGACCCTTATTTTTACAGCCCATCCACAGACGAGCTAGTAACAGAGCTACCTAGTCAAGTGAAGCCAGCAGATATTAAAGGTCTCAGCACTGGCAATGAGTAACATTCAGCGAGCGTATCAGCCTGCCTCCTCCTCAGGGAAACATGGCCGGCCAGAAGATAAGACCTGCATCTTAAAAGGCATATACCGGCGAAAAAGGCTAAAGGCACTTTAATTAACACTTACACCCGAATTCCATGAAATTAGTTTTTTTTAGGGATATTCTCCCTTCCTTATAAATACTATGGCTTTATCATTATCAATATACCTACAGTTTAACTGAGCCTCCCCCCCCCAATGACTGTATTTGGACTTCCAGTAGGACGTATATACTGTATGTCTTCTAAAAGTTAAATTCCTATTTATTTAATTTTGCTTCGGCTGATTAATGCCGGAGCTCCAAATTCATTGTGCTCTTTATTATCTCCAAAGCAGGCAGTTTTTTTTTTTTTTTTTTGAATTGGTCACAATTCTGCCTTTGACATCATCCATCCAAGCCAATAATAAACTGAACCCTCTATGTATAGCTTGGAGGAAAGACGTAACAGGGGGGATATGATAGAAACATTTATATACATAAAGGGAATCAACACAGTAACGGAGGAGAGGATATGTAAAAGAAGAAAAACTACCACAACTAGAGGACATAGTCTGAAATTAGAGGGGCAACGATTTAAAAGTAATATCAGGAAGTATTACTTTACTGAGAGGGTAGTGGATGTATGGAATAGCCTTCCAGCAGAAGTGGTAGAGGCAAACACAGTCAAGGATTTTAAGCATGCGTGGGATAGACACAAGGCTATCCTAGCTATAGGACCGGGAACGGGGGACTAATAAAAGTATTCAAAAAAAATTGGGCAGACTAGATGGACCGAATGGTTCTTATCTGCCGACACATTCTATGTTTCTATGTTTCTCTATCTGCAGAGTTACCTGCACCCTAAAGAAGGAGGAGATTACTGGACCCAAACATTGTTTACGTGGAGTGCAAAAGTGGTCCTCTCCTCAACACAATAAAAAAATGAAAAACAGTGCCATTCATTTTTTTTTTTTAAAAATGGGTTTGTAACATTTGTAACACCAGTATCACAGTGTTAGCTGTAAACTCGTGCAGTAAGCATGCACTCTTATGTCCTTTTCTAGATTTCCCCCTTGCCCCGAGACGGGTTTTCTCACTTTAACAATATAATCCCTGGACTCAAACTCTAGCAAACTGTTGTTAATTAGATTTTCCTCTTTTTCGAAATCAGTAATCCATGATACAAATTGCTTTTGTATGTGATTCGGGTAATGTATGTCCTAAACATAACAACTCCTGAAATGAGAAGGTATTAAAAGATGAGCTGACGATCAGCTTCATTTGTTTTTAATCTTGTCATGTTCATAATGTCGCCATCTTCAGAATCCATCGTCAAAGGGAGATTTGCATTGATATCTCATTAGCTGCTTAAAGATAATCCCGTTGTTGTCGCTATCTCTGCATGGATCCGCACCCCACCGCATGGAACCATTCCTTTTCAGATATATGTAAGAGGAAGGCATCATTTAAATCATTAGCACCAATTAATTAGACGTCTACCCGGTCTATCTCTCTCTCTCTCTCCAAGTCCAGCTGGGTAAACCGATTGTAAGGCTCCCCATGTACTATTCCTGTGCACTGAGTCTATTCGTTGGCAAATACCAGTGCATACCTACCAATGTTTCAAATGGCCAGAGAGGGACACTTTTCTTTTAGGGGGAGTGGCTGGAGGCATGGCTATGGGCAGGGCATTTAAAATGACTTTATGGCCAATTGAGAGCTATGCATGAAATGTGGTGGGTCAATTATAGTATGAACATTGGATTTTATTTACAAAAACAACATTGAATGCATGTTAAGCACACTATGCGATACGTTTTATTGCTTTAAAAGCTCTGTGATACACAAAGATTTTGGGGGGGAATAGTAACTATCCCTCCTAAATAGGGCCACTCGCGAAGCATGTCAATGTAGCTCCCTCCCGTAGAAAATTACGTGTGACTATTTGAAGTTGTAAAAGGAGGGTCTAGGACACTTCTTCGCCGCATCTTCATCGCTGACAGTTCAGCACGGCAGTTAGAACGCTGAACTGTCAGCAATGAAGTATAACGCGGCCGTTTCACCGCGGCTGCAGCTATGTAAGAGCTGACAGTTCAGCGCTGAACTGTCAGCTCTTACAAATCTAAAAGTAAAACGAAAATACCCCCCCCTAATAAATTATTCACCCCCCAATAGTAACACTAAACCCCAATACTAACACTAAAATTAACCCCAATACTAAAATTAACCCCCTAAACCCTAATACTAACTGTAACGGATCGCCTGGCACCCCGACTGGGTACCTCCGTTAAAGGATGCTCCTAGCGCTTCCTGAGGACTCCAAGCACTGCAGCAGACACCACAACCACCAAACCGGAGAAGCATATGAATCCTCCCAAGCATATGAATGCTGTAGACAGTTGAATAGGAACCATACGAATAGGTTTACTCTCCTAGCAGTCAAACTGGAACAGCATACAATAAATCCTTCCCCCAATAATGAGACGACACTTCACTTTGAGGGTTAAGCAGGAACTTTTACAGCAAGATTGAACTACTTTATTTGACAAACAACACAGACTTATATACACCAAACTGCAATCAGATAACACTTGATTAAACAATAGAAAACTTAAACACATCACAGACAGGGTCCATAATCTATAGGGAGGTGTTTGGCCCTCAGGCCCCTCCAAGAACCCCAGTCAGTCAGACTGTCAGAATTCACTTCGTGACAGCGGCCACCCCCGAGAACAAAGGACGGCTACTTACTGTTCAATTACCCGTTCGCAACAATGTTGCAACGGGTAATTGAGGGCACACTTTAAAATACATAAAGTCACATTTTACACATAACACACAGACATTTCACATATCCCCAGATAGCTCAGGTCTGAGCGCACATTATTAAGTGAATGGCGCTCGGACCACACGAATACAGTTTAATCGCCATGGAGCCAAAGTCTTTACAGTCAGTTTCATACGAATGGGCTCCATGGGATTCCTATCTGGGGTATAACACATTCACATAAAGTCTGGTCCATAGTCCAAAGGCAAGAGGCGGGCAAGCAGCCCCCTCCAAGGACACGTGGCGAGGCCGGTTTCGCCACATTTCTCCCCTTTACCATCCAGACTAACAGGGTATCTGACCTCCTGCCGGTCAGTGCCCTGGTTAGTCCAGCAACCCACCCACGAAGCACAAACAGCAATACAACCCACCCACAATAACTGGTTACTACACCTGGATGAAATAGCAACTTGTCCATGTCCAGGTGCCTCACCACAGCTGTGCGGGGGGCTGGTAGACTGCCTTGGTGGGTTGCTGAGTGGGCAGAGACCAGCGGTACTCTGCCCGGGTGCCAGCGCTACCACTGAAGTAGCCTTGTTGGAGCCTGGTTGGGGGAGGGGGAGACCGACTGTCTCCCCTCTGGATACACTGCTCTGTGGCTGGGGGACAGGACCGACCGTCCCTGCCCCTGGGGCTGCAAGTGCAGAGACTACGGTCCCATCTGCATAGTTGTGGGGCTTAACATCTCCCCTTGGTGGGTTAGGCTGCCGCTGGAGAGAGGGTGTAACAAGCTCCTCTCTCTGAACTGTAGACTGCCGCTGGGGAGAGGGGGTAACCTGCTCCTCTCCCTGACACTCTCTTTGCTGGTGGAGAGGGGGACCAACTGTCTCCCCTTTCAATATTTTGTCCTGCGGCTGGGGTGCGAGACAGATGGTCTCTGATTCCTGGGGTACACACTGCCGCTGGGGAGGAAGGACGGCCCCTTCATCTCCCTGGGGTACACACTGCCGCTGGTAGTGAAGCAGGGGGTACCTCGGCTGCGTTTTCCCAGCTGTAGGTTGGCAGGTCTGGGTCTCCCAGCCAGTTTTCCTGTTCTGTGTCTATGCCCTGTGGCTGACATGAGTTTAGTAGTTCCACATAGTCCATCTCTAGCTGTCGTTCCATGGCAGCCAAACGGTGGAGGTCTTGTCCCAGTCCCATAGATCTCGGGCCCTGTACCATCTCACCCCGGTAATAAAAAATAGCCCAGTACCGTGACTCTGCTGGACTGCCAAAGTCGACGTCTTCTGCTAAGGCCTTCCACAACAGGCCAGGGCTAGTGTAGTTCTCCCCCTCCGGCTGGATGCCCTCTGCCCTCCATGTCTCTGGCTGGACAGTACACCACCACAGTGCCCGGTATGAGGCGTCAAGGCTCAGTTCCCTTTCCACGAGGTACTCAAGTTGTCTGACCTGCTGCCCTCCGGGTTGGTCTCCCAGAAGCGGCATCCGCCAGGCCATTTGTTCCTCCAACCGGTATGCGACACCAGGAAGGCGCTGCTGCCGTCGATACTGGACTTCCTCCAGGGCATTGTACCATAGTTCTTGCCGGGCAATATCTCTCCAGTCCAATTCACCCTCTTCCTCAGGTGTGCGAGGTGCCCAAGGATCCACGAACCCCATTTTCCCAAATCTTTATGTAGACAGGGACGCTGTATAAACACTAGCGTCGCCTTCAATTTGTAAATCCAAACGACTGTGTCTCTGAGCTGCTTTACCTCGCACTAGGACGCCATCCCACCGCTGCCACCAATGTAACGGATCGCCTGGCACCCCGACTGGGTACCTCCGTTAAAGGATGCTCCTAGCGCTTCCTGAGGACTCCAAGCACTGCAGCAGACACCACAACCACCAAACCGGAGAAGCATATGAATCCTCCCAAGCATATGAATGCTGTAGACAGTTGAATAGGAACCATACGAATAGGTTTAATCGCCATGGAGCCAAAGTCTTTACAGTCAGTTTCATACGAATGGGCTCCATGGGATTCCTATCTGGGGTATAACACATTCACATAAAGTCTGGTCCATAGTCCAAAGGCAAGAGGCGGGCAAGCAGCCCCCTCCAAGGACACGTGGCGAGGCCGGTTTCGCCACACTAACCCCCGACCCCTAATACTAAAATTAACCCTCTAAAGCCTAATACTAACCCTAATACTAACCCTAATACTAACCCCCGACCCCTAACACTAAAATTAACCCCCTAAACCCTAATACTAACTCTAATACTAACCTTAATACTAACCCCCGACCCCTAATACTAACCCCCGACCCCTAATACTAAAATTAACCCCTAACACTAAACACTAAACCTAATTCTAAACAAACTAAAATCGGTAAAATACTTACCTTTGGTGATGAAATGTCCCGCGATGAAATCTCCAGCGACGATCTGTCTTGTGCTGTAGAGTCGGAGGTGAAGCGGCTGCGCGGAAGCAGCCGCGATGAAGAGTCCCATCCCCGTAAAAGGATAGTACTCTTGATCACTTTCTAGTAGCAGATGGAACTTGGATTTATTGGTTGGTTAATGAAGGTAGTATAACACCCTGACATTGTTTCAAGTGCCCACTGGTAACTACTGGCTTGAGGAACGGGAGATCTGGCAACCAGAGAGAACCCGCCGAAATAAATGTTATGCTAAACACCATGAAAGAGAGAATTGCAGGTAATTGACAAGGCAATTGCAATCTTCAGGCCCAAGTAAACGAGTTGGAAATATTCAGCTGACTGCGAGATTTTTCCCAACTTGTCTACTTTTACACGATGGACATGATGCATCATGCAACAATTTTACTGCCGCTCTACAGTATCCCTAGCTCCCAACTTATATACCCCACAGACTGGGACAACGAGGTGGCGTTTCGGATGGTCCAGAACCATGCACAACCACACATGGCCGGTATCCCTGTTACTGAAACAATGGTGCGCAGTATGTATGCTCCGGGGTACCAGACAGCGGAGAATGAAGTCAGGACCATGGGATTGCTGCACCATATACAACAGGACAGTTATAAGGTGTGCATATCTGTTCCCAATTCAAACAAAAACTGGTGACCCTACCTCGTGACTTGGGACATTGACCCAGCCATGACCGCACTCAATGCTTGCTTTAAAGCTACTATTCTTAATTATTATTTCCTTCCTGCTCTTTGCTCTTGTATAAAATAATAGATATCTTTTAAATAAAATGTGACAGTAAAATGTGAGGGTCAACAAAACAAAAACCTAAGGGTTGAGCAGAAAGGTCTATGAGAAAGAACTAAAAGTGGAGCAGTCGTCTTGGAAACCAATGAAACGATCCTCCGGTTTGCTTCTCTTTTAGAACCTTGCCCCACAACTGTCCTTTATAAATAACTCCTCTGAATTAAAAATTTTGGCATGACTCCCTCTCTAAAGGACACACACTCCCCTTTAAATGTGGGCATTAGCTGGCTTTAATATATTGCATTTATAGTCCCCTATAGAATCACCCCTTTCACCTCTATACCCCCTCTGTTTTATTCCCATCGCGTGTAACTCTCTCCCTATATTGGTGCTGCTCTGTGTTAGATCAGCAGCATTGCTATTTTTAATTCTAATGAGTTACTTTCCAATTATTTTTTTTACAGTCCAAGTGATATATTTATGTATTGGCACATGAGGAAGATGCAAGCAAGAGAAAGACACCTGAATGGTGCCATAAATTACCCTGGTGTAATAATCACATTAAATGGGCTGGCAGTCAAGTGATCAATTTATAAATTAGCACAGTGCCTCACCCATAAAGTTTAATAGGGTTTCTATGCTTGGAATCACCTATAGCCCTGTATTCCCAAAAGGTCTCGGTGAAATCTTGTCTCAATTAATACAACACGATCACTATTGCTGAGGCTACGCACCTTCCTGCACCCCATGTAAAGACATCTGCACTATTAGTGGCCTCTCTCTCTTGGAGAACGAGCCTAGCAGTGTTTTAATCATCCAAAGCAGACATTTGTTTTCTTTACTCTAGCATGGGAAACTGTGTAAACATATATTAGGCTAATGTTTCAAGTTTGAGGAGAAAAAATGGTATTGGGGCAAGTGATTTGGGGGATTAATGGCATTGTGTTAAGTGAATAGGGGAATGATGGCACTATAGTAAGTGATCTGGGAGAATACTGGAGCTGTGTAAAGTGAATAGGGGAATGATGGCACCATAGTAAGTGATCTGGGAGAATACTGGCACTGTGTAAAGTGAATAGAGGAATAATGGCACCATAGTAAGTGATCTGGGAGAATACTGGCACTGTGTAAAATTAATAGGGGAATGTTGACATTATGGTAAGTGATCTGGGAGAATACTGGAGCTGTGTAAAGTGAATAGAGAATGAATGGCACCATAATCCGTGAACTGGGAGAATACTGGCACTGTGTAAAGTTAATAGGGGAATGTTGGCATTGTAGTAAGTGATCTTGGAGAATACTGGAGCTGTGTAAAGTGAATAGAGGAATAATGGCACCATAGTACATGATCTGGGAGAATACTGGCACTATGTAAACTGAATAGAGGAATAATGGCACCATAGTAAGTGATCTTGGAGAATACTGGCACTGTGTAAAGTGAATAGAGGAATAATGGCACCATAGTACATGATCTGGGAGAATACTGGCACTATGTAAACTGAATAGAGGAATAATGGCACCATAGTAAGTGATCTTGGAGAATACTGGCACTGTGTAAAGTGAATAGAGGAATAATGGCACCATAGTAAGTGATCTGAGAGAATACGGGCACACTGTAAAGGGAATATAGGAATAATGGCACCATAGTAAGTGTTCTAGGAGAATACAGGCCCTGTGTAAAGGGAATAGAGGAATAATGTCACAATAGTGAGTGATCTGGGAGAATACTTGCACTCTGTAAAGTGAATAGGGGAATGATGGCACCATAGTAAGTGATTTAGAGGAATAATGGCTCTCTATGCTTTTTCACAGGCTTCCTTAACTATCCCCTCTGTTGATACCCTTTGAAAATGAGGGTTTTTCTCTGCAGTTGAAAGAGAGAAACAGACCACCGCTGAATACACATCTCGACCAGACTCCACACCGGCTCTGCCTCCACTCTGAGGCATTCCTAATGAAATATTATTATTTTATTTTTTTCTCTATATAATAATTTTAATCGTAGCTCAGGGTATCTTTAAGAAATACACATTTTTTTTAAAATATGTATCCGCAAATGATTCCTTCATTTAAAAACGTAACTAAGAAAGGCAACGGATGTTGATTAAAAACTAGAAACAAACAGATTTATATTGTAGCGTACGTGATTATAAATATTTCGCTTTCTCCAACCTCTTGAACGCCTGCCGCGTTCTTCACCCCTAAATCTCCCCGAAAGGGATGAATTGCCATCGCCGAGTTGTGTCATCGTTACTTTCTGGTTCATTTTTATTTATAAAGGAGGTTTTAAATATTTAAAAAGGTTATTGTGATGTTATGGCAGTGAAGCATCTACTGATTCCTCAATTCATCAGTATTCAATAAACGCAAACACTTTGCCAGTAAAACCGCAGCCCTGAACTTTTCCGCTGGTAAAAAAAACACAAAAAAAACAATCTCTCCAAATGAGTGTAAATGACTTAAAATTCATTGATAAAGATAGATTGCAACGGCAAAGAGATATGACACCAACGAAGTTACGATGTCATTAAAACAATGAGGAAGACACAAATCCATTACAAAGATACAATCAAATATTTAAAAAAAGCCAGGCTAGATCATTATTTATTCATGCTAATACGCGGATCTTAACAAATCTGAGGCGCTATGGCACTCAATCACTCCCAAACCAAATGAGCTTTTGTATTTATCAGTCCACAGTCACGCAGTTCTTTACTGGCATTTGCTTAACAAAGGTGGTAAAATGACATAAAATATAGTTATAGCAGCACCAGCAGGGCTGCAGGATACCGGGTTTATCAAACATTCAGAACTGCTTGTTTAATGGGCAACAGGCCTGGTGGATTTGTGACCTGGTTTGCAGATACTCCCACCCTTCCTCTGCGGCTGGTCGCTGACTTTGCGTTGAGGGCAGGTCATTGCGATGTTTCATTGTTGCCAGTTCACACAGCAAAAATCATACTGCTTGTCTGCTAGCTAAGTCTAACCTCGAACACTAGCTGCGGTTTGACTAGAGATAGTCAAAGTGCCAGGGAGTGGCTGTAAGAAGGGGCAGAGGTGATGGGAAAACCCCAGGGTTGACACAAGACATTGTGTTCCCCCAATACACACACAATCACATACACACACAGTCATATACACCCACAGTCACATACAAAACCAGTCATATACGCACACAGTCACATAGACACACAGCCACATACACACAGTCACATACACACACAGTCACATACACACACAGTTACATACACACACAGTCATATACACACACAGTCACATACACACACAGTCATTTACACACACAGTAAAATACACAATCACACACACAGTATATTGTTCCCTTCTATGTACCAAGTTCTGTGTAAATTGTTGGCACTATATAAATAAATTTTAATCTAATACATTTTGTGTGTGTTTATGTATATATATATATATATATATATATATATATATATATATATATATATATAATATATATATGTGTGTGTGTGACTGTGTGTATACATGTGTGTATACATGTGTGTACGTGACTGTGTGTGTATGTGACTGTGGGTGTATATGACTGTGTGTGTACGTGACTGTGTGTGTATGTGACTGTGGGTGTATATGACTGTGTGTGTATGTGACTATGGGTGTATATGACTGTGTGTGTATGTGACTGTGGGTGTATATGACTGTGTGTGTACATGACTGTGGGTGTATATGACTGTGTGTGTATGTGACGGTGGGTGTATATGACTGTGTGTGTACGTGACTGTGTGTGTACGTGACTGTGGGTGTATATGACTGTGTGTGTACGTGACTGTGTGTGTATGTGACTGTGGGTGTATATGTCTGTGTGTGTACGTGACTGTGTGTGTATGTGACTATGGGTGTATATGACTGTGTGTGTATGTGACTGTGGGTGTATATGACTGTGTGTGTACATGACTGTGGGTGTATATGACTGTGTGTGTATGTGACGGTGGGTGTATATGACTGTGTGTGTACGTGACTGTGTGTGTACGTGACTGTGGGTGTATATGACTTTGTGTGTACGTGACGGTGGGTGTATATGACTGTGTGTGTATGTGACGGTGGGTGTATATGACTGTGTGTGTACGTGACTGTGGGTGTATATGACTGTGTGTGTACGTGACTGTGGGTGTATATGACTGTGTGTGTATGGGGGCAGCACAATGTCTTGTGTCAACCCTGGGGTTTTACCATTTTTGTGAGTGTGTGAAACTCAAAACCTCTACCTTGGTTTGTAAACCGCAGGCCTGTGCTCTGAGCCCCAGTTGTCATGCGACACGACGCGCCTGCTCCCTTTAAATCGCAGTGTGAATATACTGTATTAGCTTGCGCTCCCAGCGGGTTCAGGGTGGAGGCCGGTTTTGCTGCCTGGGACAGACCAGTTGTAGCGCCAGCTCTGAAACCCCCCTCCACCTGCAATTCAGGGGGCAGCAGAGGCATTACTATTAAACACAAACATGTGCACACCAGACAAGCCAGAAGACATGCTTTCCCAAATCTCACATTCACAGTGTCACCACCAGGACATTGAACCCCATGCAGTGGGAGATTTCTGTGGGACGAGCCCACAGTCCTTTGGTTTGCCTGCTAAGTGCCACCCCACTTAAACAACCAACTATGTTCAGGACAATGGCTGTTCTAACACTTCTGCGGTTCTTACATAGTTTTTTCAGGGTAAGAAAGGGTTTTCTTTAGCGACTGCTATTTTGATCATATCATATGTAAATTACAATATATATATTTTATAAATTATGGAAAATGGAAAAAAAAAAAACTTTTTCTAACTGTGACTTGAAATAACTTTTACACATCTACAAAAGCAAATGCAAAAGCCTACTAAATAGATCTCTGCTCCACATTTGCTGTGGGGCAGGGAGAGACTAATGCTGAGAGTCCCAATGACCAGGTGTGATTGAGGGGGCCTTCGCAGACATGGCTGGAGCGTCTGAGCCATGTCGGTTACTGCGACATGGTACTGCGTTCGGAGAGAGGTGCATCGTGGGATTAAATGATCTTTCTGTCTTGTCTTATATATATGATTAGCTAAGCAAGGGGAGAGACTGAGCACTAGAAGATTTGCTATCTATAAGCTTTCAAACAAACCCCTGTACTTACCCATGCTTTCCTTCAAAGCCTCTAGTGTTTGGGCAGAGATCTGCGGATTCCCCTCTAGATGCTTAGTCCTCCGGCTTTACATGTTAAAGCTGCATTTTAAAAACTTGAGAATGGCTTCAAATGCAAACCATCGTCTCAGTTTCGAACACAGAATGGTTTTATTTATTCAGAACTTTCGTGGGTTCGTTTATTTTGTGTTTCAGACCATGATGAGCAGATTACTACACAATCTAGCTTTAGTATTGCTCAAATAACTGTGTAATAAGTCAGACAGCCCCCAGGACCGGTCTCCAGCACAGCCATATCACATGGTAAAGAGCTCTGTTACCCCCCAATGATACATGGGCCGTCTGCATTGCACCCTAGATCCGCTTGGAGAAAGAGTAATAGATGCAGTGCTAGTCCTCCACTCCTGCAGACAATGCTGATCTGGTAACAAAATGAATGTTTATGTGCAGAGTCTAATATGCCAAAGAGAGAGTAAAATAGAATCACAGAATGGGAGATACAGGAGATACAGCTTAACCCAAAAAAAAATGACATTTCTAGATATCAAGTCATTTAAGCGGAGCATTAATAATTTACATCCAGCTGTTTTCATTGAGAAGTAGATGGAAAATATTGTCCGTGGAGGACCCTATAACTGGAGCAAATGATCTTTGTAGTGCTTTATACATTCATAAATGAATAATCAGGCCTGTAGTTCTGTAATTCAGTGTATCTCCCAATTAGACCCTATTTTACCGCAGGGGGTATCACTAAAACTAGAGAATGTAATGTACAATCAGATTACTAATTCCCTCTAAATGATGACACTGCGCTATAACCATCTCACTCCTGGCGGCAGCCCTCCGCTACACAAACAGGTAAGGTATGGCGTGCTCTGCCCCATATAGACCTTCATCTGAGTCCCCTATATATTACAGAGTGATTGGCATAAATACTATCCCATTCCATATGGAGAGACTGCATGTACCCTGAATAATGCAGGTGAGGTATATCAAATAGACTCATGGATTATCCTAAGATCCCAACAGAAATAATGAAAATAGTGTCTAAAAATATACACAGTCTTTTAATAAAACCTTTATAATCCGACTCGCATTTTATGCCGACACAATAAAGAATACACATGAAGAACCAGCTTATCACATGCCCCATGGAAGTGCGAGAAGCTCTGTCTGGGGTTTTGGAGAGGAAAGGTGCTGTTATCACGGACACTGTAAAATGTAAATCTGGGCAGGTGGGGGGGTTACACCTGAAACAGGACAGGTGGGGGAACATCTTCTGAAACAGGTCAGGCGGGTGTACGCCTTCTGAAACAGGGCAGGTGGGGGTACGCCTCCTGAAACAGGGCAGGTGGGGGTACGCCTCCTGAAACAGGACAGGTGTGGGGTATATCTTTTTTTCCTATTTAGAAGCACAAGTTAAAAAGCGTTTGCCCCATAGTCTGAGGATGAATTTTGCATAGTATATGGCAGTGGGACCAGACTGGGGGAATTAAATTCACCAGCCCAAAACTGCATTGATATAGCATGAAAAAACAAAAGCCATAATAGAAACCAGTGATGGCCCAAGTGCCCAATTTTTTTTCAGGGTACCAAATTAAAGATCTCAAAGTGCCATTTCTTCTGTGATTATGCTTTCCTCTCCCCTTTCCATTGCAGATTTCCCTTTGCTCTTTTTGTTGCCCCATCTCTCATGTATGATGCTGGTGACAATGCACTCCGATGTTAAGGTACTCACACAGGTTTCCCGGTGCCACAGGCTCGCCATAACCGATATAAACCGATAAAAGCGAAGACCTCTGAGTGATACTGTCGCCTACCATGCTCTTCCAACTGGGGTCTCCAGTCACAAAGTCCAAGGAGACTCTTGCAGACCCCCCCAGACATAGGCAAATTCCGGGCCGCACCAGGCTGGGCGTGCACTGAATGAAGTTGCAGAGGCCGCGCATGCGCAGTACTTTCAGGGACTGTCTAGTGCCCCAAATGCATATTCCAAATATTAATGCATATCAATGTGCTTTCAAAGTCCTTTAAAATGCATGTTTTACATTTTGCATTGATTGAAATATAAAATACTTACAGCTAGATGAAATTGTGAAATTACAGCAGTTTGCAAGAAACAAGGACTGCCCACAATAGCCTAGTAAAAGTAATTTCCTTTTTTTTTGCTGCTCGAACCAATGAGAATAATGCCATTCACATGAATGGAATATCCTGTCTCTCTAGAAATGTCATCAGATAATGTGTTGCACTGTTAATAGATCCTACTGTGTACAAGAGCAAGGTCACTCATAGGCCACTCAATATGAGGAGGACAGGAAGTGACTAAATGAAACAAAACTTTATATGCTCAGCGTCTATATAATCAGTGCTGCCACACCTGCAGTAAACATGCGGAGTAATCACTGGGGGAGGGCTTGAGTCAAATATTAAAAATGTGATTTATACAGAATGCCTGCATCAAATCACACAGGGATAAAAGCCTGTGCACTATACAAGCAATGATCTTCATCTTGCACCAAAGTGAGTTTGGGGACTAGACTGTCCCTTTAAAGGTACATCTCTGCAATTCTTGGGGGCGTTTTTAGGTTCAAATGAGGCACTGGCTATTTTCTGGTGGTTCTATAAATAGTTTATTGCCCATATAATATTTCGCTTATTTATCTGATTGAATTCCTAACGCTCCAACTCCTCTCTGCCGCACCAGTGTGTTGTATTTTGTCTATTTTATCAGTGAACCTTTTCGAGGAAAATGTATCCTTGCAAACGCTCCTCTTGCTGTGGAATATTTCGGTCATTACTCCTTCCTCTGTCCTCATTTACAGACGCTTACTGCACTGGGGAAATGACTTGAGAAGCCGTTTTGGGAGAGAGTGTTACTCTTCTTCCATAATTCCCACCCTCATCAGGCATGATGGGAATGACATCAACGACTGTCTCAATATTAATGCTGCCAGCTTGTGAATATACAATATTACAGCCAGACCTTTAATATGGAGTTTGTCAGAGCAAACATGCATGTGACATTCATTTGTTACCCGTGACATTTTTTTCATATTCTACATGCAAATTAGGTCATGCAAATATGTCCCAGCGTCTGCATGACTGAGCAGGCACAGAAGCCAGGACTGACAATTTGTTATACACAATCAGGTCACCGTGGTAGGTCCATTGGACCAGTCACCAACCTCCAAAACAAATGGACATTCGTGCGTTCAGGGGGGCAGAGCTCTCTTGACAGTGACTCGAATTATCAATCCCTATCCATAGAACGGAAGACACTGAAAAGATCATCTTCTAAAATAAGAGGCTTGTCATCTTTTTAAATATTCGCTGGGAATCATTATATTAATAAACAAACTAAACCCGATTGCTAAACACGGACACTGTGAGCCAGCCAGATACTGTATGTTGTTGAATTGCAGAGTCTCAGTTCAGGGCAAATAGAAATTTATATAAAATTAAATTCTTACGAACACTTAGAATAAATGTGAGGTTAGCTGACAGACCTTAATCTTCAATACTGGCCATTTAAATGTCTTCTTTAAATGAATGGTGTAATTTTTTTTTTAATTGTATAATAAATCCAATTTGTTTTCTGATAAATTTTCCAGGGCGCTGGCCTGACTATAGGTGTCTATGCCAGTTTAAAATACTAATGATAAATTCGCTGCATTTCACTCTTCTGGAGAAGAAAGGAATACTTTTTCATAATGGAGAAATATCTCGTATACACACACACACACATATCTCTCGCTCTCTATATATCTCTATTTAGATATATATATACCAATGTACCCATAGCCTGACAGTAAAATTATATTTGACATGGGATAGGCTGGAGGAAACCAATATTCGTTGCACCAGCTCAGCTGAGCACTTTCCGAGCAGGAAGTGGATTGTGACGTCTACCAGGAAGTGAGGCGTGCAGATCTATATCTGCTCCTTATTATAGGGACTGGTTTCTAACAATGTCAGTCTGTTTTGTACGCTGTTGGCTTTGAACGATTGCACATATTTGCTTGTTCTTTATTGCCTGCAACTTAATGCATTTAATAACATCTAAAAGTGACCCTCCTTAGCCTTCAATGCTGTTCACAGCTAGCATCATAGATGGCAATATTTAGTCTGATTCCTAATATACACTCCATGATATTGCTTTAGTCATTTCCATAAACACTTCTTTTCACTTGTTCTGGCTCTAATGGTACATCTTTCAAACGATACTTTAGACATCTCCGCTCTCTGGTTTATTAAAGACATGTAAATCCTTAAACCAGGGCTGATGGAAGGAAGATCAAGGCAAGAGCAAATTGGATTATCATATTTAGCAATGAAGAATAATTACAGACATCTTCTCCCTTTTCTTCCGGAGGCTGCATCACATTGTACAGTATGTTAACATTATATAGCAATCACTACATCATAATGCCGACTTTTATAATCCCTGCTCTTCAGTACGTGTTCGCCTTCGTCAGCTAACAGTGATATAATGCACTGACCGGTCTCTAGCCTTATTCCGTATGAACTGCAGTGCAGGCATTATCTCTGTCAAATTGTGCAATAAATGGTATCATTTTAACTCTACTTATATCATGCAATGCAAACAAACTGCTTCCTCCACATAGACAAAAGGGTATAATTAGGTTCCACGTAGGGAAAGTCATGCGCACAGAAGAAGACATCTGATTGGGTCCGACAAGTAGATTGTTATTTATTATAGAGGACAAAGCCCTTAAAAAAAAAAAGTTAAACTTTAGGGGATTATCTAAGGAAATAGGTTTTTAAAAAAAGCGCAATTAACAATTATTGAGTATAACGACAATTGCATATTTTTAAAAAAAAATTCTGGAACATTTATAAGTGGGTTGTGCCGGAGTGGCTCACATTATGTAAGCACGTGACATACACGGCCATAGCAACACTGTTATCCTCTAGATTGTAAGCTCTGCGGGCAAAGCTCTCTAGCTTATATAGATCAGTCTGTTCTTGCTCGTCTTACTTCGTATGTAGTCCCGCTCTATTCTCTGTACCTAACGCTTAGAAATTGGAAATTGTTGGCGCTACATAAATACATGTAATATATTATCATGTATAGCCCTTGTATACATCCCCTGCCCTTAGATTAAGTACCCCTGATATTAGTCTTTTCCAGTGTCCGGCATATCACGAAGATGTTCCACTGTGCCACCATAGACACATGCATCGTATCTTCCTATCCTGTTCTCTCTGGTGTGCAGACAGTTAATTCTTATTGGTTGTAGGTCAGTTACTTGAGAGTAATTTATGAGTTGCTGGAATAAAATTGCATAGAAAGGATGTTGAGAAGACATGGATCCTTCCATCACTGCCATTATGAGGCATAACCTGTTGGCAGGGCCCCAAAAGATTATGCATCCTGTTTAAACTAATACTGTTTCCTTCACTTCAATGTCGTTTCTCAGTGTTACAGACCAGCAGGGCTTTCTGTTTCACCATAGCAAAGCATTAAACGCCTTCTAAAAGCTTTCCTGGGGTATGGAAGCCCTCCTCTTCCTTAATGTACACAGGCTGCTGCCCACTCGGAAGGGCATTTGTGTCAGAAAGTGTGTTTAGGAGCCAGACTAATGCTGCCTGGACTGACTTTCAGTAAACTATCAAATAAAATAAAAAATACCATTACCATTGCAATAATTCATAATCATCAAATTACCATTAAAATACAAAGTAATATAGACATTAAAGTATACTTTTTTTTATTTTCTTTGTTTGTACATTACAAGTATTTTATTGCAGTACCAAGCAATAATGATACAGAAGGAGTGTATATGAGATGATAAGACGTAGGGGGGAAATCGGGACAATCTTCAACTTCTTCTAAAACCTTCATCAAAATATTAATTATCCCCTTGACATCAGGTGACCTGCTCGACTGTTGGATCTCAATTTTGGTTCCAATGTGGCCCCCTCTCTGGAGAAAGCTGCCACGTTTTTTATTTTGGGTGTAATGTAGGCCACTGAAGTTATCTGATATAAAACATTACAGAAAGGGGTCCCTGGACCATTACCGTTCCCCAGTACCACAGATGACTGGCAGCCACAGATTACATCTGTCTCTGTTTGACTTTCACAGTGGTTTTAGCTCTTTCCTCCTAAACGCAATCCTGAGATTTAAGACCTTTTTCTTAGACGGGCTCAGGCTTGGATGGTGGAAGGGAGTATGACCTATGGACACGTAGAAGGAGCCATTTTGAAGATGAAGCGATGCACAAGTCCAATTTTTTGTGTGTCTACCCTACAAATATCTAGTACAACGGTGACTTTTTCAGCAGGGTTACAGCTCAGGATATCTCAAAGCCCAGGGATGAGAATAATTGAATTTTATTTCTACTGATACTTTGTGTTACTTAACAGCACATTATTTTCTTCAGTTTCTCTTTTTTTATTTTTAGTCAACAACTTTAGAAATGGTGGAGTGAAAAATCCGTCAGCTGAGGATTAAATAGAGTTCTGTTTCTTGTTTGCCATCTGCATCTTCAAATGAATTCATTCAGACAATTTTACAAGTAAAAGCCAAAAGGGTTCACCAAGGTCTTTAATTGTTCTAATGTCTTTCCACAGCAGAGCCTGCACTCATTTTTAGATGGGGGGGGGGGAGGGAGAGAGAAAACACATTCCGTGTTGCCTTCTCTAATAAGTCTAAAAAATTGCAAATGAAAGCATAATCCCAGATTTAAGCTAACATGCTTTCTCATTAAAAATATAAAACAACAAGAAATGCAGATCCATCCACCACCGTAATGTTTAAATGCTTAATTTCTCAGGTATCGCAGCATGATCTGAATAAATTATGCTGACAATACAACAATCCAAATGATAAATCAACACGGGCATTTTGGTGATCTATAGTACAGAATGTAAATAATCCCCAACACTGCTAATTGGCTTGCTATCTGGCACCAAATAAGTAAGTGAGCTATTACCCTGGATATGCTATCCGTGTGAGCACCCTAATCATCAAGGGTTTCTGTTTGGTAAGCGGATTCTGCTGTTTTATGTTTGGAAAACCTTGGAAAAGTCTCCGGTATTAACGACGGAGCACCACCAGCTTGATGTAAATTATAGCAGCGGAAACGGATGGGTTTGGCCGCAAATTTAAGTCGGACACAAAATAAGATTATAATTGTTTATTAAATAATTATTTTCACTGTCAGTTTATTTTATTGATTTCCTTTTAGGTTGTTTTTTTTTTTTTTGTGTGTGTGTGTTTTTTTTTCCGTATTATTTCTGCATCTCCCCTGATCCTAGATATGCACACGATGTTCTTGCCTCTCGTCAGGCGTTGTGGGGTAGAGACTCCTTTATTGCTCGCTTATGAGCGTGGCTACTCCGTAATGTGTGTGCTGTAGTTTTGTAGGTTAATCTAAGGTTAAGTCTGAATTGAATTGGTAATGGTAAAGCATCCAGAGTTCATGATCCAGCTAAAAGTCTCATTATCAATATGTAGCTGACTCTGCCTCAAACCATACCGTATTCTCACCGTGGGGTTTACTGTCGGCAGCAGCTAGCTTTCCCTCGGCAAGTAAACTCGGCAGCTGGAATGGCGAGTTCAAGTCAATGAAATTCAGGACCCGTAAATACCCGTCTCTTCTTCTATTTAGGAAGTCAAAGGGATCTGGACACGGAGAAGGTTCATCGGGCCAACGAGTAAGAATAAGGCTTAGAGGTTAAAGTAGAAATCTAGAATATTTGAACTTCTTCAAATAATCACAGCGAAGCTCCTCCAGAAGCTCCTGTCACATGGGGCAATAAGTCAATGTGGCCATATATAACCCTGTTATAACCATCCGACCAGCTACTGAACTATAGGACCTGCCAGAAGTCCATACCCGAGTGAATCACTAGAGCAGGTCAGTCAACTGAGAAATGGACTGGACCCTGCTACCTTTCCCGAAATCTTTCCCAAGACTCTGCTTCCTCCGGGATTCTCACGTCGGATATCGCAGGATAGGATGTAGAAATATGTCATGGAGAATACCGATTCCACTTTAGAAATCTGTGGGGGCGACGATGTGTTCCTCTCTCGGGGTGAGAATGATTCACCCATGGAAAAGATATCCCCACAGCTGATTCCTGAGTTTAAATAATGCTGATCATTACGTGGAACTACTATTAATAATACAAATGGACTAAAGACTCCACTGGATAAGACCCACATTTTCTGGCTTTACTGTGTCACATTCGCTCTCCCCCTTCCTGAAGATAAAGGAGGCTTGTCTCATTTACCTGGATATTTAGAGATATCTACACATGCGTATATTATATACTGTGTGCACGCGATGGCACATGTATATGAGTCTGCACCTGTAAGACACACCCAGTCGCATGCATTGAAGAACACTAAATATGTAAAAATGATTTTAACTATTCCAATAAACCAAATCCAGTACGGGAAACTTGGGTCTGGTTTCCATTGGGTGAGAAGTCACCGGTTTCTATGTAATTCTTTTTTCAGCACTCTGTTTGCCCCCCGGTTTTTAGTAAAGAGGCCCCTTGTGTCATTTACTGGATAGCAACAAATTAACTTGCGTGGGGTAGGAGGGGCAATTACCACCGATTAGCAAACTGGCTCCAGAGAGCAGCAAAGTGGCAAACTGGGACACTGGCGAAGAAACCCCTTCCTCAGCAACTACAGCAGCGAACAAATTGCTAATTATTGCACTCATTCCGTTTGTCCTAATTACACTTTGCTTGTGGTGTGTCTTGTGGTTATACTTTGTGCTGTTTTTAATTATAGATCCATATGCACTTCATACAATTAATTATCCAATCATTAGCTCTCCCTGGGCCAGGATATCCAGCTTGAAAGGCCGCGGTATGTGGCGCAGAGGGTGAGATTTGCTGGGTCTGTATGAATACATGTCCATGATTCTGATGCCCTGTTACTATAGCCAGTTCCCTCTCCCAGGCCTCTAACAAACTCTCTGATGTTCTTTCTTGGCCTTGTCAGACACCATGCAATGATCGGAACATGGCTGACAGTACGGCACTAATGAAGTCTCTTACAAGTCCGTCTTTACACATGTTGCTCTGCATTTGGGATAACCATGTTTGATTGATGCTAAACCTCAGAGAACGTCTGCGACATTAGCAGTATTGATTTTGCAAAAAACAAAGTAAAGCGTTTCGCACAAAGGTATCCCTTTTACTCCTCTGTTTAGGGGTTGGTATCGTCGCTCACTAGGCCAGATACTTTCCACTTCGCGGCGGAGATGACATGTTGAATGATATTAAACTCCAGATAGTAAAGTTACGAGCATCTTGTCCATGGTATTGTGCCAGAGACTTGTAGATATCCTGTGGACCACACAGCTTTGTTTTACTGACACTGTATGAGCTTAAAGAAAGATTGCAGACCATCAGTTAGTAACTGAGCATGGTTTTTAGAAGATTATTCCCAACAAACGCATGCAGTCTGCGGACGGAAAGTGAGAATTTTTGGTCAGGTGCTGTGTGAAAGGGTTAAAAAATTATTGAATAATTAATTACACATTTTTGGGAGAAACCCACCAAAAAAAGAACCTTATGTAAAAAACAAAACAAACTTTAGTGAAAGTAATGTTGGTCACTGTGTATGAAAAGTAGGAAGTTATGTACCATTTGGGGCTCCATATCTTTATTATGAACTACAAAAGGATGGGGGACGTATAATTTGTACATTTATTTACATACAGGAACCTGTATGCCTTGAATTTCTAGTTTTCATTTTTAAGTTGTTTTCATAATTATGGAATTTATATATTTATCAGCCAAACACTTGCTATTCATTCAGTAAAATTTATATTCACAATATAATCCATTTAAATCTAATTATTAAAACAAATTCTATACATTGTATTACTGCAGCATTCTTTTACACAATGACACTTCAAACCATTGCATGTATACTTCTAATCAGCCACTAAAAAAAAATCTTCCTTTCTTTAATATAGAAATATCTGGTTTTATGGTGAGAAATACATGGTTTTCTCACATTTCTTCCTTTTTTTGTTTTTTTATATAACCCTGTTTCTTGAAATGATCAATCTATTTCTCTCCCCCATTGAAGGAAAACACACCTTATAATGTATACATTTTACCAAAAAATATATTTGAAAACTCGAACACAAATGTCAAACTCTTGTTATTATACGTCATATATAAAACATATGTTAGGCTTCTCTCCCCCCCCCCTGTAATATGTGTCTGGTTAATCTCACAAGTAAAATCTATGAAGGGATTTGTAAGGAAATTATTGGCTTGTTATTTTACAATATGTCTGAAAATTGTTGAGTTTAAAATTGAGATGTTGCGATAGTGTTTGGTGAATGGTTAAAATAAATAAAGCAAGTGTTAATTAATGAATGATATGAGCACAAACAGATCTCAGAATTACTCTCCTGTATATTAAATTAGCAGGAGGTGTTGGGTATAACAAGGTGTTCTCTCTTAACAAATTATTGCGTAAATAAATACCGTACTGACTGACGATAGAGCCTCGCTGAACTTGTAGGTTAAATGCATTATGTGCTAGGTCTGTATCATTATAAATCTGACAGGTGTGATGCTTCAAAATAGAAAGGAGAAAAAATATACATTGAAAAACATGTCATTAAACATATTTTGTAATACACAGTACTTTGGCTCTGGTTTCCAAATTCCCGAAAATTAAAAAAAACACACACACAAAAGGCCTGTAGAAAGCCAGCCTCAGCCCGTGTACGTCTGCTCGGTGCTGCTAATTTATTATTGCACATATCTGTCTTATGTCTAATTAGCATCCATTTGCAAACTGTTATTTGATGACAATTTATGGCATCAATCAACTTGCAAATTTCGGGCCTGGAACATGTTTGGCAAATGATTCTGTCTTACAAAAGTCGAATTCAGAACTAATATAAAAACCTGGGCTTTCATGGCCCCCGATATAATAAAAAGGATTATTTACTCACATGTGATGCATTTATAGTAACTTTCCCAGCCCTTCCTGCTTCTTTTGAGGGGTTTTATTATCGTTTTTTTTTTTAGAAAAAGTTTGTGAGTTTCGTTGATTTTTAGATGCGTTATGTCGTGGAGATTGTTTGTTTGTCATGTTTGAGTTAAATTCAGGAAATAGTCTATATGTCTCTCATCCAGCCAAACGACAACACAGTATAGTTACTACACTTACTGGCTAACAGAATTAAAAAGTCTTCCATCTCACATTGAGCTACAAGAATAATTGCTGATGTATAGACCTAACAATAAACTAAACCTCCAGTGCTGTCATATTGAATAGTGGGATCTGTGGCAGAAATGAGGGAAAGAGATATCAAATCGCACATCGTTTTTGTTGCCCATCTATCTGCAGATTGATAGTGGTGCAGAGTTCAATTGTAGAATTAAGTCCTAGCTCAGAACATTTGATGTGATGCTGTAACACCTTCTGAGGACAGAGCTAAGAGGAACCTTTTTGGGAACCTGTCTTTTGAACAGGCAGAACAATGTGTGTTTAGAGTAGAACAAGAGAGGCCTGGACACCTGCCATCTATTTGCAAATATTGAAGTCTCCACAGAAGGTATTTACGCACTAATACATTTGAATGTGTGCATTTTATTGATGTTGGACATAGCTGGTGGTATCAGTGCTTTAATGGCTCGGCAGGGATGTTACCATCCTCTCTGGCTCAGTTTTAGCAGAGCAAGGACCAGACCATCCTCCCCTCTCATTCTTCGTCTTTCCGTGATACTGGGCTTTACAACCGCGTAGCACACGGATCAGCAGAGCCACAGGCTAGTTTGATAAATTACCAGATATGCCCAGCGCCCCTATTATAATGCAAACCCCGCTGTAACTACTCTGATTTTCTATTTAAACCTAGTATATATTCCAGCTCTTTATTGAGTGAATTTGCTCACATTGTATGCCTGGGTCAGCACTTGATAAATAGTCTTTACCAGGCCAGGCATAAAATTGGAGTAATTGCCACAATGGTCAGTAAACAAGTTGAAAAAGTATGATAAATAACTTCCCAGTGTTCGTACAATAACAGTGGTACCTATGGATGTGGAATCTTCAGCCCAGACAATGATCGATGCTCTCTTCCAAGCCTCCAATGGCTCCAGGTTTTTAAGTGAATCTTCTTAATGCTTTTCTCTACTCATTACCCAAGGAACCGATTTTTAACCTTTTCAGTAATCTGTTGGCACTCTGGGACTCTACTGTATTTCTGTCAAAATGTCTGGTCTATAACAATAAATTTTACACTGATGTCTTGCTTTTCAGGAATAATTACAGTGCACCTTAAATGTTAGACCATTTTCTCCTCGAGCAGAAGATGACAATAAAATCAATGAGACACAATCCTCTGAAGAACATCACAGCCTCTTGCAATGTTAATGGATTAGGGGGTCCACAGAGTGTTGCCTGCATTATCTCTCCTTAATTTAACCCTCGTTTACCTGTTCCGAGCCAAGTGGTAACTTTCCGGTGCCGTTGCGGACACTTGGGTTACATCCGCCAAGTCGTTCCGAACATTCTATCATTGATTCCCGCCCTCTGATTGGACGACGATCTGAACTCTGTATTGCTCTCCAAGTTGACTTGTTTCGACATGACCAAAGGAGTCAAAAACCCAATGAAGCGGACCGTGGCTGCTGTGTAGAGAGCATGCTGCTCATGTCTGTGACCACCGTATGCAAAGCTTGGCATTAGTCACCGCCGTGCCGCCTCTGACAGCCCTGAAGTGAGGGAGATTAATGTGAAGCAAGGGCACTTTATTATTGTCATTCTGTTCTTTCACACTCTGCCTCTGACTTTCAATTTTGCTCCAGAATTAATTGTCTGCTCCCTCCAGTATGACTGATGTAGAAGGGAGACAAGTAGCATAGGCACCTGGTTCTGGCCTTGACAATGTAAGCCGTTGTTCCGGGATGTATTGTGTATGGTGCTATTCAGGGACATGCGGGCATCTTTCAAGGGAGTCGCTTTATGTTTCTTTTGACTTCAATCAGATCGCGTGGAAGATTATACTTTGCCTAGAAGTAAAAAAAAAATCGAGTCGTTCTTAACGATATGTGTTCATTAAGTTGTGTATGTTGGGCCTGGTGCTGCTAGACTCAGCCTGAGCACGTTTTATGGCTCAAACACGATGTCCTGCTACTTCTCCTGTATGTGGGCGAGCAAGGTTTGAAACAAAGAAAAAGGCATCTCTACAAACTTCACACGATCAATAAAGCTTTAATAATGTCACCATATTACTTTTGCTTTTTTATTAAAAGTGCCCAGCAGTTTGTAAGCAGCGTAAATAATACATGTGGTCATTTCCCAGCATGCTCGTGGCCTTCTCTTGATCGCTGGTGGGATTTCTCAGTGGGGAAACGCACCATTTGTCAAATCTGGTCAACCCTCGGGGGAAAATCCCGGCAGGTTCGACTCTGCCCATGATCCTTGAGAGGTCGATAAAATGACTGCCATTAACTTGGGTAATGGAAACATCACCTGGATGGTACATGAAAACAAGAGAGTATATGAATATGTACCTTTTCTGTTAAGTCACTTATTATTATTCTCATTATTATTGGCTTATTTCATGTTTTAAATCTTTGCATCTCAAAAAAGGTACAGGACCCAGGAAATAGTTTTTTTAAATTAAAATACATGTATTTATGTATTGGTTTAAACTTGCCATACCCATCATTTTTATATTGAATCGATTTTAACAACTTCTTAAAAAATCTAAATTGAGTACTGTAAAAGAGAAAGTAAAGCACTAGTTTTAAAGCAAAGGGGCTGATAAAAGTTAGAAGAGAAAGCACTTTGTATTTTGAATGTAATCATTATTTTACATATTACCCCATCTCCTATATTTGTGTTAGACGCACCGTGTGCAATGTCTGTCTAATGCTTTCAGAATGGCAGATGTGCCATTGAGTACAGCATTTATTTATTTTCTGTCCATATAATAATATACATTGTATATGATTTTCCTCCCTGCCTCTCCAGACAGTAAATGAAAGGTGAGGCACAATGCATGGCTCCTGTTGTGCAGATTAGGTTATTTAGTGCCATTTTTAGAATGAGGTGATGCTGAGACCTTTGCAGATATTAATCCATCCATCACACACACCATACATGACAATTCACCACATGTTTCAAGCCAATAGCCTCCAACCGCTCTTCAACGGACCCTAACTGGGCCAGGAATTAAAGATATCCTCTGATTGGTTCCGTATGACTCACCAGCATAATATTGCGACGGTCAGGGCGCGGGGGGGGGGTGTTGGGGGTATGTGTTACCCCTTTGCTCCTAGTACCAGAGAAACAGATTTATTTCCATACAATCCCAGTAACAGTGTCGAGATGTATCAGAAAAGGTGCAATCTCTGTTATACATAACTATACATGTTTTTCTTTCCTGGCACCATTATCACCCCCAGTTTTTATGCCCCCAGATGCCAGTGAATGGGATATACGTTTGAAAATGTAGTATAAGACTTTGACTCTGGTGGTGGCTGCCAAACGACTGGGTTTGATCGTCTAACCCGGTTGTTTGAGACCACTGGCATACTGCAACATCTGTACAGCGCTGAGAATTGCTGTTTGTGACGACACGAAGCACATCTTGGGGCAAAGCATCGTTACAGCAGCTTTTCAAAGAGCATGTTATGCTGCATACACAGCAGAAATCCGGGCACTTGTCTCTGCTTTACTCAGACCTCTTATTTAAAAACTCCTTGTCGAAATCAAGGAAGACGGAGAGTATCCTTCAAACTTGACATTAAATATTCAAAAGTTAGTTTAGGAAAGTGTGAGCAATTAAATGAATCAATCTTCCTGGCCACGGACTGAACAGATGTTCGATAACTCCTTCCTGCTTGCAGTAGGGGGGGGGGGGACAACAAAGTCCACTATTAGCTGTCCTTCAGCGAGACATCTCTCGGCTTGTCCTTCCGCCTGTCCTCCTGGGCCACGGAGAGGCAGTTCTGCTGTGTTGTTCCTTTATTATAAATAACAGGCCACCTGGTCTACCTGCAGCACCTGAGAGCCGAGGCTTAATGATCCTTCAGGCTATATCTTCAGCTCTCTGATCCCAGATAATGGGACTGATGGGAATGGCTACGGAGTGACAGCTGGCAGTGAAGAATGACTCCCTCCCAACATGTGCTGACAACCAGTGTATATAGGACAGCCTCGCAGAAAGGTCACCAGAATTGCACTGCTTCGACTTTCAAAGTTAGTTTCCACCGAAAAAGAAAGATTTAAAAAAAAAAAGGCACTTACCTTTGTTTGCAGATCTGCTGGATCACACAGATTCCTGGCTTACTCCTCCTGCTCGGCCACAGCATGACTAGTGTTGAGCGAACTAGCATGACTAGTGTTTGGGTTCGTACCGAACATTACGGTGTTCGGACCCCGGACCGAACACGGACATTCCACTGTATGTCTGTGTTGGAGTTCGGGGTTCAGCTATAAACCGAAAGTCTATAAACCGAAAGACATTCAGTTTATAGACTTTCCGTTTATAGACTTTATGTTTATAGACTTTCGGTTTATAGAATACATGTAATGCTATTGCTATTCTATAAAAAGAAAGTCTATAAACAGAATGTCTTTCGGTTTATAGACTTTCGGCTTATGGAATAAATGTAATACTATTGGCTTTCTATAAACCGAACTAGAGTTCCCATTCATAAGAAATTCTTATGAATGGGGACTCTATTTCGGTTTATAGAAAGCCAATAGTATTACATGTATTCCATAAGCCGAAAGTCGGGTCCCCATTGACTTCAATGAGGTTCTGGGTCAAGTTCGACTTTTTTCCGAAGTTCGGCCGAACCCGCCGAACCCGAACATCCAGGTGTCCGATCCACACTACCTATGACGTCCCCACCTCCAAAAAAAATACTTCTTCTTATCATGTTCAATTAATGTGCACGGCTATGTTTGGAAGCCTGAATAAAGCAGCACTATCCTTACTAAAGGCACCTGTGATTGATTGTAATGCCGGTTCTGTGTATTCGGGAACGAGTGTGTAAAAATCTTATGTTCTCTAGCTTCTGTTTCTCTAAACATTGGGACATATGTCAGAAGCCAGTGCCTACTAGCGACTCATTCAGATCCATCCATCAACTTTATTATAATCTCCATCATTACCATAAATTTGTCTTTTTCATCTCCCCCCCCCCTCCCCCTCCCCACACCCCCACCACCTTTCATTGAAGTCTAAGGAGGATAAACTGCTGCATTCAGAGGTAATGACTGGAAATGTCTGCACCACACTCGTAATATACAACTCTAACCTTTGAATCCCGTCTGCCCAAATATGGACTTTAATCCACTTTTTAATGAGGCTCTAACATTTTCATGATTAAGTTAGTATTTTACCTGGATTGGATGTCCTGACATGTTGTACAACATCTGACACCGCTGATCTTTAGAAATCTACTACACGCATGAATCTGTTAAGGTTTATTATTTGCTCAATCGCTTTGATCTTCGGCATCGCGGTAACCATCCCCCCCCCAAAAAAAAATACAGAACGTTTTAGATTTCTGCATGCCAGTGCTACGTCATTTAATGGGGTTAAATGGAGACAAATGGCCATTGAAATGTGTTAATATTTTGGTATTTTTTTGTGTGCTATTTGTGCTTATAAACATACCCTTAACTAAACAAAAATTGGTTTCAGACACAGTAGTGAGACGGGTTCAATGTGACCAAATCCTGCTATTCCGAGAGATCCATGCAGGATAATTAAAATGATCTGACGAGCTAAACAAAAAGATTAATGCAACATTGTGTGGTTTTTGGGATGGGGGTGTCACTGAGAAAGATTTTGTGGATAAATCTTCTTTCTGTTCATCAGTTTGCACATGTTGCCGCATTGTGACATCACAAATGCAAAATGGCGAATAGTGCGTATCTATTCCTCCCTCCTGCCTTCCTTGATCTCTACATTTGCTTGCCGTCCACCTGGTATTACGGAAAGCTTTTGTTAATGACCCGACATCTCCACTTCGAATACCGTTTAGGCGAGAGAGAGTCCACGTAGCATTTGCTGCAAGTCCCGGCCAGATCCGAGTTTGACCTTTTCCATTCCGGGGGTCACTCGTACATCTGCATATCCTTCTGTCTAACAAACCGCGGAGAACATGTCTCCAGCGTCTTTTCACGCTGCTCTAATGCGAAACAAATGATTGCAAGAAAAATGGAGCCGATTCACCTTGGCAAACATCAGGAGTGGTGGTGGGGGGGGGGGGGGGGGGAGAGAAACAGTAAAAGGGTCTGAGAGTAAATTCATCTTCCAGAGCTACGATCAATCTCTCACCTAAGAAATCCACGATAACTAGGCAGCAAGAGGCCAAGATTTATAGGCTCGGGGACCTGTAGACTGACCAGCACACACCTACCCTTTTGGCTGCTTCCCTGACAGAATGGCTCATTCCAAACATTATAATGATATACAGCCTCTCCCTACTGTTTTACAAGTACATTAGCTCTATTTAATGAGATCTCAGAGTAATTTAACAGATGTATATAGAACATGCAACGGCAAAAGGAAATCTCAGTCCTTAAGTACTTTTGCCAAACTAGACTGGGGACGGCCACGATGATATACAAGACTGAGCGGTGATCACAATGGTTCTCGTCGGAAATAAAGCGTATATAAAAAAAATAAAAGGGGTGAAATCACGGCTGCTCTCAGTTTATTTTAATCCCGATCAGTGAAGGAAGCAGCTGCAAAGCATTACGGGCCGACACAGCGCCGGGTCTTTGGCAAAGGCTTGTAATGGTCACGCTTTGTGCAGAAATCTGACAAGATCAGTGATACGGTGTTTACAGCTCGTGACAGGTCCGACCTGCCTTATGTTACACTGCTGCTACGGCCTATACGTGTGTTAACACAGCGGACTATCTCAGTAATGGCTCTCCTGCTAGGTGTTCCTGTTTAGGGGGGTCGGCCCCTATTTTCGCCCCACTTTCCGCTGCTGAGACTTTTACTTGTGTATCACAGGGCCCCAGAGCAATATGACTTATCCTAGCCCCGTCAATTCAAAAAGTAAAGTTAGCGGTAAATAAACGGGCACTGATTATTCAGTGTCCGCCACTAATGCAGTAAACATACTCGCTAAAGGACAAATAAACTTATTTTTTTAAAAAACAAATGAACTTACAGTGCCTTGCAAAAGTATTCACCCCCTTGGCATTTTTCGTGTTTTGTTGCCTCACAACCTGGAATTAACATGGATTGTTTGAGGATTTGCATCATTTCATTTACAGAACATGCCCACAACTATGGAGAATCGTGAAGCAAACAACAAATAGGACAAAATAACAGAAAAAGTCAATGTGCAAAACTATTCACCCCCCCTAAAGTCAGTACTTTGTAGAGCCACCTTTTGCAGCAATCACAGCTCCAAGTCGCTTTGGATAAGTCTCTATGAGATTGCCCCATCTTACCACTGGGATTTTTGCCCATTCCTCCTGGCAAAACTGCTCCAGCTCCTTCAAGTTGGATGGTTTGCGCTTGTGAGCAGCAATCATTAAGTCTGACCACAGATTTTCTATTGGATTGAGGTCTGGGCTCTGATTAGGCCATTCCAACACATTTACATGTTTCCCCTTAAACCACTCAAGTGTTGCTTTAGCAGTGTGTTTGGGGTCATTGTCCTGCCGGAAGGTGAACCTCCTTCCTGGCCTCAAATCACGCACAGTGTGGTACAGGTTTTGCTCAAGAATATCCCTGTATTTAGCATCATCCATCTTTCCCTCAACTCTGACCAGTTTCCCAGTCCCGGCTGCTGAAAAACATCCCCACAGCATGATGCTGCCACCACCATGTTTCACTGTGGGGATGATGTTCTTTGGGTGATGTGATGTGTTTGCACCAGACATAGCGTTTTCTTTGATGAACGAAAAGTTCAATTTTAGTCTCATCAGACCAGAGCACCTTCCTCCATATATTTAGTCTCATCAGACCAGAGCACCTTCCTCCATACATTTAGTCTCAGCAGACCAGAGCACCTTCCTCCATACATTTAGTCTCATCAGACCAGAGCGCCTTCCTCCATACATTTAGTCTCATCAGACCAGAGCACCTTCCTCAATACATTTAGTCTCATCAGACCAGAGCACCTTCCTCCATACATTTAGTCTCATCAGACCAGAGCACTTTCCTCCATACATTTAGTCCCATCAGACCAGAGCACCTTCCTCCATACATTTAGTCTCATCAGACCAGAGCACCTTCCTCCATACATTTAGTCTCATCAGACCAGAGCACCTTCCTCCATACATTTAGTCTCATCAGACCAGAGCACCTTCCTCCATACATTTAGTCTCATCAGACCAGAGCACCTTCCTCCATACATTTAGTCTCAGCAGACCAGAGCACCTTCCTCTATACATTTAGTCTCATCAGACCAGAGCACCTTCCTCCATACATTTAGTCTCATCAGACCAGAGCACCTTCCTCCATACATTTAGTCTCATCAGACCAGAGCACCTTCCTCCATACATTTAGTCTCATCAGACCAGAGCACCTTCCTCCATACATTTAGTCTCATCAGACCAGAGCACCTTCCTCTATACATTTAGTCTCATCAGACCAGAGCACCTTCCTCCATACATTTAGTCTCAGCAGACCAGAGCACCTTCCTCCATACATTTAGTCTCATCAGACCAGAGCACCTTCCTCCATACATTTAGTCTCATCAGACCAGAGCACCTTCCTCCATACATTTAGTCTCATCAGACCAGAGCACCTTCCTCCATACATTTAGTCTCATCAGACCAGAGCACCTTCCTCCATACATTTAGTCTCATCAGACCAGAGCACCTTCCTCTATACATTTAGTCTCATCAGACCAGAGCACCTTCCTCCATACATTTAGTCTCAGCAGACCAGAGCACCTTCCTCCATACATTTAGTCTCATCAGACCAGAGCACCTTCCTCCATACATTTAGTCTCAGCAGACCAGAGCACCTTCCTCCATACATTTAGTCTCATCAGACCAGAGCACCTTCCTCTATACATTTAGTCTCATCAGACCAGAGCACCTTCCTCCATACATTTAGTCTCATCAGACCAGAGCACCTTCCTCTATACATTTAGTCTCATCAGACCAGAGCACCTTCCTCCATACATTTAGTCTCATCAGACCAGAGCACCTTCCTCCATACATTTAGTCTCAGCAGACCAGAGCACCTTCCTCCATACATTTAGTCTCATCAGACCAGAGCACCTTCCTCTATACATTTAGTCTCAGTAGACCAGAGCACCTTCCTCCATACATTTAGTCTCATCAGACCAGAGCACCTTCCTCAATACATTTTGGGAGTCTCCCACATGCCTTTTCGCAACCTCAAAACGTGCCATTTTGTTTTTTGCTGAAAGTAATGGCTTTCTTCTGGCCACTCTGCCATAAAGCCCAACTCTTTGGAGCGTACGGCTTATTGTCGTCCTATGTACAGATACTCCAGTCTCTGCTGCTCCAGTCTCTGCAGCTCCTCCAGGGGTACCTTAGGTCTCTGTGCTGCCTCTCTGAGTAATGCCCTCCTTGCCTGGTCCGTGAGATTTGGTGGTTGGCTGTGTGTGTATGTGTGTGTGTTTGTATGTGTGTATGTAGTGTACATTTATATATATAATATAAGTACTCTCGCATATTGTGTGTGTGTGTGTATTTGTGTGTATTGTACGTTTATACATATTATATAAGCACTCTCACATATTGTGTGTGTGTGTGTATTTGTGTGTATTGTACGTTTATATATATTATATAAGCACTCTCACATACAGTGTGTGTGTGTATTTGTGTGTATTGTACGTTTATACATATATGATATAAGCACTCACACATATTGTGTGTGTGTGTGTATTGTACGTTTATTTATATAATATAAGTACTCTCACATATTGTGTGTGTGTGTATTTGTGTGTATTGTACGTTTATATATATTATATAAGCACTCTCACATACAGTGTGTGTGTGTATTTGTGTGTATTGTACGTTTATATATATATGATATAAGCACTCACACATATTGTGTGTGTGTGTGTATTGTACGTTTATTTATATAATATAAGCACTCTCACATATTGTCTGTGTGTGTGTATTTGTGTGTATTGTACGTTTATATATATAATATAAGCACTCTCACATATTGTGTGTGTGTGTATTTGTGTGTATTGTACGTTTATATATATAATATAAGCACTCTCACATATTGTGTGTGTGTGTGTGTGTGTGTGCGTATTGTACATTTATATATATAATATAAGCACTCTCACATATTGTGTGTGTGTATTTGTGTGTATTGTACGTTTATATATATTATATAAGCACTCTCACATATTGTGTGTGTGTGTATTTGTGTGTATTGTATATGTATATATATATATATATAATATAAGCACTCTCACATATTGTGTGTGTGTGTGTGTATTGTACAGTTATATATATAATATAAGCACTCTCACATATTGTGTGTGTGTATTGTACGTTTATATATATATAATATAAGCACTCTCACATATTGTGTGTGTGTGTGTGTATTGTACAGTTATATATATAATATAAGCACTCTCACATATTGTGTGTGTGTATTGTACGTTTATATATATATAATATAAGCACCCTCACATATTGTGTGTGTGTGTGTGTGTGTGTGTGTATTGTACGTTTATATATATAATATAAGCACTCTCACATATTGTGTGTGTGTGTGTGTGTATTGTACATTTATATATATAAAATAAGCACTCTCACATATTGTATGTGTGTGTGTGTATTTGTGTGTATTGTACGTTTATATATATAATATAAGCACCCTCACATATTGTGTGTGTGTGTGTGTGTGTGTGTGTTGTACGTTTCTATATATAATATAGGCACTCTCACATATTGTGTTTGGGTAGCATTCATCATCATTGTTCAAATCAGACAGCACTGTGAACAAAGCAGCTACGGGTCATTAATCTCCACAAGGTGGGCAATGGGTATATAGAATTCACATAAAGGTCAGTGTGCGGCTTTCCTCTCTGTCCATCACAAGGAAGTTCAAGGGTATTAATGCCTCCTTGCCATCATGTGATGTAACGGTATCCCTGCAGACTGGGGCTCTCACTGGACAGACTGAGCTCGCTCTGCGATGGAATGGCCTGTAAGGAAAGGGTCACCAGACTACCGTACAGATAATATTAAGTTATTGCACTTGGGTGAATTTTCTTTTTGTTCGTCACCAGATTTCTTAAATCTCCAAAAATTACATAAAATGAATGTATTTTAACCCCTTAAGGACCAGCTCTATGTGGTGTTTGGAGTGACGTCTGTGAGCTTAAGTTCGCTCTCTTCCAGCTTTTGTGGGCCCACCTCTTACGTGAAGTCATGCCACAGTCCACCAAATGAAATGACACCATATAACTGTGTATATTTAATAAGTACACAGCCCAGGCCGTAATACGTGGGCTATTGTGCCACTTCTCATGCAGCATTGGTGGAGAGTGTGCACTATATGTTGGTGGAATTATCTGACTGACACAGCTCATTGTTATCAAATGTTCAGTAAGATGGTAAACATGCCAATATAATTACAATGTATACACGTCTGCCATAGAAAACTTCTCAAGATGCCAGTATCAACATGTCAGAGCTGAACGATTACAAACACCATGTTTGGAAAAGCATTGTTCACGAACCCCACTGTAAGAGAAGCACAAAGCCTGTTCATTACACAGGATACACTGCAAATGAAAAGTTACATTAATGCAGAATCTGGTGAACTTAAATACATAGGGGCACACGCTGATTGCACCAAATACTTGGCATTGTACTTGGTGATGTGAGGCTTGCATGCAGCTGCTCCAGAGTCCAGTGGTGGCATGCTTTACACCACTGGATCCGACGCTTGGCATTGCACTTGGTGATGTGAGGCTTGCATGAAGCTGCTCCAGAGTCCAGTGGTGGCATGCTTTACACCACTCGATCCGATGCTTGGCATTGTACTTGGTGATGTGAGGCTTGCATGCAGCTGCTCCAGAGTCCAGTGGTGGCATGCTTTACACCACTCGATCCGATGCTTGGCATTGTACTTGGTGATGTGAGGCTTGCATGCAGCTGCTCCAGAGTCCAGTGGTGGCATGCTTTACACCACTCGATCCGATGCTTGGCATTGTACTTGGTGATGTGAGGCTTGCATGCAGCTGCTCCAGAGTCCAGTGGCGGCATGCTTTACACCACTCGATCCGATGCTTGGCATTGTACTTGGTGATGTGAGGCTTGCATGCAGCTGCTCCAGAGTCCAGTGGTGGCATGCTTTACACCACTCGATCCGACGCTTGACATTGTACTTGGTGATGTGAGGCTTGCAAGCAGCTGCTCCAGAGTCCAGTGGCGGTGTGCTTTACACCACTCGATCCGACGCTTGGCATTGTACTTGGTGATGTGAGGCTTGCCTGCAGCTGCTCCAGAGTCCAGTGGTGGCATGCTTTACACCACTCGATCCGACGCTTGACATTGTACTTGGTGATGTGAGGCTTGCATGCAGCTGCTCCAGAGTCCAGTGGCGGCATGGTTTACACCACTCGATCCGATGCTTGACATTGTACTTGGTGATGTGAGGCTTGCATGCAGCTGCTCCAGAGTCCAGTGGTGGCATGCTTTACACCACTCGATCCGACGCTTGGCATTGTACTTGGTGATGTGAGGCTTGCCTGCAGCTGCTCCAGAGTCCAGTGGCGGCATGGTTTAGACCACTCGATCCGATGCTTGGCATTGTACTTGGTGATGTGAGGCTTGCATGCAGCTGCTCCAGAGTCCAGTGGCGGCATGCTTACATCACTCGATCCGATGCTTGGCATTGTACTTGGTGATGTGAGGCTAGCATGCAGCTGCTCCAGAGTCCAGTGGCGGTATGCTTTACACCACTCGATCCGACACATGGAATTGTACTTGGTGATGTGAAGCTTGCATGCAGCTGCTCCAAAGTCCAGTGGTGGCGTGCTTTACACCACTCGATCCGACGCTTGGCATTGTACTTGGTGATGTGAGGCTTGCATGCAGCTGCTCCAGAGTCCAGTGGTGGCATGCTTTACACCACTCGATCCGATGCTTGGCATTGTACTTGGTGATGTGAGGCTTGCATGCAGCTGCTCCAGAGTCCAGTGGTGGCATGCTTTACACCACTCGATCTGACAGATAATGTACAGAGACTCATAGACAGATATACTGACAGATGAGATACAGAGACTGATAGACAGATATACTGACAGATAAGGTACAGAGATTGATAGACAGATATACTGACAGATAAGGTACAGAGACTAATAGACAGATATACTGACAGATGAGATACAGAGACTGATAGACAGATATACTGACAGATAAGGTACAGAGATTGATAGACAGATATACTGACAGATAAGGTACAGAGATTGATAGACAGATATACTGACAGATAGGGTACAGAGATTGATAGACAGATGTACTGACAGATAAGGAACAGAGACTGATATACAGATATACTGACAGATAAGGTACAGAGATTGATAGACAGATATACTGACAGATAAGGTACAGAGACTGATAGACAGATATACTGACAGATAAGGTACAGAGACTTATTGATAGACAGATATACTGACAGATAAGGTACAGAGACTGATAGACAGATTTACTGACAGATAAGGTACAGAGACTGATAGACAGATATACTAACAGATAAGATACAGAGATTGATAGACAGATATACTGACAGATAAGGTACAGAGATTGATAGACAGATATACTGACAGATAAGGTACAGAGATTGATAGACAGATATACTGACAGATAAGGTACAGAGACTGATAGACAGATTTACTGACAGATAAGGTACAGAGACTGATAGACAGATATACTGACAGATACGGTACAGAGACTGATAGACAGATATACTGACAGATAAGGTACAGAGATTGATAGACAGATATACTGCCAGATAAGGTACAGAGACTGATAGACAGATATACTAACAGATAAGATACCGAGATTGATAGACAGATATACTGACAGATAAGGTACAGAGATTGATATACAGATATACTGACAGATAAGGTACAGAGATTGATAGACAGATATACTGACAGATAAGGTACAGAGATTGATAGACAGATATACTGACAGATAAGGTACAGAGATTGATAGACAGATATACTGACAGATAAGGTACAGAGACTGATAGACAGATATACTGACAGATAAGGTACAGAGATTGATATACAGATATACTGACAGATAAGGTACAGAGATTGATAGACAGATATACTGACAGATAAGGTACAGAGCTTGATAGACAGATATACTGACAGATAAGGTACAGAGATTGATAGACAGATATACTGACAGATAAGGTACAGAGACTGATAGACAGATATACTGACAGATAAGGTACAGAGATTGATAGACAGATATACTGACAGATAAGATACAGAGATTGATAGACAGATATACTGACAGATAAGGTACAGAGACTGATAGACAGATATACTGACAGATAAGGTACAGAGATTGATAGACAGATATACTGACAGATAAGGTACAGAGATTGATATACAGATATACTGACAGATAAGGTACAGAGATTGATAGACAGATATACTGACAGATAAGGTACAGAGCTTGATAGACAGATATACTGACAGATAAGGTACAGAGATTGATAGACAGATATACTGACAGATAAGGTACAGAGATTGATAGACAGATATACTGACAGATAAGGTACAGAGACTGATAGACAGATATACTGACAGATAAGGTACAGAGATTGATAGACAGATATACTGACAGATAAGATACAGAGATTGATAGACAGATATACTGACAGATAAGGTACAGAGACTGATAGACAGATATACTGACAGATAAGGTACAGAGATTGATAGACAGATGTACTGACAGATAAGGAACAGAGACTGATATACAGATATACTGACAGATAAGGTACAGAGATTGATAGACAGATATACTGACAGATAAGGTACAGAGACTGATAGACAGATATACTGACAGATAAGGTACAGAGACTTATTGATAGACAGATATACTGACAGATAAGGTACAGAGACTGATAGACAAATTTACTGACAGATAAGGTACAGAGACTGATAGACAGATATACTAACAGATAAGATACAGAGATTGATAGACAGATATACTGACAGATAAGGTACAGAGATTGATAGACAGATATACTGACAGATAAAATACAGAGATTGATAGACAGATATACTGACAGATAAGGTACAGAGATTGATAGACAGATATACTGACAGATAAGGTACAGAGACTGATAGACAGATATACTGACAGATAAGGTACAGAGATTGATAGACAGATATACTGACAGATAAGGTACAGAGATTGATAGACAGATATACTGACAGATAAGGTACAGAGACTGATAGACAGATATACTGACAGATAAAATACAGAGATTGATAGACAGATATACTGACAGATAAGGTATAGAGACTGATAGACAGATATACTGACAGATAAGGTACAGAGATTGATAGACAGATATACTGACAGATAAGGTACGGAGATTGATAGACAGATATACTGACAGATATGGTACAGAGACTGATAGACAGATATACTAACAGATAAGATACAGAGATTGATAGACAGATATACTGACAGATAAGGTACAGAGATTGATAGACAGATATACTGACAGATAAGGTACAGAGATTGATAGACAGATATACTGACAGATAAGGTACAGAGATTGATAGACAGATATACTGACAGATAAGGTACAGAGACTGATAGACAGATATACTGACAGATAAAATACAGAGATTGATAGGCAGATATACTGACAGATAAGGTACAGAGACTGATATACAGATATACTGACAGATAAGGTACAGAGACTGATAGACAGATATACTGACAGATAAGGTACAGAGATTGACAGACAGATATACTGACAGATAAGGTACAGAGACTGATAGACAGATATACTGACAGATAAGGTACAGAGACTGATAGACAGATATACTGACAGATAAGGTACAGAGATTGACAGACAGATATACTGACAGATAAGGTACAGATGCAGCTGCATTGGAGAATTATTCCAACTCAGCTACTTTGGCCTTAACTTTCAGTTTCCTGCAGTGCTCTCTTTATTGAGTAGCTCTTCATTTTTAAACATGTATTTTACTTAGTGTACTGTCACATGTCATCGTGCGTAATATTCCCAAACCGACCTCCTTAACAACCAAACTCACACGGATTATTATTGTTCAGTAATATCACAAATCTCGCGCAGCATGTTATATAAGTGTTAATCTGTGCTGTGCCCTATCACGTACTGTAACACACACACACACACACACACAAAGAGTCCGGTGTACAGCAAGCAAGATTCCATGAGCTCTGTACCCCCGGCGGAATGTAAGATGTATAGAATGCGCCAGTCCTGTGCATTCCCAGCCAGGAGATAACATCTAGCGGACTGACCACTCACTCCGTCTTCCTGCCACAATCTCATATCTCTCCAATTCTTCAAGGGATTATAAATGAGCGGTCCAGAGATACAAGGAGGAAAATAATGGGAAATATGGCTTGGAAACATATATATATATAAAACTTATCTCCAAACACAAACACTCACCATATAAATATATCACCACGCGGTACAGCAAACGTATCACAAAGAGGAAGGGGGGGGGGGGAATCTACACTGTGAATAATCTAGGGACTGGCGCAAAATTTATAGCCATTTTAAAATATGCAAATTGAATGCAAGGTATAGACATGGGCGTAATTAATTGGAAATCGGAGAATAATGTTTCATTGTCAGGGCTGTCTGTGAGTAGAGAAATACACGGTGAGGTACCTTTTCTCTGCGTTATTTTTTTTTTTTTTTTGCACAGGCTGATTTAATTATTAAAGATTCCGCCACTGATGTCTGCTTGTTGTTTAATAGGGCGAGTTTTAGCTGTAATTACAGGATCAGTAGAAAGAAATATCTAAAAGATGCAGATATCTGGTGCTAGGGTCACACCAGTAATCTGCACAGACATTGCAGAAAAGAAAAACACAGCTATAATGTATATAGGGAGAGCCGTGCGCACAGGTTTCGCAATCTACAAGTAACATCGCAATGCCAAATCTCACTTTTTTTGGGAGAGTTTTGGGGCCGTTGGGACATGTTTTATTATAGTGGGGACGGTTTTGTTGGTTGTTTGCAAGAACTTTGATACCAAGGAGCATTACAGCTAATTAGCTAATATTATGATGACGCTCCCTGATTTGTCTATGTTAAAGTTCTTCAGGGTAAAACAACATTTTTCATAGACTTGATTCACACACAAAGATCCGACGCTGTGCTACGATAGTATGAGTCTTCCGGGTTCCGTTGGCTCCTCCCACTTGTGACTATGTCAACGCGTTTTGCTCGAAGAGCTTCATCAATGGATGTCTGCCATCGCTCTCTCTCTCCAGGGCCGTTTCTTCAGTCACACCATCTTCACTATTAACTCTTGCACTGCTGTCATCATGGTGCTGTTTAAATGGGCGGCGCTATTCTATTATATAATTAAATTAAAACATTCTGTACATTTGCATTTTATTGGATTTATACAGCACTAGGGATATAGAAAAGGAGACTTTTAAGTGGCTGTTCAACATTGAAATAAAGTTATTTGTATAAAATATATATATTTATATATATCTATATATATATATATATCTATATATATATATATATATATATATATATATATATACATCATATATATAGTTTTTATACATATACTATACTTATACAAAAATGTATCTTTATAAAAATAATATAGTAAAAATATTTAGTATTTTAGTATACCTAAACGAAGCGTATATATATATATATATATATATATATATATATATATATATATATATAAATATATATATATATATATATATATATATATATATATATATATATAAATATATATATATATATATATATATATATATATATATATATATATAAATATATATATATATATATATATATATATATATATATATATATATATATATATATATATACTGTATACAATATATCATTTTTTTATAGTGTCTAATATAATTTTCTTTTAGATATCCGGGTTGAATATCCCTTATCTATAGATCCATTATATCAAATGACCCACAATCCCAAAAAAATGTTTTTGGTTTAAGGGTCAGTACAGATAAGGGATACTCACCCTCTTGGAGTCCTATTGTCATGCTTCTTTTGTTCCTTCCAGGCGCCGTACTTTTCAAGCACGCGCTGATGGGAAATGTAGCAGCGCTGGGGGAGTGACTATCTCGCTTGGATTGAAGTTTGGCAGCTCCAGTCCTACACATGTTCTACATTACCTTTCTTGCTTTATTGCTCACACTGGGATTAGGTCATGTAGAACATGTATAGGGCTGGTGCTGCTGAAATGACCCGTTATCAGAAATGCTGCCGGTCCCAAGCAATTTGGTTAAGTTGTGGGGTCAGATCTCCCTTCAAAACGTCTGCCCCCTTATTTTAAATGCATTATTTCAATAAAGCTTTTCAATTTTAACATGCCAAGACTAGATGCCATTTTTTCAGTTAAATGTGATTTAACGATTTGCATGTAGTCAACTTAAAGTTGGCGTGAAGGATATCTCCACTGACGTGCACCGGGATCTTTATTAGACATGTGCATTCGTTTTCGGACTAATGCATTTTCGTCCGAAAATAGCATTTTCGTCCATTCGTCTGAAAAACGAATAACGAAAATGCTAAACTAACGAAAGACGAATGAACGAATGGTTAATAAACTAAAATCATTCGTCCATTCGTCCATTCGTGCTATTGGCATTCTATAAACCGAAATAGAGTCGGTTTATAGAATACCAATAGCATTACATATACATTCCATAAACCGACATAATGAACGACTTTCGGTTTATGGAACGCATGTAATACTATTGGCTTTCTATAAACCGAACTAGAGTCCCCTATCATAAGAATTTCTTATGAATGGGGACTCTAGTTTGGTTTATAGAAAGCCAATAGCATTACATGTATTCTATAAGCCAAAAGTCTATAAACCGAAGGTCGTTCGGTTTATAGACTTTCTGTTTATAGAATACATAGAATTACATGCTATTGGCTAATTTCTTATGAATGGGGCTCTCGTTCGGTTTATAGAAAGCCAATAGTATTACACGTATTCTATAAGACGAACGAATAAAACAAAACGAAAATAATGAACGAAGTTCATCTGAAACGAATGCAGTAATGGACAAAATGGACGAAAACGAAACGAAAATTTTAGTTTTGCACATGTCTAATCTTTATGTTCTTGTACTAAATACGGCTACATCTGTACCAGAGGTTTACTCTTTAATAAAAATAACTGTTGGTATTCTTGGTCCTACTTACATCATTATCCGCTAAACTATACTTAGAACAACAGGCATACGAGGGCTAGAGGCAGCAAATTACTAGCGCGCTGGACTCTCGTTTAGAGAGGTTACAGTCATTTTAAAAGCTCACATTAAACGTTTAATGAGCGTAATCGAAGGAGAATGGGTCAAAGGTTCACGAGCAAACCTTCAGAAACAAGGCAAGAACAGAATGCCCATCTAGACACACGGTGTTTGCATGCCATCTGCTACTGAGATATCAATGAATAAACTGGAAGTAGAGTGCAGAGAAATGATGATCTTCCCTGCAACATCAGGTACATAAATGATGAGGCGTATATATAAAAATGGCTAGCCGGCTTCACGGGAGTAACTTATTGCAAGACAATAAGTATCCTTTATTGAACAGCCAGAGAATCGAGCTTGGGACAGGAGGAAAAGGCAAGTATGTTACTGGGCCACGTCTTGGAGCATCTGGGGCTGCTCTGTGATGAATGAAAATTGCTGCCTTTCTCAAGAACAGAAGGCTGACACGGTACTAATCAGATATAAATAATCAGTAGCAAAGGCCTGAAGATATCCGAGAGCCAACACTACCACATACTCTGTGAGCTGGCTTCAATCTTCGTAGCTGTGACAGCTGGGACATTGACCGATAGCCGTGTTACTGCCTGGTGGGCTTGACTTATGTCGATGCATGCATTACGAGAGACATGAAGGGAAAGGTAAAACAGCCCCGGCAACTGGATTTATACTGACTGTCAATCCGTCTCACACACACGGGGAAAAACCTCATCGAGACGGATAGACGTTAACCACTTGTACGCCAGAGTCACGGATCACTCCTGAATCCGAGCTCAGTGTAAATGTCATGATTTATCCAGGATCAAGATCTCAAACCAGATATTCCAAAGGGTCGGACTGTTCGACTCTCCCCGTCCTGGAATATGTGGGGTGCACAATGTCTGTAATGGTCCTCAGAACATCATCCTTTGTAAGATCAGTAAATGTCCATCGTGGACAATGTTTGTGCCTAGTGCTGCCCAGGGAGGGCCTGCATACCTTACAGTGACAAATACGTGAAGTATTGAAAGGGATCAAATGGAAACAACTCTAGAATTCCTTCCATTTTGACAGATTGCTGGGTGTATTAATGAGCACGTCTCTCTCTGCCCGGACGTGACATCTAGTTTTTGCTTGCGTTCCCTCTAGGGTTAAATGTAAAAGTTGGGGTTTTGGCATTAGCAAATCTTACTGTGCTGCTCCTGCCAAGCTGGGGTCGTCCCAAGACAGACCTGCAAAAATCTGTGTTAAAGTTAGGTGCATAGCCCTCTACCATGTATAGCAGCTCTGCAAATCCCGGATCTTCATCAACATGTGTGTGAGCTGGATGTATTGGGGTTTAATATATTGTGGAGCATGGCACACTATAGAGACTAAATAAAAGCCTTGATGATTAATCCCTTTTCCTATGAACCTTTTCTCATTACTGCTGTAGAGACCGGTGTACTGAAATCAGGGATAATGTACAGAACAGATAAATACTGTGCAGAGTTCCCATCCTCATGTCCTTTCCTAGAGAGAAGCTCAGAGAGATCATTAGCTGGTGCAATGAGTAGTGGAAGTGCATCATGCTGTATGGAGGTTTAACCTTTATCCCGAAATCCGTGTGATGTGAACCATCAACTCACAGTGTTGATTCTCTGTCTGAACAAATGGAATCAAACTGAGAGAGACATCAGACCTCGGACATGAGACAATGAGCATAGGATCACATTCAAATAACACAATAAAGTACAGAATCCTAATCAGCACTACCTAATAATGTACAGAATCCTAATCAGCACTACACAATAATGTACAGAATCCTAATCAGCACTACCTAATAATGTACAGAATCCTAATCAGCACAACACAATAATGTACAGAATCCTAATCAGCACTACACAATAATGTACAGAATCCTAATCAGCACTACACAATAATGTACAGAATCCTAATCAGCACTACACAATAATGTACAGAATCCTAATCAGCACTACCTAATAATGTACATAATCCTAATCAGCACTACCTAATAATGTACAGAATCCTAATCAGCACTACACAATAATGTACAGAATCCTAATCAGCACTACACAATATGTACAGAATCCTAATCAGCACTACACAATAATGTACAGAATCCTAATCAGAACTACACAATAATATACAGAATCCTAATCAGCACTACACAATAATGTACAGAATCCTAATCAGCACTACACAATAATGTACAGAATCCTAATCAGCACTACACAATAATGTACAGAATCCTATTCAGCACTACCTAATAATGTACATAATCCTAATCAGCACTACCTAATAATGTACAGAATCCTAATCAGCACTACCTGATAATGTACAGAATCCTAATCAGAACTACACAATAATGTACAGAATCCTAATCAGCACAACACAATAATGTACAGAATCCTAATCAGAACTACACAATAATGTACAGAATCCTAATCAGCACTACCTAATAATGTACAGAATCCTAATCAGCACTACCTAATAATGTACAGAATCCTAATCAGAACTACACAATAATGTACAGAATCCTAATCAGCACTACCTAATAATGTACAGAATCCTAATCAGCACTACCTAATAATGTACAGAATCCTAATCAGAACTACACAATAATGTACAGAATCCTAATCAGCACTATCTAATAATGTACATAATCCTAATCAGCACTACCTAATAATGTACAGAATCCTAATCAGCACTACCTAATAATGTACAGAATCCTAATCAGCACTACCTAATAATGTACAGAATCCTAATCAGCACTACCTAATAATGTACAGAATCCTAATCAGCACTACCTAATAATGTACAGAATCCTAATCAGCACTACCTGATAATGTACAGAATCCTAATCAGCACAACACAATAATGTACAGAATCCTAATCAGCACAACACAATAATGTACAGAATCCTAATCAGAACTACACAATAATGTACAGAATCCTAATCAGCACTACACAATAATGTACAGAATCCTAATCAGCACTACATAATAATGTACAGAATCCTAATCAGAACTGCACAATAATGTACAGAATCCTAATCAGCACTACCTAATCATGTACAGAATCCTAATCAGCACTACCTAATAATGTACAGAATCCTAATCAGAACTACACAATAATGTACAGAATCCTAATCAGCACTATCTAATAATGTACATAATCCTAATCAGCACTACCTAATAATGTACAGAATCCTAATCAGCACTACCTAATAATGTACAGAATCCTAATCAGCACTACCTAATAATGTACAGAATCCTAATCAGCACTACCTAATAATGTACAGAATCCTAATCAGCACTACCTAATAATGTACAGAATCCTAATCAGCACTACCTGATAATGTACAGAATCCTAATCAGCACAACACAATAATGTACAGAATCCTAATCAGCACAACACAATAATGTACAGAATCCTAATCAGAACTACACAATAATGTACAGAATCCTAATCAGCACTACCTAATAATGTACAGAATCCTAATCAGCACTACCTAATAATGTACAGAATCCTAATCAGAACTACCTAATAATGTACATAATCCTAATCAGCACTACCTAATAATGTACAGAATCCTAATCAGAACTACACAATAATGTACAGAATCCTAATCAGCACTATCTAATAATGTACATAATCCTAATCAGCACTACCTAATAATGTACAGAATCCTAATCAGCACTACCTAATAATGTACAGAATCCTAATCAGCACTACCTAATAATGTACAGAATCCTAATCAGCACTACACAATAATGTACAGAATCCTAATCAGCACTACCTAATAATGTACAGAATCCTAATCAGCACTACCTAATAATGTACAGAATCCTAATCAGCACTACCTAATAATGTACAGAATCCTAATCAGCACTACCTAATAATGTACAGAATCCTAATCAGCACTACCTAATAATGTACAGAATCCTAATCAGCACTACCTGATAATGTACAGAATCCTAATCAGCACAACACAATAATGTACAGAATCCTAATCAGCACAACACAATAATGTACAGAATCCTAATCAGAACTACACAATAATGTACAGAATCCTAATCAGCACTACCTAATAATGTACAGAATCCTAATCAGAACTACACAATAATGTACAGAATCCTAATCAGAACTACACAATAATGTACAGAATCCTAATCAGCACTACCTAATAATGTACAGAATCCTAATCAGCACTACCTAATAATGTACAGAATCCTAATCAGAACTACACAATAATGTACAGAATCCTAATCAGCACTATCTAATAATGTACATAATCCTAATCAGCACTACCTAATAATGTACAGAATCCTAATCAGCACTACCTAATAATGTCCAGAATCCTAATCAGCACTACCTAATAATGTACAGAATCCTAATCAGCACTACACAATAATGTACAGAATCCTAATCAGCACTACCTAATAATGTACAGAATCCTAATCAGCACTACCTAATAATGTACAGAATCCTAATCAGCACTACACAATAATGTACAGAATCCTAATCAGAACTACACAATAATGTACAGAATCCTAATCAGAACTACACAATAATGTACAGAATCCTAATCAGCACTACACAATAATGTACAGAATCCTAATCAGTACTACCTAATAATGTACAGAATCCTAATCAGCACTACCTAATAATGTACAGAATCCTAATCAGCACTACACAATAATGTACAGAATCCTAATCAGCACTACCTAATAATGTACAGAATCCTAATCAGCACTACCTAATAATGTACAGAATCCTAATCAGAACTACACAATAATGTACAGAATCCTAATCAGCACTACACAATAATGTACAGAATCCTAATCAGCACTACACAATAATGTACAGAATCCTAATCAGCACTACACAATAATGTACAGAATCCTAATCAGCACTACCTAATAATGTACATAATCCTAATCAGCACTACACAATAATGTCCAGAATCCTAATGAGCACTACACAATAATGTACAGAATCCTAATCAGCACTACACAATAATGTACAGAATCCTAATCAGCACTACACAATAATGTACAGAATCCTAATCAGCACTACCTAATAATGTACAGAATCCTAATCAGAACTACACAATAATGTACAGAATCCTATTCAGCACTACCTAATAATGTACAGAATCCTAATCAGCACTACACAATAAGGTACAGAATCCTAATCAGCACTACCTAATAATGTACAGAATCCTAATCAGCACTACACAATAATGTACAGAATCCTAATCAGCACTACCTAATAATGTACAGAATCCTAATCAGCACTACCTAATAATGTACAGAATCCTAATCAGCACTACCTAATAATGTACAGAATCCTAATCAGCACTACACAATAATGTCCAGAATCCTAATGAGCACTACCTAATAATGTACATAATCCTAATCAGCACTACACAATAATGTACAGAATCCTAATCAGCACTACCTAATAATGTACAGAATCCTAATCAGCACTACACAATAATGTACAGAATCCTAATCAGAACTACACAATAATGTACAGAATCCTAATCAGCACTACACAATAATGTACAGAATCCTAATCAGTACTACACAATAATGTACAGAATCCTAATCAGCACTACACAATAATGTACAGAATCCTAATCAGTACTACCTAATAATGTACAGAATCCTAATCAGCACTACCTAATAATGTACAGAATCCTAATCAGCACTACACAATAATGTACAGAATCCTAATCAGCACTACCTAATAATGTACAGAATCCTAATCAGCAATACCTAATAATGTACAGAATCCTAATCAGAACTACACAATAATGTACAGAATCCTAATCAGCACTACACAATAATGTACAGAATCCTAATCAGCACTACACAATAATGTACAGAATCCTAATCAGCACTACCTAATAATGTACATAATCCTAATCAGCACTACACAATAATGTACAGAATCCTAATCAGCACTACACAATAATGTACAGAATCCTAATCAGCACTACACAATAATGTACAGAATCCTAATCAGCACTACACAATAATGTACAGAATCCTAATCAGCACTACCTAATAATGTACAGAATCCTAATCAGAACTACACAATAATGTACAGAATCCTATTCAGCACTACACAATAAGGTACAGAATCCTAATCAGCACTACCTAATAATGTACAGAATCCTAATCAGTACTACACAATAATGTACATAATCCTAATCAGTACTACACAATAATGTACATAATCCTAATCAGCACTACACAATAATGTACAGAATCCTTATCAGCACTACCTAATAATGTACAGAATCCTAATCAGCACTACACAATAATGTACAGAATCCTAATCAGAACTACACAATAATGTACAGAATCCTAATCAGCACTACACAATAATGTACAGAATCCTAATCAGTACTACACAATAATGTACAGAATCCTAATCAGCACTACACAATAATGTACAGAATCCTAATCAGTACTACCTAATAATGTACAGAATCCTAATCAGCACTACACAATAATTTACCGAATCCTAATCAGCACTACCTAATAATGTACAGAATCCTAATCAGCACTACACAATACTGTCCAGAATCCTAATGAGCACTACACAATAATGTACAGAATACTAATCAGCACTACCTAATAATGTACAGAATCCTAATCACCACTACCTAATAATGTACAGAATCCTAATCAGCACTACCTAATAATGTACAGAATCCTAATCAGCACTACCTAATAATGTACAGAATCCTAATTAGCACTACACAATAATGTCCAGAATCCTAATGAGCACTACCTAATAATGTACATAATCCTAATCAGCACTACACAATAATGTACAGAATCCTAATCAGCACTACATAATAATGTACAGAATCCTAATTAGCACTATACAATAATGTACAGAATCCTAATCAGCACTACATAATAATCTACAGATAATAATCAGCATTACCTAATAATGTACATAATCCTAATCAGCACTACCTAATAATGTACATAATCCTAATCAGCACTTCACAATAATGTACAGAATCCTAATCAGCACTACATAATAATGTACAGAATTCTAATCAGCACTACATAATAATGTACAGAATCCTAATCAGCACTACCTAATAATGTACAGAATCCTACTCAACACTCCACAATAATGTACAGAATCCTAATCAGCACTACATAATAATCTACAGATAATAATCAGCATTACCTAATAATGTACATAATCCTAATCAGCACTACCTAATAATGTACAGAATCCTAATCAGCACTATCTAATAATGTACAGAATCATAATCAGCACTACACAATAATGTACAGAATCCTAATCAGCACTACACAATAATGTACAGAATCCTAATCAGCACTACACAATAATGTACAGAATCCTAATCAGCACTACATAATAATGTACAGAATCCTAATCAGCACTACACAATAATGTCCAGAATCCCAATCAGCACTACACAATAATGTACAGAATCCTAATCAGCACTACACAATAATGTACAGAATCCTATTCAGCACTACCTAATAATGTACAGAATCCTAATCAGCACTACACAATAATGTACAGAATCCTAATCACCATTACACAATAATGTACAGAATCCTAATCAGCACTGCACAATAATGTACAGAATCCTAATCAGCACTACCTAATAATGTACAGAATCCTAATCAGCACTACACAATAATGTACAGAATCCTAATCAGCTCTACCTAATAATGTACAGAATCCTCATCAGCACTATACAATAATGTACAGAATCCTAATCAGCACTACACAATAATGACCAGAATCCCAATCAGCACTACACAATAATGTACAGAATCCTAATCAGCACTACCTAATAATGTACAGAATCCTAATCAGCACTACATAATAATGTACAGAATCCTAATCAGCACTACACAATAATGTACAGAATCCTAATCAGCACTACCTAATAATGTACAGAATCCTAATCAGCACTATCTAATAATGTACATAATCCTAATCAGCACTACCTAATAATGTACAGAATCCTAATCAGCACGACCTAATAATGTACAGAATCCTAATCAGCACTACACAATAATGTACAGAATCCTAATCAGCACTACCTAATAATGTACAGAATCCTAATCAGCACTACCTAATAATGTACAGAATCCTAATCAGCACTACACAATAATGTACAGAATCCTAATCAGCACTACCTAATAATGTACAGAATCCTAATCAGCACTACACAATAATGTCCAGAATCCTAATCAGCACTACACAATAATGCACAGAATCCTAATCAGCACTACACAATAATGTACAGAATCCTAATCAGCACTACACAATAATGTACAGAATCCTAATCAGCACTACCTAATAATGTACAGAATCCTAATCAGCACTACCTAATAATGTACAGAATCCTAATCAGCACTACACAATAATGTACAGAATCCTAATCAGCACTCCACAATAATGTACAGAATACTAATCAGCACTACCTAATAATGTACAGAATCCTAATCAGCACTACCTAATAATGTACAGAATCCTAATCAGCACTACACAATAATTTACAGAATCCTAATCAGCACTACCTAATAATGTACAGAATCCTAATCAGCACTACACAATACTGTCCAGAATCCTAATGAGCACTACACAATAATGTACAGAATACTAATCAGCACTACCTAATAATGTACAGAATCCTAATCAGCACTACCTAATAATGTACAGAATCCTAATCAGCACTACCTAATAATGTACAGAATCCTAATCAGCACTACCTAATAATGTACAGAATCCTAATCAGCACTACACAATAATGTCCAGAATCCTAATGAGCACTACCTAATAATGTACATAATCCTAATCAGCACTACACAATAATGTACAGAATCCTAATCAGCACTACATAATAATGTACAGAATCCTAATTAGCACTATACAATAATGTACAGAATCCTAATCAGCACTACATAATAATCTACAGATAATAATCAGCATTACCTAATAATGTACATAATCCTAATCAGCACTACCTAATAATGTACATAATCCTAATCAGCACTACACAATAATGTACAGAATCCTAATCAGCACTACATAATAATGTACAGAATTCTAATCAGCACTACATAATAATGTACAGAATCCTAATCAGCACTACCTAATAATGTACAGAATCCTACTCAACACTCCACAATAATGTACAGAATCCTAATCAGCACTACATAATAATCTACAGATAATAATCAGCACTACCTAATAATGTACAGAATCCTAATCAGCACTACACAATAATGTACAGAATCCTAATCAGCACTACACAATAATGTACAGAATCCTAATCAGCACTACATAATAATGTACAGAATCCTAATCAGCACTACACAATAATGTACAGAATCCTAATCAGCACTACACAATAATGTCCAGAATCCTAATCAGCACTACATAATAATCTACAGATAATAATCAGCACTACCTAATAATGTACAGAATCCTAATCAGCACTACACAATTATGTACAGAATCCTAATCAGCACTACCTAATAATGTACAGAATCCTACTCAACACTCCACAATAATGTACAGAATCCTAATCAGCACTACATAATAATCTACAGATAATAATCAGCACTACCTAATAATGTACAGAATCCTAATCAGCACTACACAATAATGTACAGAATCCTAATCAGCACTACACAATAATGTACAGAATCCTAATCAGCACTACACAATAATGTCCAGAATCCCAATCAGCACTACACAATAATGTACAGAATCCTAATCAGCACTACACAATAATGTACAGAATCCTATTCAGCACTACCTAATAATGTACAGAATCCTAATCAGCACTACACAATAATGTACAGAATCCTAATCACCATTACACAATAATGTACAGAATCCTACTCAACACTCCACAATAATGTACAGAATCCTAATCAGCACTACATAATAATCTACAGATAATAATCAGCACTACCTAATAATGTACAGAATCCTAATCAGCACTACACAATAATGTACAGAATCAAAATCAGCACTACACAATAATGTACAGAATCCTAATCAGCACTACCTAATAATGTACAGAATCCTACTCAACACTCCACAATAATGTACAGAATCCTAATCAGCACTACATAATAATCTACAGATAATAATCAGCACTACCTAATAATGTACAGAATCCTAATCAGCACTACACAATAATGTACAGAATCCTAATCAGCACTACACAATAATGTACAGAATCCTAATCAGCACTACACAATAATGTACAGAATCCTATTCAGCACTACCTAATAATGTACAGAATCCTAATCAGCACTACACAATAATGTACAGAATCCTAATCACCATTACACAATAATGTACAGAATCCTACTCAACACTCCACAATAATGTACAGAATCCTAATCAGCACTACATAATAATCTACAGATAATAATCAGCACTACCTAATAATGTACAGAATCCTAATCAGCACTACACAATAATGTACAGAATCAAAATCAGCACTACACAATAATGTACAGAATCCTAATCAGCACTACATAATAATGTACAGAATCCTAATCAGCACTACACAATAATGTCCAGAATCCCAATCAGCACTACACAATAATGTAGAGAATCCTAATCAGCACTACACAATAATGTACAGAATCCTATTCAGCACTACCTAATAATGTACAGAATCCTAATCAGCACTACACAATAATGTACAGAATCCTAATCACCATTACACAATAATGTACAGAATCCTAATCAGCACTGCACAATAATGTACAGAATCCTAATCAGCACTACCTAATAATGTACAGAATCCTAATCAGCTCTACCTAATAATGTACAGAATCCTCATCAGCACTATACAATAATGTACAGAATCCTAATCAGCACTACACAGTAATGTACAGAATCCTAATCAGCACTACACAATAATGTCCAGAATCCCAATCAGCACTACACAATAATGTACAGAATCCTAATCAGCACTACATAATAATGTACAGAATCCTAATCAGCACTACACAATAATGTACAGAATCCTATTCAGCACTACCTAATAATGTACAGAATCCTACTCAACTCTCCACAATAATGTACAGAATCCTAATCAGCACTACACAATAATGTACAGAATCCTAATCACCATTACACAAAAATGTACAGAATCCTAATCAGCACTACACAATAATGTACAGAATCCTAATCAGCACTACATAATAATCTACAGATAATAATCACCATTACCTAATAATGTACATAATCCTAATCAGCACTACATAATAATGTACAGAATCCTAATCAGCACTACACAATAATTTCCAGAATCCTAATCAGCACTACACAATAATGTACAGAATCCTAATCAGCACTACATAATAATGTACAGAATCCTAATCAGCACTACACAATAATGTCCAGAATCCCAATCAGCACTACACAATAATGTACAGAATCCTAATCAGCACTACATAATAATGTACAGAATCCTAATCAGCACTACACAATAATGTACAGAATCCTATTCAGAACTACCTAATAATGTACAGAATCCTAATCAGCACTCCACAATAATGTACAGAATCCTATTCAGCACTACACAATAATGTACAGAATCCTAATCACCATTACACAATAATGTACAGAATCCTAATCAGCACAACACAATAATGTACAGAATCCTAATCAGCACTACACAACAATGTACAGAATCCTAATCAGCACTACATAATAATCTACAGATAATAATCAGCATTACCTAATAATGTACATAATCCTAATCAGCACTACATAATAATGTACAGAATCCTAATCAGCACTACTTAATAATGTATAGAACCCTAATCAGCACTACACAACAATGTACAGAATCCTAATCAGCACTACACAATAATGTCAGAATCTAATCAGTACTACACAATAATGTACAGAATCTAATCAGCACTACCTAATAATGCACAGAATCCTAATCAGCACTCCACAATAATGTACAGAATCCTAATCAGCACTACCTAATAATGCACAGAATCCCAATCACCATTACACAAAAATGTACAGAATCCTAATCAGCATTACAAAATAATGTACAAAATTCTAATCAGCACTACTCAATAATGTACAGAATCCTAATCAGCATTACAAAATAATGTACAAAATTCTAATCAGCACTACCTAATAATGCACAGAATCCTAATCAGCATTACAAAATAATGTAAAATTTTTTAATCAGCACTACCTAATAATGTACAGAATCCTAATCAGCACTACACAATAATGTACAGAATCCTAATCAGCACTACACAATAATGTACAGAATCCTAATCAGCACTACATAATAATGTACAGAATCCTAATCAGCACTACACAATAATGTACAGAATCCTAATCAGCACTACACAATAATGTCCAGAATCCTAATCAGCACTACATAATAATCTACAGATAATAATCAGCACTACCTAATAATGTACAGAATCCTAATCAGCACTACACAATAATGTACAGAATCCTAATCAGCACTACCTAATAATGTACAGAATCCTACTCAACACTCCACAATAATGTACAGAATCCTAATCAGCACTACATAATAATCTACAGATAATAATCAGCACTACCTAATAATGTACAGAATCCTAATCAGCACTACACAATAATGTACAGAATCCTAATCAGCACTACACAATAATGTACAGAATCCTAATCAGCACTACACAATAATGTCCAGAATCCCAATCAGCACTACACAATAATGTACAGAATCCTAATCAGCACTACACAATAATGTACAGAATCCTATTCAGCACTACCTAATAATGTACAGAATCCTAATCAGCACTACACAATAATGTACAGAATCCTAATCACCATTACACAATAATGTACAGAATCCTACTCAACACTCCACAATAATGTACAGAATCCTAATCAGCACTACATAATAATCTACAGATAATAATCAGCACTACCTAATAATGTACAGAATCCTAATCAGCACTACACAATAATGTACAGAATCCTAATCAGCACTACACAATAATGTACAGAATCCTAATCAGCACTACACAATAATGTACAGAATCCTAATCAGCACTACATAATAATGTACAGAATCCCAATCAGCACTACACAATAATGTCCAGAATCCCAATCAGCACTACACAATAATGTACAGAATCCTAATCAGCACTACACAATAATGTACAGAATCCTATTCAGCACTACCTAATAATGTACAGAATCCTAATCAGCACTACACAATAATGTACAGAATCCTAATCACCATTACACAATAATGTACAGAATCCTAATCAGCACTGCACAATAATGTACAGAATCCTAATCAGCACTACCTAATAATGTACAGAATCCTAATCAGCTCTACCTAATAATGTACAGAATCCTCATCAGCACTATACAATAATGTACAGAATCCTAATCAGCACTACACAGTAATGTACAGAATCCTAATCAGCACTACACAATAATGTCCAGAATCCCAATCAGCACTACACAATAATGTACAGAATCCTAATCAGCACTACATAATAATGTACAGAATCCTAATCAGCACTACACAATAATGTACAGAATCCTATTCAGCACTACCTAATAATGTACAGAATCCTACTCAACTCTCCACAATAATGTACAGAATCCTAATCAGCACTACACAATAATGTACAGAATCCTAATCACCATTACACAAAAATGTACAGAATCCTAATCAGCACTACACAATAATGTACAGAATCCTAATCAGCACTACATAATAATCTACAGATAATAATCACCATTACCTAATAATGTACATAATCCTAATCAGCACTACATAATAATGTACAGAATCCTAATCAGCACTACACAATAATTTCCAGAATCCTAATCAGCACTACACAATAATGTACAGAATCCTAATCAGCACTACATAATAATGTACAGAATCCTAATCAGCACTACACAATAATGTACAGAATCCTAATCAGCACTACATAATAATGTACAGAATCCTAATCAGCACTACACAATAATGTACAGAATCCTATTCAGAACTACCTAATAATGTACAGAATCCTAATCAGCACTCCACAATAATGTACAGAATCCTATTCAGCACTACACAATAATGTACAGAATCCTAATCACCATTACACAATAATGTACAGAATCCTAATCAGCACAACACAATAATGTACAGAATCCTAATCAGCACTACACAACAATGTACAGAATCCTAATCAGCACTACATAATAATCTACAGATAATAATCAGCATTTCCTAATAATGTACATAATCCTAATCAGCACTACATAATAATGTACAGAATCCTAATCAGCACTACTTAATAATGTATAGAACCCTAATCAGCACTACACAACAATGTACAGAATCCTAATCAGCACTACACAATAATGTCAGAATCTAATCAGTACTACACAATAATGTACAGAATCTAATCAGCACTACCTAATAATGCACAGAATCCTAATCAGCACTCCACAATAATGTACAGAATCCTAATCAGCACTACCTAATAATGCACAGAATCCCAATCACCATTACACAAAAATGTACAGAATCCTAATCAGCATTACAAAATAATGTACAAAATTCTAATCAGCACTACTCAATAATGTACAGAATCCTAATCAGCATTACAAAATAATGTACAAAATTCTAATCAGCACTACCTAATAATGCACAGAATCCTAATCAGCATTACAAAATAATGTAAAATTTTTTAATCAGCACTACCTAATAATGCACAGAATCCTAATCAGCATTACAAAATAATGTACAAAATTCTAATCAGCACTACTCAATAATGTACATAATCCTAATCAGCACTACCTAATAATGTACATAATCCTAATCAGCACTACCTAATAATGTACATAATCCTAATCAGCACTATCTAATAATGTACATAATCCTAATCAGCACTACCTAATAATGTACATAATCCTAATCAGAACTTCACAATAATGTACAGAATCATAATCAGCTCTACCTAATAATGTACATAATCCTAATCAGAACGACACAATAATGTACAGAATCCTAATCAGCACTACCTAATAATGCACAGAATCCTAATCAGCACTACACAATAATGTACAGAATCCTAATCAGCACTCCCTAATAATGTACAGAATCCTAATCAGCACTACCTAATAATGTACAGAATCATAATCAGCACTACACAATAATGTACAGAATCATAATCAGCACTACCTAATAATGTACAGAATCCTAATCAGCACTCCACAATAATGTACAGAATCCTAATCAGCACTACCTAATAATGTACAGAATTCTAATCAGCACTACACAATAATGTAAAGAAACCTAATCAGCACTACCTAATAATGCACAGAATCCTAATCAGCACTACCTAATAATGTACAGAATCCTAATCAGCACTCCACAATAATGTACAGAATCCTAATCAGCACTATCTAATAATGCACAGAATCCTAATCAGCACTCCACAATAATGTACAGAATCCTAATCAGCACTCCACAATAATGTACAGAATCCTAATCAGCACTACCTAATAATGTACAGAATCCTAATCAGCACTACCTAATAATGTACAGAATCCTAATCAGAACTACACAATAGTGTACAGAATCCTAATCAGCACTCCACAATAATGTACAGAATCCTAATCAGCACTACCTAATAATGTACAGAATCCTAATCAGCACTACCTAATAATGTACAGAATCCTAATCAGAACTACAAAATAATGTACAGAATCCTAATCAGCACTACCTAATAATGTACAGAATCCTAATGAGCACTACCTAATAATGTACAGAATCCTAATCAGAACTACACAATAATGTACAGAATCCTAATCAGAACTACCTAATAATGTACAGAATCCTAATCAGCACTACCTAATAATGTACAGAATCCTAATCAGAACTACACAATAATGTACAGAATCCTAATCAGCACTACCTAATAATGTACAGAATCCTAATCACCATTACACAATAAACCCCAATATAATGCAATAAGTTACAGCGTGGCTCCTGCTGTACAGTGTGGTTCATGATGCACCCTCCACCTCCCTTCTGGGGCAAAAATTCTAAAAGTGGAACAATCAGTAAGAACATTCCATTGGTTTCCAGGGTGACGGTTCCGCTTTTATGAACTTTATCACAAAAGGGACAATAATAAATATCTGTAGTGTTTGGAAAGGTTTTCAGCTATTGTTTTAAATGCTGAATATAACTCCTACAGGAGGGGCTTTTACTGCCAATGGGGGATCCATTTTCAAGTCAGTTGGTGACTTCTCACCCATAATTCAGCCTCTGTTTGAATTTGATCTTGTTTGTTTGGATTTTACCACTGATGGCAATTACTGGAGAGTCTGTTCATGTAATGAAACTTTACTTAACTTATGTAATGTATTATATTAAAATACAGTTTCTTCATACAATCCGTAGTTAAAATGCATAAAGTGTATTTTAACAGATTCCAGAAAAGTGTATATCACAATGAAATATAGTATTATCGGAAAGTAATTAAACACAACTTCATGTTTGGAAATTGTTTTTCTTACAAGCCGGGCATTTAAAAATGCAACAAAGTATCACTCCATGTGTAATCATTTCCCTGACTCCCCAGGAATAAAACTGCAACAAAGTATCACTCCATGTGTAATCATTTCCCTGACTCTCCAGGAATAAAGCTGCAACAAAAAGTATTACTCCATGTGTAATCATTTCCCTGACTCCCCAGGAATAAAACTGCAACAAATCACTCCATTTGTAATCATTTCCCTGACTCCACAGGAATAAAACTGCAACAAGGTATTACTCCATGTGTAATCATTTCCCTGACTCCCCAGGAATAAAACTGCAACAAAGTATCACTCCATGTGTAATCATTTCCCTGACTCCCCAGGAATAAAACTGCAACAAGGTATTACTCCATGTGTAATCATTTCCCTGACTCCCCAGGAATAAAACTGCAACAAAGTATCACTGCATGTGTAATCATTTCCCTGACTCCCCAGGAATAAAACTGCAACAAGGTATTACTCCATGTGTAATCATTTCCCTGACTCCCCAGGAATAAAACTGCAACAAAGTATTACTCCATGTGTAATCATTTCCCTGACTCCCCAGGAATAAAACTGCAACAAAGTATCACTCCATGTGTAATCATTTCCCTGACTCCCCAGGAATAAAACTGCAACAAAGTATCACTCCATGTGTAATCATTTCCCTGACTCCCCAGGAATAAAACTGCAACAAAGTATTACTCCATGTGTAATCATTTCCCTGACTCCCCAGGAATAAAACTGCAACAAAGTATTACTCCATTTGTAATCATTTCCCTGACTCCACAGGAATAAAACTGCAACAAAGTATTACTCCATGTGTAATCATTTCCCTGACTCCCCAGGAATAAAACTGCAACAAAGTATTACTCCATGTGTAATCATTTCCTCTAGGTCTCCCTGACTCCCCTGGAATAAAAGTATAAAACACACAAATATTAATTACGTACATAACGCCCAGAAAAGGTAAAATTTCACCAGATACTAACAAATAAACCACATACAGGAGAAAGCAGGCGTCTTGCGGAGTCTGGATAACGTGCTAGGAGATCTCACAGTATAATATTCCACTGAATCTCGATCCTGGGGGGAGGGGGGGGGGTTCGGTTTAGCGTTTAAACTTATAGTACAAATGATCCTTGCAAATAATACTTTTTAACCCACGTTGTCAGCTGTATGTAAAGTTCCTTAGGGCAAACTGTATCCATTTTCAATGTGATGAGATGGCTCGGTGGGCCCAATGCATCAAATGCAGAATCTGTTCACTCCTGAGAGAGGAAGGAATAGGAATCTATAATGCCTCTTTTATTCAGTTCTCATCCATCTAACAAAATAACTTCATGTAACTTCCTCATGCAAAACATTGATGGGATGGAGCACTAGTGACCTATATATAATTCCCTTCATTTCAATGATTCCATGACTTGTTACAAGTCCTATCACCAGGCAGTGCCTATATCTGATGAAGGTCACACGAGTTTAGAAACATACAATGCACCTTCTTCTTCTAGTTTTGTATACCGTTCTCTAATGTTCCCTAAATCACAGCTAACGTCTGTAGAGATCAGTGTGTGACATTAGTGCTGGGGACTGGATCCATTCTCAATATATTAAATATATTCCATGCTCTGATAAGAGGTTTGTTGGTTGCTCCTTTTTTACACATAGTTTTTTTTAAAATATGACTAATTCCAGCACGAAAGACTCAATGAAGATTTACAGCAGTTTGTAAAGAAACCTCCCCATCAAACAAAAAAGGAGCTTTCAGATCCTAATAATTTACTGAAGACACAGTGTATCCTGCAGATAAGAGGCTCTCTGATTTAATACTCCTCTTTCTAAAAAGCTAGCATTGGATCATTAGCAGAAAAATAACATGACAGGGCTTTTTGATTAAAAAGACACAGTTTTTCTTTCCTTGAGAGGTTTGTAAGGGAGAGGCTGGGGGCTTTAGGAGTCTGTCTCACGTACAGACTCCTGAGACAGAAAAACAAGCATTAATTAGTATTAATACATACTACAGTGACTGCAATTAGTCCGATTTTATTTAATGAGTTCCAACACAAACCTTCGTTGGCCAAGATTAGAGATATGGACGAAGCTGTTAATACTGTTATTGCAAATAGATTTATCTCCAGCATTTAACATGTTCAAAGCCAGGTGATCCACGGTTCCAAATCGGTATAAGTTCTGATATCTACATAGAGAACTTGGGGATAACAGACACAATCAACTTTCTGCTGTTAATTTCTCTGTTTTTAAACAACCCCCTAGCTCTGCTCTGAGGATTCGATACACTTTGTTATTAAAGTGCCATAAAGTGACACAAGGTGACACTTTGAGTTTCAATGACATCACTGGCTTTCAGCAGAGTTGTCTAGTGACATCATTGGCATAGCTGCCAACATCGGCCATGTTTCCAGAGACACATATTTGTTCCACATGCTGCAGAAAGAGCATGCAAAGTGCAGCCCGGCAGTATGTAGGATGTATATACGCACAGACACAATCCGATTAATTAATCAGGGTGGAGATCTCATAGAACCTACCTGGGTTAATTAATTGGATTTTAAGGGGCAAATAACCCAGAGAGTGAGTGTGGAATATATTGGGCCATGACACGACCCCGGTTTGGGAGTTCTTTTAAATTCAGGATTTTACCCACAAGAGATTATACTCTAACAATGTGAGGAGGGAAAAAAAATAAACACTCAAATACAATCGAACTAGAAAGGATGACTGACGATACATTTGTTTACACAAGGCGCTTGTGGTCCGTACATGTTTCTCTTTTAGCAGGACTGTCAGCGCTGGCAGGCCTATCCCATTGTATTTCTGCCGCAGCCACACATGTGTGTACACAGATAGTCCCGGTAACCTGGTACTAAGGGAATTAGGCTGAAATTGTAACCCATACAAAGACAAGACGTCGGACTCGCTATCACTACATGGATCTTGCAAGCGGAGGGAAACATATTGCTAATGGTTGTTTTCTAGTGATTGTGAGCTTGGGCACTCGTGTCTGCTTGTATGGTCAGCGCAGGCTATTTTTGTTCATTATTAGCAGAAAGTGGCTTGTGGGCAAACGCAGGCCAGAGTCATCGGTCACGCTTCATTGTTTTATCGCACACGACAAAGAGCGATGAGATGAACTCGGCAAGACAGAGGAGGGAATGTAGAAAAATAAATAAATAACAAGGGGTTGTCCTGGGTGGTAATGGAGGACCCCCTCCTACCGGCTAAATTCAGCACAACAGCAGCGTCTTGTAACTTGCAGACAAATAGATTTTATTCCATGTTTATAACCAACATTATTCTTCTTTTCAGGCTGTTCCAGGCAGGTAGCTGTTTTATATGAAATGAACAATCTTTATAGACACACCACAGCCATAACAAGGCTGATTCCCAGAGAGACTCGAGCCGTATAACTCTTACACGAGCTGTCAGACTCCTTGCTCAACAATTCATGTTTAACTTATGATGTTAGTGGAGTGATTTTTATTCCTGTTTGACTAGCCAACTACCCGGTGGTAATAGGATGTTTGGAAAGGGCAGTTGCAATGTTTGTACTTTCTGTGATCGATAGGCAAAGTTGGCATTCGTCATTTATATCACTCGTTTCCTATTCACTTGCGTTTTAAGAAAAATGAAAGAAGAGGGAAAAGAAAAAATGCTCGGGCTTTGCAGACTAGCGCTCCTGGCCACCTTCGCTCAGCCCACATCTGCTAAGATTGTCTGAAGACATTAAGATATCTAAATGGAAATCAATACTGTGTGTGCCACCATTTACTATCAAAGCAAGTATCCAGAGACCTTCGGCTAATCAGCGTTCTCAGCTTGTACGTAATCTCGAGCCCGGAGGAGTTGTAATTGGCCTGGTATAATCACAGAAGAGGTACATTTATAACTGGATAAGGAGTCATATCATGAAAGCACTGGCCTCCACCTGTGGAAGGAGACGGGTGTTGAGATCCTATTTGGTCAACCCCTTCGGATCCTTTGATACGGTTTTGGATTTATATAGGCTCATAAAGTCAGCCATAGCCGTTGATGTCGTAGAAGAGATAGCTGATTGGCAATTTGATAGTACTTTGTGTCAGTTGTCAAGGGATTAATTTGTGAGGATGTCCACCATACTGGATTCTCCATGATAGCAGTGCAATCTCAGAGGACTGGACTATTGCCGAATCTATTTACAAAAGCACGTCTTATCTGCTAGAAATGGGACATCAACAGGAGCTCTTCAATTTAACTCAAAATTAATCAAACGTGTTTCGGTCATAAGAAATGTCTACAATAAATGTCAAACAAGCCATCCAGAAACACCAGGGTTTGGGTCCAGTTTCCAGATCAACTGAAGGATTCATTATAGACATGAGGACTTTTTTCTTTTTTTTTTTTTAATTAAGTCAAGTAATGCTACCTAGCCTGACTGTCTTTAAGCTTACAGTCTCTCAGTGTATCCCACCTCAGGGTCGCTGGTTCAATTCCCAGCAGGCTCGAGTTAATTGAGGTCAATAAAATGAGTACCTTCATGCTGAGCAATAATAACTTCTATTACCAACTTCCGATTCTGTTAAACCAGCGCTAAAACACCGAACCCCTTGAGGAGGGCCGCGGAGGGGGGAGGGGGGGGGTTAGGTGTAGGAAGAACTAGTTAATATTATTACCAAATACCCCCTTCCTTATGCTTTTATGATGGGTAAGTGGTGTGTTACAGGTGTCGTAACCTATTTATCTTTTTTTTCCTTCCTGTTTAGAACATTATTTAATTTATTTTCCATTTGATGCAGTTACTGTACAATATATATATATATAGGATGCTTGACAAAGGGCTTAACAGCCTGAAACGTCGCTACCAGTGATGCTGACGGTTACCTGAATTAAAAACCTTATTGACTGTCTTCAGAAGTCCTGTGAGTGCATTCTTTACCTATTTTGGATTATATATATATATATATATATATATATATATATATATATACTTAACATTGGCCTCAAGACAATGTGGTCTGCCAGTAAAGTACCAGCCAAGTGGCAGTATGGCATTCACCGAGAAGTCAAATCGGACTTTGAGTTTTGGTATCTATCACCGCTGTCCGATTCTACAAAGATGAATCCATAAGCTGTACAATGCGCTTATCAGTCTAGGAAAGCTTCTAACCTGGCAGAGTAATCCGCAAAGCTAGCTTTATTTGTGGTTTATATATTACTATATTAATTCTGGACTGCGGTCCCTTAATCAGTTAGGGCTCTGTAAAAACATAACGCACCCTCTCTAAAATGCGACTTAGTTACAATGGATATTTTTTGCCAAAACGCAGGTTTCTATGGGATGAGTCATTCGTCCTGTCCACAGATATATATTTAATATGGTAAGCATCATTTTTATATTAATTGAGCCTGTAACTAGCTTAGAGCACCGACATTTTTCTTTTCCCTGCTTGCACATATTTAAGGTTGTTGGCTCCTCATTGTCTGGTTGCAGCTTGCTTTTATAGGGTTAACTGGGAGGAGGTTTAATTGCACCTGTTCCAACACATTTAAATAGGTTTGGGTAGCAGTATTACTGCTTTGTGTGCCCACTAGATAGGAGGTGAGAGTAGGTTCTCGCCCTATTGAGAGTGTGCCTTGACGGGTGAGCTTAATTATGCTTTGGCCAATTCATATACCAAAACCTCTCATTTATATTTATATATTTGTTGCCAACTTTATTAGGTTGAGAAGCGCAGACAGTTTTTGTTTTTTGTATACATGGTACAGCCAATCACACTGTTTTTGCTGCATGCTCACACCTGTTTGGTAAGCATCATTTTTACATTTATATTATTTTAGCCTGTAACTAGCTTAGCGCACCGACATTTTTCTTTTCCCTAATATGTGTGTGTGTCTACAATCATTATAAAACGTACTAGACAATTATCTGATAAAACATGAGCAGTTTGAAGCCAGCACCACAGTATAAAATGTGTAACTCAGTATTCATCTAGTGGGAGAAAAGGCAAAACATACATTTTTGTTAAATGAAAGGTCACTTTAAATAAAATACTTTTTGAATTTTGTTTATGTGAGTAATACTGCAGACTTTTCATCTACTTGGACAGCTTCACTTCACAGGTTTGACAGCTCTGCGTCTTGAAGCTGCTGGCTTTCTCTCCAAGTGTCCTTTCCACGTGTCAGAAATCACCATTTTCAAATAACGAGTGCCTTTTTACATGATGCATTGCATGGGCCCGTGTGCAGCAAACATGCCTGTGAACTATAAGTAAATATTGAAACATTAGACAGGTCAGGAAAATCTTTAAGCGAGCAATACTTTTGGCAATGGAACCTCTGAATAGAAATAGGTGCTTAAATAAAATAAAATAATATCTCATGAAGGGTTAATGATTGAAATGAAACATAAAGAGTATCTATATTCTTCTTAATGTGGTTACTAATTCTCACTTAGGACATTCTATGCCAGACTCAAATGCTTATAGGATGGCACAGGACATATTTAACAGCTCATTGCGGACCCCACTGTGGGGGACTGCAGCAGAATCCCACCTGTCAGATGAGAATGGCCTCAGTCTGACTGGCTAAATGTAACCAGAGCACCTGATATTTAAATGGTACACGACTGTACCTCTCTAGCACTATTACCTCCTCCAATGAAGCCTCCAACCCCATTGCTGTCACACGTACCCATCTGCTAGTTGTGTTATATCATTATGCATTTTGTTGAACTTGTGGAATGTTACTGTGGCCCTAAGTATATTCCCACATACCCCATCGTAATGTTCACTTTTACAATCTTGCCCCCCTTGCACTCTAATCATTATCATGAATCTGTCAAAAGGTAGATGAATATTATTTTATTTGTTAAAGCCCCAAATGCACTGGGATGTTGCAAATGAAAACCTTGATAAAACTCATTATCGCATACAAAGTAAAAATAATTTCATGTATATTTGCCCTCAGCCAAACCAAGTAAATAAAACATCCCATTTTAATGGCAGACCATTCATCCCATGTTTTATGTCCACCACATTGACACAGCTTGCTGGAAATAAAGATTTGTATTTGAAATAAATATCCTGGATTTACATTAGTCGGGAGGGCAAGATTTACCTTAATAACAGATGACAATTATAAGTTTGTATCATTCACATCCTGATCTGATATACCTCCCGTTGTCTAATTCCTGCTATTAAACTCTTATATTTGTATAATTGTGTGTTTCTCTTTGGCATGTGTAACTTTATCACTCAGCATGACTTGGGTTATTATATTGAAAAGAAAGCTACATGTAATGGTCATTGTGAGAAAGAAACCTGGTACGAAAGATTGGAATTATAGAAATCAAATCTGAAGTAACAAGAATAGGAATGATTATTATTTTTATTTATGTTTTTATAAAGAGCCAGAAAATGTGGCACTTTACAATCAAATGGATTGCATGACAGACAGCACAGGTATGTATTTACTGATCCAGGGGCCCAACTCTTGCCGATTCACAGTCTGTCCCATACATATCTGTGTTTGTCGGGAGTGCTTAGCGCTTTCTTCTTTTCCATTACAGAAGAATCATTAAAGGACAACTGTTGACACAAAATAAAGTTCTCTTTAATTGCAATATTGCATCCAGTGTAGTGATAAGTAGAAATGCTTTAATGAAAGTGCACAAATAAAGTACCTTATTGAGTCCTATTTGCTCTGAATGGCTCCATCAGGGGACGGACATCTTGATTTGAATCTTCCCTCAACTTACAAAGGCCATGGTGTATCTTGGTGTTGTGCTGCCCTAGGCAGACAAAATTTGGGCACCCTCCTACCCACGTTGCACACCCACGACATGATCCATAACTCCACTACATGCCCCCATCACCCCATTAATACACATTACATGCCCCCATCACATGCTTCATTACCCCATCACCCAGTTACATGCCACCATTGCCAAATCACATACCCCCATCACCCCATTAAATGCCTCGATCACCCCCATTACATGCCCCATCACATGCCTCCATCACCCCATTACATGCCCCCATCACCCTATTACATGCCTCCATTACCCAATTACATGCCCCATCACATGCCTCCATCACCCAATTACATGCCCCCATCACCCCCATTACATGTCTTCATCACCCCCATTACATGCCCCCATTACATGCCCCCATCACCCCAATTCATTCCCCCATCACTCCAATACATGCCCCCATTCCCCTAGGGCTTACTCTTGTCCCTGGTGCCTAGTGGAGGGCATCAGGGTGTCCTACCATGTTGCCTGTTTATCGCCCCTGTGGTATGTGTAGAGAGGTCACATGACCCGGTGCGTGTCTGAAGTCAGAGCACCGTTCATGTGACCTGTCAAGCACTGCAGGTTTCTCTGTGCTGCCTGTTCGGCTCCCTGTGCAGCCTTCTTGTAGGCAGAGCGATGGTGAGGGGAGATCTTCCAATCTCCCCAGCCACTGTCTCTGCCGGCAAGCAAGGGTTTTTCTTTTCTTAAAGGGGCAAGGTTTTTTTTTACGTTTTGTGCTGCCCCTTAAAGGCATACAAGGCAAGTGCCACACTTTGCCTCGCGCTAAATACAGTGCTGCCCCTTAAAGTTAGTAAAATAAACAAGAAAAGATGCCCACCATAGAGTTTGGCATCCTCCATACCCCAGATCCCAAATCTATTACAAGCACACTCACATATCCATTGAGCATATAAACACTAGCACTCCAGCCCTAGAAATCTTTACAGGGGTCTCCGCAGGGGTCCGCAGAACAAAGCTTCTTCTCCTCTTCATTTTGGGAAGACCTCCCCATTTGATCAAGTGACACCTTTCCAACCAAAAGTTAAACATAGCGTGCGGCAGTTCACCCAGACCACAGATATATCTTATGCGAGCAGCTGGTAGAACGATCTGGAAAAGGAGATCACCCAAATAAATTCAAGATTAGGAAACTATAAAGTCCGATATGTTTAAATCAAGGGGACACAGCTTCCCGCGGCTCATTTTTCTGTTGCAGGCAAGGACTTAATGTAGATTTGAGCCACGGCAGCGAAAGGTTAGAGTGGAGTGATGTCTAAGTCATTCTCTGAATAAAACACGAAAATCTATATTCATTATTTGATAACAGAGAAAACAGGAAAACGTAAATAATTTTCTCTTCCGATTGAATGTTAATGTGAAGCCCGCTTCCAACCTTCGAGGAAGGAAGAATAATGTATCTAAAAGGTGAACAGGACAGCAAGAAGATCATAATAGGACACATGAAAAATAATTCTCCAGACTGCCAAGAAGATACATATCAACGCGACATTGATCCATTGGTGTAGGACTGCCGTATGCACCACTGGAAGCAAACCTACAGATATCCGGGCAGATAAACTGCAAAGTTACAAACAGATTGTATATTAGGGTGATATGAGAGAGGGGTTTCAAGATGGAGTGGGGGACGGAGCTTATGGCCAACCTGCTTGGATACAGTGTCCATTGGCAAGGTCTGGGAAGGTCCATAGAACATCATTAAATTATCAGAAATGGTAGACTGCACCCAGGATTCCTGGTGCTCGAGGTTTTTGGAGTTCACCCATAATCTCTCTGATTTTAAAAAGCTGTTGAAGGAACGATTTGGAAAGTGTATGAAGTTAAATAAAGAATTAGATCTGACACTGTGTCTTTAAAAAATGTAAATGTGTCTAAAACTGTACACATGCCCATGTACAATGACCATATAATGCTATATGTATTATAATGATAAAGAAAACGCTACCATTACAGATTATTATTAGGGTGACAGCAGGGCTGCAATGCACATACCAGGATTCAGCTGTTCCTGTATTTATTATCTCATCACATGCTCATTCAGTATCCATCTATACTGGAGCAGCTGCTTTGTCCTTTTAAACGAAGAAGTTAAAACAGGGAAGACAATTCATACTAATGCTTTACTACGGCCTTAGAAGGTGTAGCTATGTTTTTAACGTGTGCTCACTGTGTTTGTGACTCGTTTGCTGGAGATATCAATTGGAATGTGAGATAATGCTATTAATTGTATACATTTTTATGCCATAAGTTTTGTATCACATACATTAATATGACTTTTTTTTTTTTTAAGATGAATTTGTACAATCTGATTTCAACACATTTGTGTGTTTTATTTTCATGTAATGTAACTGCATCGCACTGATATTGTTTCTTTTATTGCACTGTCACTTTAATAGAAATGTTTCTTCTGGTGGTTGTTACCCTCCATTTCATCACGTGTTTTGTGTATGAATACTTCACACTTTGGCTTGAGAAAGACCTCTAGCCCCACTTGACTTCCCCACGACCACCGGGGCAATCAAGCATATATATATTGGTCTAAATATGGTCTAGCTTGATTGCCCCAGTGGTAGTGCTTTCAACACACATTTATATATAGAAATGAAAGAAGTCATCAGCCTTATCTAGCTTTATTCACTCCAGGAAAACTCACAGCCAAACGGGCCTAGCACCCGATGCATATCATGCCAAACCTCTTAGCGGCTCCACTCTCGCTTGTACCCGTCTTCCCAGTGAGAGGCTATGTTCATTTCTGTATTGTTTTACCTATAATAGATCTCTCTCTCTCTCTCTCTCTCTCTCTCTCTCTCTCTCTCTCTCTCTCAAATATGTCTCCGTCATTACGGGAGCCTCTCATAAAGGTTTCTAGAGATTAGTAACTGCAGGTCCTCTACGTATTGTCTTCACAGAAGGGAGACTTAATGTTATGTATTCTGCCCGGCCCTTGGGTCTCCACATAATACCAGAGGCCTCCATCGCTTTCCAGACGGAGCTTTTATTAAAGAATGATTATTACTTGGAACATGGATAGTTCATCCAAACTGATAACCTTTTTTTACACCATGCAGCATTAATCTGTACCTCGACGCAAAAATAGGAAATCAAAACATTTATTTGATATAATGTGCCTGACAAATGCATTGCCAAATGTATACAAGTCAGCGGTATGTTGCTTTACAATGCACAGTATGACCTACATGATGGTCGGTCACAGACCCAAACCTACTGGAAATACTTCCACAGGTAGATCACGGATCAGACTGTAATTTTCAAAGAGAACATAGGTCTATAGTCGTGCAAAGTTTTAAAAGTGGAGCAGTCGCCATGGAAACAAATGGAATGTTCCTGCTGATTACATCACTTTTTAGAACTTTACCCCAGAATCACCATGGAAACCAATGGAATGTTCCTGCTGGTTACATCACTTTTTAGAACTTTACCCCAGAATCACCATGGAAACCAATGGAATGTTCCTGCTGGTTACATCACTTTTAGTACTTTAACCCAGAAATTATTATTATACAGAACGTCCATTGAGTGTACTGTTTGTAAGATAATAAATTCAGCATTCTTGAGTCCTTCTGCATAAATATTACTCAGAAAGTATTCAGAAATGTAGGAAGTTGTGGCCAAATCAATGGCGCGTCGCCACATCTCCAGAAACGCTTTAAATTGTGATTGTAAGTTGGACAAGTCCTGTGAAGGCTTTGAAATAACCTTCTAAAATCTCCTTCTGCTTAAGAACGAGGACATTTCCACATTGTAGATTCAGTCAGGCAGAGGACATGACTTCTGTAATCTTAATAAATCAGAGAGTTCCCATGTGGCAGAACCAACAGGGGAATAGCGCAGGGCAGTGCCGCATGTTGACCCAGACAGAGGCTTACGGAGAAATGATGTCCTCTTAAACAGACTCCTGTAGAGTTTCTCTGCATTTGCTCTGACAGATTGTAAGTGCCCATGAATACAGAATCCCCTAACAAAACTAGGCTGGTTAGGAGGAACACAAACTAAGCATTATCTCACTGCATAAAAAGTCCATTTAAACCAAAGACTGAGGACTTCAGACCCTAGGGAAGCAACGTTTCTGAAAAATGATCTCCATCTCCAGCCACCAATGTCGTTAACTATATTGGGGGGGGGGAATACCTCATGTAAGATAGAAATATTAAATGAAATCCATTGCAGATATAAACCTTCCCAGTTACTTTGTAATATTAAAAAATAGGAATCTGTGAATCTCCGATAACATGTAAGATAGACCCGAAATACAGTGGATATTCGTACCCATTCGGTGCTTATATTTTATAGCACCAACACCTTCTGTAGCATGGTACAACAGAAGGGGGCATATATAAATCTTAGTGGTTCTAAAATATACAGAACAGTGTAATGCATACTAATACACACAGATATATCTTTATGCATGAATAGATAGCTATGGGTTTCATTTTAAAATATACTATTTTTTTCTCATGCAAAACAGAGTGTTAGGAATGATTGAAGCACAATAATACTTTGGATCATTGTAAAATGCTAATACAAATGATTTCACTTGAAATATGGTAGCATTTAAACACCAATATTTACACACAGCTTGATGGATTAAAAACCATCCCGTTGTGCTGTAAATTTAAATCCATTCTCAGCGTCTCCGATTTCCCATATTCTGTATTTATCATGGCCCCGCTCCCCCCCCCCCTCCGAACCGCGATCCATGGCTCCTGTGGGATGTTATTATTATATTTCTCCAGCACGTTTTTGAGAAGCTTCACCCATAACATTAAAGCTTTTCTGGGGGGGTTTTAAGTACACATATTCTCTAACCCATTATGCTAATATTTTTCATTTTTAAGATTATCCTTTGCTGGCTACATTATGGAAGACAAACATAAAGCCCATGCCAGATGGAAGGGAATCCCTTCACAAACAGCAGATATTTATATGTTTTATCAGTTTTGAATGATAGAAAAGAAAGCTCAGCGAGCCCAAAGTCAGGCTCTGCTCTGTATGTTTAGTTTGATTCTTGTGAAGTGCTGTGTCCATCAATATTCTGCAGTACCACTCCATGATATTAGAAATAATGACTTAAAGGATGACTGTTGGCAAACAATTTTTTTTATAATTAATTGAAAGATTGGGTCAAGTGTAGTTTTAAATAGAAATGCTTTCATTAAAGAATACAAATTGAGTGCCCCATTGAGCCCTCTTTGTGGACATGTTAAGAATCTTGGGTCAGATGATGGAAGATCCGACCCAAGATTCTAATCAACATGTCCGCCCCCTGATAGAGCTATATAGAGCAAAGATTCTAAACAACATGTCCGTCCCCTGATAGAGCTATACAGAGCAAAGATTCTAACCAACATGTCCGCCGTCTGATGGATTTATACAGAGCAAAGAGTCTAAACAGCATGTCCACCGTCTGATAGAGCTATACAGAGCAAAGATTCTAAACAACATGTCTACCCCCTGATAGAGCTATACAGAGCAAAGATTCTAAACAACATGTTCGCCCACTGATAGAGCTATACAGAGCAAAGATTCTAAACAGCATGTCCGCCCCTTGATAGAGCTATACAGAGCAAATATTCTAAACAGCATGTCCGCCCCCTGATAGAGCTATACAGAGCAAATATTCTAAACAACATGTCTGCCCCCTGATAGAGCTATACAGAGCAAAGATTCTAAACAGCATGTCCGCCCCCTGATAGAGCTATACAGAGCAAAGATTCTAAAAAGCATGCCCTCCCCCTGATAGAGCTATACAGAGCAATGATTATAAACAAGATGTCCGCCCCCTGATAGAGCTATACAGTGCAAAGATTCTAAACAACATGTCCTCCCCCTGATTGATGCAATCTTTCAATAAACACAACTTTCATTTTTGCCAACAATTGTTCTTTAAGGTCAGCAATTTATATTGCGCATTTTGTGTTAATGCTTTATTAATCCTTTAAGTCATACACCCCGCAGTTAGAGGATAATGAAACAGGGTTTCCATTTTGTGCATCATCATTAGCTATAGGGCCACGTATAAGATGGTTTTCGACAAATCCTTAATGATGTTACCCACACCTGCGTTGACCAGCTGTTTGAACAGGTAAGTCCTACAAATCCAGGGTTTGGTTAGGTCCACGAGCTGTTATCAGAGTCTGCTAGCTTCTTAATTTCAGACAGATATGAATATTTACCAATAGTTGCAGCACCCTCCCTCCCCCTCTCACTTTTTAACTGCTGCCTCTATATCTAAATATAACTCTTTCTCACCACAAAATGTTTCCTATATTCCTTCGCCTGTTTTCAGTTGTCATGGCTACCCGTCACCTACTTGCCGAGCGATTGCCCTTTGCCTACTGAAGCCAATCATAACTTATTCAAATGAAAGAACATACTATGCGCAGGAAGGGTCTACGCACCGTGCTGTGGGTCACGTCTCCTCTTCTTGTTCTCTCTCTTACAATTTGAGAATTAAATACTAGAGCAGCCTCAAAGATTTGGAAGGCGTTCGTCATTAATTCTGTACTTTGAGAGTACAAAACTGTGTGTGCAATTAGTAGTTGGGGGAAAGAATTTGCCATTGCACGCATCACTTCCTATCACGCACTATAGCTTCCTGCCGACCATCACGTGACTTGCGGTAGATGAGGTTATGCATAAGGCAGATGGATAGAAAATGGTTTCCGCGCCTAGGTCGCTGGGACAAGACCACCAGTGTATAAGCCTGTTTAGGACCTGAACAATGGAGGCCATGTACCTGCCCCCCCTTTTTAATCGGCCCCATTGGTCTAGAGGAAAGTCTAGAATTGTCTTCTGCTCTTACCAGGCTTGCTTCACCACTGCATACACTGGCTGGGGGTACACCACAGACTTGCAGGGTAGTAATATGTGCCTCCCTCCTTGAGCAAATCTATATCACTGCCCAAAAAAAATCAAGGCCACAGGCTGTAGTTTGCTACTTCGGAGGTGAAGGAAAAGTTGAGAATGTCTACAGCATCGACTGTAGTTTAAATGAGAACAGTAAACGAATCCCTCAAGGACAAGAGAGAGAAAAACAAGTCTCCAAGAGCGGTTACACACTTAGAATGAGATACCAACCCAGAGGACTGGGCTCTGTAATCCCATCAATGATGCTTAAACCCTGCGATGTTACCAGCTGGCAAATACCCACAGACCTCAATCCATTTTTATTGTATTCAGACTGCAGTGTTATATTTCCTCCCTCCCTTTAGCACCACACATACAGTGTACTTGAAAACAAAAATCTATAATATCGATCTCTCCGTGTCACCACAATTATTCTTTTGAAACAGCCATTGAAAACAAATTACATCTGCACTGCCTTTTCATCCGATAGGTTTTGCGTGAGCAAAGCTCAGCGTATAGCCGCCGGCGTTCTCTGCCTCGGGCGCTGTGCTGCTAAATACAACAGCAAATAATAAAAAAAAAAAACACACCACACACACACACACCAAACACTGGCAAGATGTTTAAGAAAAGAAAAATGAAATTAACAGGATCATGGAAGGTCTGCAATCTAATGCAACGTTTAAAGGTGTTGCTATATAAACTGACGGCAGGCTGCGTTAAAAGTGCGCCAGAGAAACCGAAACAGAACATCTTGCTTTCTTCCCCTCTCTTCTCGCAGTTGTAGGCTAATTAAAATTAATTAACCCGGCAATGTGTCTATTTGAATTCCCCCTCCGATTCCAATGTGGGGGGGGGGTGTTTGTGATCGACGTGGAGGTAAGATAACGAAGACATCATATTGGCGCAATTACTCTGATGGTAAGCTAGTTATAAGTGCTCGGTCTTGCAAAGAAGATCTGTGTGTCTCTGATTTTATTTCTCCAGTTATACTATGTATATAATATTCCCGTCATGGTTTTGTTGGCAGAATTGACTGACGCAGACACATCATCCTATGTCATACTTTGCGTGTCTTCCAGTGTTTGGTTAGAAAAATACCCAACAAAATGGGGCGAGCCACCTACTCCTTATACCATTTAAAAAAAAAAATCCTATAAACAACCCAAAAATCATCACATATGAGAAAGACATTCCAATCCACGGCAACCCACTGGGTTTATTATAATCCTGGAAGTTGCTAAATCGGTTCAGGCTGTGCTAAGTTTAATAACATGTTCTGGACAGAATATTATTTTTATACTGATGGGGATCAAATTCAGAGTAACAAAGATCTGCCAGGCAGTCAGGGAGTTAATGTAAGCCAGATTCCTTGTGATCAATTCAGATCTTGTAACGGATAAAATCAGCGGCATCTGTGTCGTCGACGTGCTTTGTCATACATGTAGTACACGTGGCCTATTAATGCCTTAGCGGTGCACATGTTGAGGGCTCCGTACAGGTTCCATTTGCAGCCCTATAACTATCGTCCGTGCTGTCCCACGCGAGGGGTTAAATCTGCCACCCTAGGCTCTCGCTCGGCTCCGTGGAGCAGGGAAATGACTTTAGACTTTCCCCATAACCCGTAGCCTTGTTGACACGCACACGGGAGTCTAACCCTGCAGCCTCTTGATATGAAGAATTGATTTTTCTGTCTGGACACACTTCTGAAGACATTCATTCTTTATGGCCCGGACGCCCAGCACTAGAGGGAGAGAGAGAGAAACAAAAATCTGTTCTTTTTCATTTTTTACCTCCAGGCGACTCGCAGGATCCATTTTGCACGGTGAAAGATGGTTTGTAAAAGTCATGTTTTGCACAAGCCCGTTGCCCGAGAAAACGTTTTGACACAATCTTATTACACCGTGCGTTTCAATTCCACCGGGAGACCCCGCAGTTTACCAAGCCCCCCCCTCGTGTACACCAGTGGCTGGTTTATTTATCATGCACCCACTGGGATATTTTGGCCATCGATTGTCTGTAAGACATATCACCTGTTCATCAGCAGAGAGCAACTCATTGGTTACATATGGCATAATATTAACCTGTTCAGCGCCAGCAAGTCAAATCAATAAGTGACTCTGGCACAGATAAGAATAATAGCTCCCCCTGGATGGTCCAGTGTTAAACCCTATAGCGCCAGGTCTGTATCATGTACCAGTCTCAGGATTTTTGTTTTCTGGCTGTTTATTTTTCAATAAGCTGTATTAACACTCCCCGTAGAAAGGTTATTGCGCTGCCCATTCACCTCTGCACAGGATGAAATGTCCAGTGAAAGCAGAAACTGCAAATAGACTGAACAGAAATGCTCTCACCTGCTGGAAACTGCTCCACAAATCTGCTTAATGCCATCGCCGAGCTGCACAAGGAAGGCTGTGTTTGTCATACACCTTTCCCTGGGCCAGATCCCAAGTCCTACACCTATACTTGCAAAATATACAGTTTGTACAACATGAATTGCAGCACACAGCATGCTGCTAGTACACTGGATCCATTTATGTGTAAACTAGGGACTGTGCAGAATGCTATACATTCTGTGTAGAACAACTCTACACTCCCTATAGGGGATGTGCACTACAAATGTACATTCCATACATGGCTTATGTAGAACAGATGTATATTCCATATAGGGGATGTGCACTACAAATGTACATTCCATACAAGGCTTATGTAGAACAGATGTATATTCCATATAGGGGATGTGCACTACAGATGTACATTCCATACAGACACTGTGTAGGATAGATGTACGTTCCCTATAGGGGATGTGCACAACAGCTTTACATTCCATACAGGCACTGTGTAGGACAGATGTACGTTGACTATAGGGGATGTGCACTACAGCTTTACATTCCATACAGGCACTGTGTAGGACAGATGTATGTTCCCTATAGGGGATGTGAACTACATATGTACTTTTTTCATATAGGGGCTTTGCACTACAACTGTATGTTCCATACAGGAACAGATCTAAGTTCTCTAAAGCATCCTCTCTCTAGACCTTCTTTCTGGACAGTAATACTACTTAGTACATAAATACAGATCATATAGGAAGAGTTAATCATATTCCTGCTCATGGTGTGCACGGACCCCGATACAGAAACAAAAATATTCCAGAAACGAAAAATAAATGCAAATGACGCAATGATATGTTTTATAATTATTTTTTTTTTTTATATTTTTTTTTTGGAGCTTGATTATCCAAGCCACTGGAAAATTCGAGAAAACGTACACAATTATTTTAACTGTCACGGACTGGCAATTGTAATTGACATGATTTGTACAAGATGCAGTGTAATAACTGAATATATTAAAAAAAAAAAAAAAAGACTCTCATGGCTTGATTACCACAAACACATTACTGATGCCACAGTATTATTAACAACACAATTATCAAGGCATCCCTAGGACACGCTCCCAGCACTTCTGTGCATTAGCCAAACCTTTGCTAACGAAGAAAAAATTTAAGTACAGCAAATTTCCAAGCACCAGTTGTACCCAATATCATTAAAAATGTATAAAACTTCCCCTGCACATGACAAGTGTTTGGTTTAAATGAAGATCAGCCAGAAGCACAAGGCAACATATCTGGCGTTTTCTTTGTCTCCTCTTTCTCTTCTTTTTCGTTTCTCAGACCTTCTCCCCCACCCATCCCCAACCTTACTACCTCTGTCCAGCTGAAATATGTAACCATTACAGACTGACAGTTTGACACACAATGACCTGTCACACCATTCATCTCTCCATGTTTTATTTTACAGAATGGCCCAAACTGCAGGGAAAATAAGCAAGTTGTTTCAAGACTTGGAAAGGGATCAAACATATCTGGCAGGCCCACTTACCAGACCTTTGATTTACAATGGATCTGTCAGAGGCTGATTAGACAGTGTGTGTGCTTAAAAACCTATAGACGCTCTACAATTGCACAAGCGTCTTTCTCTCTTCTCCTTCTGTGAGGAGGTAGCCTCCATTCCTTTGTCTCTACCGACTAGGAAAGCAAGGTTTTTTGCTTTACACACCGAATGCTACACCTTCCCTTATATCAATTCACGGTGGCTGCAATTCCTAAACATGTAGGCATGTATACGTGGGTATATAGATTTACAGTATTCACTAGTTATATGGCACGCGTGCATCTTGATAACTTAACGTGACATTTGTAAACGATCCAGTCCTATATTACGCTGGTGCTGTAATTCTCAGGATTAAACCGATTTCCCATCAACGCTAGTTTTCGTCTAACCTCTAATTGACTAATCGCTTGTAAATTAATGAATTGGTAAAACCGCGTCAGGACATGTGACCGATCGTTTAAGATTCCTTGATTCTTCTGTGCAGTATCATTCTTTGGGTATGTATATTGGGGTTATATATAATGGGGGGAAGGTGGAATCTCAAATGTAACACCGCGCTGACGGCACCATTTTTATTCATTACAATAACATTTATTTATATTGCCTAGATACTAAGTAGACATGTGCAAAACTAAAATTTTCGTTTCGTTTTGGTCCATTCGGACGAAAATGTTAAAACGAATTTCGTTCATTACTGCATTCGTTTCAGACGAAATTCGTTCATTATTTTAGTTTCGTTTCGTTTTATTCGTTCGTTTTATAGAATACGTGTAATACTATTGGCTTTCTATAAACCGAACGAGAGCCCCATTCATAATACTATTCTCGTTCGGTTCATAGAAAGGCAGTAGTACTACATGTTTTCTATAAGCCAAAAGTCTATAAACCGAACGACCTTCGGTTTATAGACTTTCGGCTTATAGAAAACGTACAGTAGTAGTGCCTTTCTACTGTACGTTTTCTATAAGCCAAAAGTCTATAAACAGAAGGTCGTTCGGTTTATAGACTTTCGGCTTATGGATTACATGTAATACTATGGGCTTTCTATAAACCGAACTAGAGCTCCCATTCATAAAAATTTATGAATGGAGACTCTGTTTCGGTTTATAGAAAGCTAAGAAGTTGAACGAATGAACGAATGGTTTAATATAAACGAAAATCATTCGTCCATTCGTGCTATAGTATTGGCATTACTATAAACCGAAATAGAGTCGGTTTATAGTAATGCCAATAGACTTACATGCATTCCATAAACCGAAAGTCGTTCATTATGTCGGTTTATGGAATGTAAGTGTACTATGCTATTGTATTCTATAAACCGACTCTATTTCGGCTTATAGAATGCCAATAGTACTACGAATGGACGAATGGACGAATGATTTTCGTTTATTAACCATTCGTTCATTCGGCTTTCGTTAGCTTAGCATTTTCGTTACTCGTTTTTCGGACGAATGAACGAAAATGCTATTCTCGGACGAAAATGCATTCATCCGAAAACGAATGCACATGTCTAATACTAAGTTAGAACACGCGTGAAGTAGAGAGCCCTGCTCGTAAGCATGTTCCTTCCTTTTTCCTACATACCAACATCGTGTTGGAGCATACACCACACACATATGGTGGGGTATGTCTGCAGCTTGTTTTATTTTTATTTTTACACATGGCCTGCGCCCAGGTTTGTCACCCAGATGGTATTTTACCGGCAGGCTGGTAAAACGTGACCTTGAGGTCAGTGTGAAGCCTATTCACATAGTCGGATGGCCGGTACCTGCGCCAGAGAAAGCTGAATCCAGTGCACTCTCTTTTGTAAGGAATTAGTGTAATACATTGGTGTAACACGCGATCTCTGCACTATCAGGGCCTTGTATTAGTGCTTGAGGATTTGTTATCAGAATGATGTCACACTGGTGCTATGTGAATCATCACTGGAACAATGATTATACTTATTCCTAGCCAAACAAGACCATCAAGGGGCCTTGTTGCAAAACAATTTCTAGCTCCCCCACCCCCTCCCCGTGTGTCCATTGCACCTGCCCCCCCTTCCCCCCATTCACCCTCCCTGCGCTTTCTAATAAGTTCCTTGTTTCAGCAGAGAAGACACAAAACAGCTAATACATTTAATAATAAAAGAAGTAGTAAAATATTGAGACTCTGTTGTATGACCCTGTCGCAGGACGATTCGAGCGCACACATCACATGCAAGGGATTAAGTCAGGCAGCAGCTGATATTCGAGGGGGTCTCTTTTTTTACTAGTGATGTCTGTCCCCCAAACCTTCCAAAGCGGGCGGGATGTTACATCGATACAGCAAACAAAGAGTCATCTGTGCTGGGAGAGTGTGTGAAATGTGACCGGGGCAAGCTGGATTGTATTCTAGATATTTCAGGATATCCACTTTCTGCTGGATTCTGACCATAAATCCTCGTGTAACATTTTGGTAGAGACAGGTTTATATAAATATTTAGCTATTACTGCACACACTGACACACAGTTGCTTAGGTTTATTGTGGGGATATCAATAGCCATGGCTACAGTGGAGAGTTGTTGATTATGAAAGAACTAATTGTAACAGAATCATCAGGTAGGGGAAGCAATGTTCCTTTGCAAAGGAAATCAATCCCCCCCCCCCCCCCCCCCATGTAATGTGTCAAATATATTCCGCTTCTTCAGGACATGAAAAAGTTTTATATTAAGTATATGAGATTCCGATAGTTTTTCAAATAGAAACTTTTTTTTTTTTAATCCACATGCCTGACCTTTGTACGCCCAACATTGAGAAGGGTGGGGTCACGCAAACTGGAATGCCGGGGAGGTGGGGTCACGCAAACTGGAATGCCGGGGAGGTGGGGTCACGCAAACTGGAATGCCGGGGAGGTGGGGTCATGCAAACTGGAATGCCGGGGAGGTGGGGTCACGCAAACTGGAATGCCGGGGAGGTGGGGTCACGCAAACTGGAATGCCAGGGACGTGGGGTCATGCAAACTGAGCACTCGCGCATGTGCACTTGTAGTATCGTGCTTCTCTTTGTGTGCTGCTTTCCTGGAAAAAATAAAACCCGGGATGGCTGGACAGGGGTTCCAGATTGTGACTGGCCAGTCAGATCTGGGACCGTTGGCGGGTGTGGCTAACATGCATGCTGTTCCGCCCAGCACGGCCTACTTGGCCGATCGCGGGCACAGATGTCCTTCCTATGCTTTGGAGTGCACTTCGGTAAATGCCTGTATAATGCCAAGTGATGCTATTTATCTCATTAGTGCAGACATTATGGTATATATCTTAAGTTTGTTAAGACGCACACAATTCGCATCGCCTGCTTCCTCTAGTGGTCCAGGTATTACCATGGAGATGGTGCTGTCACGAAGCAATCATTTAACTAAATTACAGCTCATGAACCAACCACAGCATCCCTCCTCCAGGTTATTTGTAGGTTACACACTGCCTCTCACCTCCGATCTCCCCCCTGATACGATCTGATGCTCTACAATGCATTAACCCTTTCCTCGTGAAAGAGGAATGAAAGGTTAAGGTATTCCAGTCGTCTGTACAGTCTACACTGGTTCTCCAAACTTTAATTAGTCTAAAGAGATGCTGGAGAGTGCGGACTTTAAAAAAAAAAAAAGCATTACTGTAAATCTCTACAGAAACTCGCCAGCAGAGAAGAAGAAGAGGGCAGGATATCTGTTACTGCTGCTGGTTAACAATACCCAAAGACACCAATTAAAATGGGATTCTTAATGACCGCATTATGACTTTGTGACATCAGCCGTTCAGTAGGTACTTTCCGCGTACAGGCAGAGCCATCAGCGAGATTGACTTCTAACTTTGCACTCTTCCCAGATCTAGAAACATTCCGAAGAACAGACGTTTTTTTTTTTTTTTTTTCTCTCGTTTCGTTTCCTCTAAAAATAAGTTTGGCACACCTCACTTAGCCCGACCAGGATAGACACATAGATTAGGGCCTCTGGCTGGCATTAAGTGAAATATCTTTCATTTCTGAGTGACTTTCCATCAGTGCGATCCTTTCCTCCTCACGCACCAGCAAGCATACGGATACGTTGTAAAAGGTCACGGTCTTTTCAAACTGACAGAGGCCCTCCAAAATTTTGACGAGAGTCCTTCCCAGACCTGTAACCGTTCCAAGGAAACGGGATTAAGTTAAGCATCACTAGATGTGAGCGCGATCATGTGAACTGATTAGAAAATGTTAGCGTGGAGAGGCGCGTTTTAAAGTACTACAGACAGACGCTCTCAGTGAGAACATGTTGTGTTGTCAGTAATAAGCCAGTAGCCACACATGAGTTCATACAGGGAAGAGAGAGGATCAAATACATAATCAACATGTTTTATTAGGCAGAAATGGTTTCTCCCCCAGGGCTTTGAACAGGTCTTGTGGCACCCCTGGGCTAGCAAACATTTTAGAGCAGTGTTTTCCAAACCAGTCCTCAAGGCGCACCCAACAGTCCATCTTAGACACAACTGGGCAATCCCTAAATCCTGGACTGTTGGGTGTGCCTTGAGGACTGGTTTGGAAACCACTGGTTTAGGAGTTATATTAAAATAAAATGTATATAATTTCATCCCCACTCAGTGCTCTAGCAGCACAGGCGGCCAAGAAGTCCAGCCTACTCCACCAGCATACTGTGCAATCAGCCTCTATGTAAAGCATGCTGGAAGAAGGTAGATACAACTTACCCCCTTAAATCTCAATCCCTTCTTGGCACTTTGGCTTCAACAAATCGTTGCTTTTATTTTCCCAAAAATAATTATACATTACTCTTCCTGTAGAAAAAAAAACCACACACACATTACATAAGTTAAGGTTTTATTTTTTTGGTAGGGTTTTGTGTATAAATCAGGTCCATTCCTGCCCTGTTAAAATAATGTCTGGCTCATGATTTATGCGTAGAAGGTTTTTTTCCCCCTGGCAGATAGTAGGAAGGTTGCGTTTGAACTTTTTTTTTTTGTTTGTCTGCCTGACACAGATCTCGTCCATCATAAACTACACCAGTCCGGCCTCTTGCATCATGGGCTGTATTAATTCAGCCAGTTAATCATGGCTCTCTTTGAAGTGTCATCAAATCAGATGGGGTTACTGTATTCCAAGCAGTTGTGTTTATTATCTCTCCCTGCAATGAACAGGGAGGTATGTGCACCACCCTTAATATAGAGATTGCAAAACGCCAGAGCATTCCTCCGTATTTCCCAGTCGGATAGACGGCGGCGTCGCAGGCACCCTTTGGAAAATGAGACTTGTGGAATGTGCGCAGTTGTAAGTGGACAAGAAATCTTATCTTACACCGTAACATCATTTATCAGACAGACTTCTGTACTTAACCATCCCATCTCCGCCAGTGTTTCTTTAAGACAATGCATTAACAGAGTCCCATCATTTATACATTTCTGCTGCACCAGGCTTGTGAAAAGCCTCCTTGCCTGTTCCTTGGCCAAGACACCCAACACCCTGCTAGTTACAGACCTCAATAATGTCCCAGTTCAGGACCACCATTCATTCCCAAATTAATTCTCTGGTGTCTACAGCGTTGCCTGTTTGGGTTACTGACACTCAACTTCCCAAAGCTCCAAAGTTTTGCCCTGCCAGTGTCCTAATCAGCTCGGGGCAGATGTTGGGAGGCATGTAGATCACTGGACCCAAGAGCACACTGCATTGTCTACATGCCAACGTATTGCATCAGCCCGCACTGGTGTCATTACTGATTGACAAAATATCAAGAGTGGTATACTTAAGAGTTGCCCTTCATCTAATGGGCCACCCTGCCAAATGGGATGTTCTAGGTCGCTGGGAAATCAAGGACTGCTTGTGGAGAACCTAGGGATTTAATTTCCTCTATGTGAACTCCACCATTACTAGGTACAGACAAATAACATCAAACTGAGGTCATGACAAAGCAACCAATAAAATGATCCGGCCTAGTTATTTTTAGGAGCAGGAGAATCCTACCGTTAGGCACGAGGAATGGGGTCTTGGAAGCCCTGGCTCCTGGTGTTCTGTAACTAGCTTGACAATCCAGACTCAAGTCCAAAACTGCACTTGATCCAAACCCCTTGATCTGTGCAGTAATCTGACACTGCAGGCAGAGTTACAGGCACCTCATAAGTTCACTGGACACAGTGATCCAGCACCTCATAAGTTCACTGGAGGCAGGGATCCAGCACCTCATACGTGCACTGGAGGCAGGGATCCAGCACCTCATACGTGCACTGGAGGCAGGGATCCAGCACTTCATACGTGCACTGGACGCAGGGATCCAGCACCTCATAAGTGCACTGGAGGCAGGGATCCAGCACCTCATAAGTGCACTGGAGGCAGGGATCCAGCACCTCATAAGTGCACTGGTGGCAGGGATCCAGCACCTCATAAGTGCACTGGTGGCAGGGATCCAGCACCTCATAAGTGCACTGGAGGCAGGGATCCAGCACCTCATAAGTGCACTGGAGGCAGGGATCCAGCACCTCATACGTGCACTGGAGGCAGGGATCCAGCACCTCATAAGTGCACTGGTGGCAGGGATCCAGCACCTCATAAGTGCACTGGAGGCAGGGATCCAGCACCTCATAAGTGCACTGGAGGCAGGGATCCAGCACCTCATACGTGCACTGGAGGCAGGGATCCAGCACCTCATAAGTGCACTGGAGGCAGGGATCCAGCACCTCATAGGTGCACTGGAGGCAGGGATCCAGCACCTCATAGGTGTACTGGAGGCAGGGATCCAGCACCTCATAGGTGTACTGGAGGCAGGGATCCAGCACCTCATAGGTGCACTGGGAGCAGAGATCTGCCGTCTTTTAGGTGCACTGGAAGCAGGGATCTGGCCCTTTGTAGGTGCACTGCAGTCATGGATCCGGCACCTCATAAGTGCAGTGGGAGCAGGGATCTGGCACTTTGTAGGCGCACTGCAGTCATGGATCTGGCACCTTGTGGGCATGTGGGATCTGGCACATTGCAGGCAGGAATCCGATGCCTCATAGGTGTGCTACATGTAGGAATCCAATCCCCGATAGGTGTTACGCAGGTAGTGTCCCTCCTAATTATGGTATAGATGTTGATTGGTGCATTTAATGCTGCTGCGCCTGCTCTCAAGCAACATGAGTAAATAATGCAGCATTTCCCTGTATAGGTGTATGATAGTTACATAACAAAGCTTGCAGGGTTTGGTTCCCACTCCCCCTTTCTGTAAAGATGGATTATATTGTGTGAAGCCGTGTCTCGGCTCCATGGGCCTTTTTGAAAAACTAGCAAGAGACGGAAAAAAAAAAAAACCCACGTTGCATTTAAAAAATGTTTTGAATGAAAGCGATTAGCAGTGAGGCAGACTCCCAACCATTAATATTTCACGACTCCCAGGCCTCAATTTGCACTTCACTCAGTAAACAGACATAACCTGCAATCAGCATGTTACCAAACTTTTAATTCAATACTGTAAGTGACTTTCTATAAAATAAATTAGAGGTTCAAGTACAAATTAATGATTTTTCATGAAACCCACGACAAATACTGTCAGGAGAAATTATATATTTACCCTAATCAAAATGCCGGATAAGTTGAGTTCTTCTCCTGGATCCATCGCATTCTACATTCATCTGACTATTAATTAGCCCACGATGACATAGGATCGAGCACTGGAAAGGGAACGGTCGGGATTGGAGTAGCGGTTATGAGGTACATGGGCAGGCAGTAAGGTCTGTGTGTACATGCAGAGTCACAGTCTTGTCTATCACAGCCTCCGGCGCGAGGAAGGGTTACAGTAAGAGAGCGGAGGTCGGCACCAAGCATACAATCAGTGTGAAGACCAACTATGACCTCCTGCTTGGTTCCTATTAAATCAGGGGTGTCAGTCTCGATCGGGCAGAGGTCAGGTTGGATGTACAGCCGAGGGGCCACACAGTTTGCCAAATACAAACAGTATAGTGTTAACCCCTTCGTGACGCATGGTGCTTGAGTCCCAAACGACGCAAGCACCAAAACGTCACGATTTGTTCCTGGCTACCAATCACAAGGTGATCGGTAGCCAGGATCACTCTGGCAGAGACCCGATCAGGGTCTTAATAGACCCTGTGGGTCCCTGCCAAAAAATCGCGAGACCTCCGGACGTCACGTGTGACGTCACGGAGGCATGCCCGACCCGGAAGTTCGGGCACAGCGTGATTTAGCAAAGTGGCCTCATCTGACAGGTGGGATCCCGCTGTAAGTGCCTGCAGCGGGATCAGAAAACAGCTCATCGCGGGGAGCCACGATGAGCTGTTTAGTACAGGACGTACTATGCCGTTCTAACGACTTTAAGGCACTTAAAGTCAGGACGGCATAGTACGTCCTAACGTCACAAAGGGGTTAAAGGACAACTATCCACACAAAAAAAGGTTATATTTAAATGAAGGATGGCATCAAGTGTAGACATTTTAACTGGAAAAGATTTAATCAAAGAATACAAATAAAGCACCTTATTGAACCCTCTGTGTTTGTATAGATTTATCAGGGGGCAGACATCTTGATGTTCCTACATTTGACCCAAAATACAACATGTCCGCCCCCTGATAGAGCTATACAGAGCAAAGATACTAAACAACATGTCCGCCCCCTGATAGAGCTATACAGAGCAAAGAATCTAAACACCATGACTGCCCCCTGATAGAGCTATACAGAGCAAAGATTCTAAACAGCATGTCCGCCCCCTGATAGAGCTATACAGAGCAAAGAATCTAAACACCATGACTGCCCCCTGATAGAGCTATACAGAGCAAAGATTCTAAACAACATGTCTGTCCCCTGATAGAGCTATACAAAGCAAAGATTCTAAACAACATGTCTGCCCCCTGATAGAGCTATACAGAGCAAAGATTCTAACCAACATGTCCTCCCCCTGATAGAGCTATACAGAGCAAAGATTCTAAACAACATGTCTGTCCCCTGATAGAGCTATACAAAGCAAAGATTCTATACAACATGTCCGCACCCTGATAGAGCTATACAGAGCAAAGATTCTATACAACATGTCCGCCCCCTGATAGAGCTATACAGAGCAAAGATTCTAAACAACATGTCTGCCCCCTGATAGAGCTATACAGAGCAAAGATTCTAAACAACATGGCCACCCCCTGATAGAGCTATGCAGAGCAAAGATTCTAAACAACATGTCCGCCCCCTGATAGAACTATACAGAGCAAAGATTCTAAACAGCATGTCTGCCTCCTGATAGAGCTATACAGAGCAAAGATTCTAAACAACATGTCTGCCCCTGATAGAGCTATACAGAGCAAAGATTTTAACCAACATGTCTGCCCCTGATAGAGCTATACAGAGCAAAGATTCTAAACAACATGTCCGCCCCCTGATAGAGCTATACAGAGCAAAGATTCTAAACAACATGTCTGCCCCCTGATAGAGCTATAGAGAGCAAAGATTCTAAACAACATGTCTGCCCCCTGATAGAGCTATACAGAGCAAAGATTCTAAACAACATGTCCACCCCTGATAGAGCTATACAGAGCAAAGATTCTAAACAACATGTCCACCCCTGATAGAGCTATACAGAGCAAAGATTCTAAACAACATGTCCGCCCCTGATAGAGCTATACAGAGCAAAGATTTTAACCAACATGTCCACTTCCTGATAGAGCTATACAGAGCAAAGATTCTAAACAACATGTCCACCCCTGATAGAGCTATACAGAGCAAAGATTCTAAACAACATGTCCGCCCCTGATAGAGCTATACAGAGCAAAGATTCTAAACAACATGTCTGCCCCCTGATAGAGCTATACAGAGCAAAGATTCTAAACAACATGTCTGCCCCCTGAGAGAGCTATACAGAACAAAGATTCTAAACAACATGTCTGCCCCCTGATGGAGCTATACAGAGCAAAGATTCTAAACAACATGTCTGCCCCCTGATAGAGCTATACAGAGCAAAGATTCTAAACAACATGTCTGCCCCCTGATAGAGCTATACAGAGCAAAGATTCTAAACAACATGTCTGCCCCCTGAGAGAGCTATACAGAACAAAGATTCTAAACAACATGTCTGCCCCCTGAGAGAGCTATACAGAACAAAGATTCTAAACATCATGTCTGCCCCCTGAGAGAGCTATACAGAGCTAAGATTGTAACCAACATGTCCACTTCCTGATAGAGCTATACAGAGCAAAGAATCTAAACAACATGTCCGCCCCTGATAGACCTATACAGAGCAAAGATTCTAAACAACATGCCCGACTCCTGATAGAGCTATACAGAGCAAAGATTCTAAACAACATGTCTGACCCTGATAGAGTTATACAGTGCAAAGATTCTAAACATGCCCGCCCCCTGATAGAGCTATACAGAGCAAAGATTCTAAACAACATGTCTGCCCCTGATAGAGCTATACAGAGCAAAGATTCTAAACAACATGTCCGCTCCCTGATAGAGCTATACGAGCAAAGATTCTAAACAACATGTCCGCCCCCTGATAGAGCTATACAGAACAAAGATTCTAAACAACATGTCTGCCCCCTGATAGAGCTATACAGAGCAAAGATTCTAAACAACATGTCTGCCCCTGATAGAGCTATACAGAGCAAAGATTCTAAACAACATGTCTGGCCCCCTGATAAAGCTATACAGAACAAAGATTCTAAACAACATGTCTGCCCCCTGATAGAGCTATACAGAGCAAAGATTCTAAACAACACATCTGCCCCTGATAGAGCTATACAGAGCAAAGATTCTAAACAACATGTCTGCCCCCTGATAGAGCTATACAGAGCAAAGATTCTAAACAACACATCTGCCCCTGATAGAGCTATACAGAGCAAAGATTCTAAACAACATGTCTGCCCCCTGATAGAGCTATACAGAGCAAAGATTCTAAACAACATGTCTGCCCCTGATAGAGCTATACAAAGCAAAGATTCTAAACAACACATCTGCCCCTGATAGAGCTATACAGGGCAAAGATTCTAAACATCATGTCCGCCCCCTGAGAGAGCTATACAGAGCAAAGATTCTAACCAACATGTCCACCCCCTGATAGAGCTATACAGAGCAAATATTCTTAGCAACATGTCTGCCCCCTGATAGAGCCATACAGAGAAAAGATTCTAGTTATCCCAGTGCTGTACATGGCTGTTCGTGAATTCACGTTGTCCCAGTGCTGTACATGGCTGTTCGTGAATTCACGTTGTCCCAGTGCTGTACATGGCTGTTCGTGAATTCACGTTGTCCCAGTGCTGTACATGGCTGTTCCTGACTTCACGTTGTCCCAGTGCTGTACATGGCTGTTCGTGATTTCACGTTGTCCCAGTGCTGTACATGGCTGTTCGTGATTTTTACTTTGTTCCAGGGCAAATGATGTCTGTCTGATAAGTCTGAGAGAAAGTATTTGGACATGTGCACAAGAGTGTATATAACCAACTTTGATAGTATAATTGAGGGAATCAAATCCATATTAAACCAAGCATGCTCTGTAATTACACAGGGCGAATGAACAAAAGTAATAATTTGTACGAAGACCCCTTGAGGAGAACGTCACAAAGTACATTTTAATTCTGTATTCATGAGACCCACTGGCAGTAAAACATTACAAGCGAGCGATCACCTCTGTCTCCTTAGCAGAAGCGGTAATCATGGGCAGAATTTGAAGGTATACTGAGGATAACTTGTGGCTTTATAACAGGGGTACGGGAGAGAAGGTTCATTTTTATTTCTCTGCTTTCACCCTCCCTACACCCTTTAGGGATCATTTAGCACCATGTATCTGTTTAACTTACTTAAAATTGAATATTACTACATGTACAGGGCTGGGACACATCTTGGAACACTGAACCTGTATGTTTAGGTTTCAAATATTCCTTCATTTGATGGCTGATTTGCATCTCAGGATAATGGCAGCTGTGCACTTATACAAAGAGCTATCGTGGGCTCGATAAGACTTAGCCCTCCAAGCTCGAAATTTTTTTTATTACTTTATTTGAAAGTTAAGTATTGCCAGAAAGGCAAACCACGCCCCGTTTGGAAGAAGATTGCAAAGTGAACTAACACAAAATTTCTAATAATAAATTACTGCAGTATGTACAATTTGTGCATTGCTGGCACTAGTTATATGTAGGAGCTTGGGACCTGTATCACTTGGTGCAGAGGATGGACTGAGGATGGGCTTCTTATGAAGTTTATAACGTACTCATACAATAGAGATGGAGTTTGATCAGCCTGGATTTCCATTCTGCATTATCACAGAGACAGCCAGTCACCTCCGAATCCTGAGGGTCACATCAATAGCATTAAGCATTTCAAGTAAACAAAAATTAAGTGATGAACCGTGACGCAGAGGCAGAAAGTATCCTGGCAACATTTAGGCTCGCAAGACACATTTTGTATGAAGTAAAAGCCCCAAAGCCCAAGAGAGTCTTAGAAATTAAACAGCAATAAAGTGGGCTTCTAGAAGTACAACATTCACAGTGTTTTGTTCTCAGACATACATGGCTTTAATTGATTTTTAATTTATTTTTTTAAATGGAACATTTTCTGTTCTCAAAGCAGCAAGCGTTATAACAGAATCCTACATACAACAGCTGAAATCAGGATAAATTCGAATCAATATCTGGGCCAACACCAGGGGAGGTTCTTGGAAGGGGGGCAGAGGGGCATTTTCCCCCCCAGACTGCCCTCTAAGGGGCTGTCCCAGTTCATGGCAATTTCTACTTTTCTATACAAGTGTCCTGTCTTTTTATCAATCCCTGTACCTTATCTGTCAACATGTCTATCAATGGTGATAACGGGCGAGCTAATGAAGATAAAACATGAGCCAATAAATTGGTTTTGCATCCTGGGACAAAAGATGCCAACACTAAACCAAAATAAAGCGCTTATAGTCTTAACAAAATCAGTCCCCACATTAGAAAGACGCTACCTATTATTACACCTATGCAGATATTTGTGCCATTTCAATTCCTTTTTAAAGATATCTGTTTGTAAAAAAAAATAGGCTCTTTTTCCTTTAGCAATATTTTCTTGCTGATATAAACCAGGGATACTACACTTGACATTAAAACTGTGATTTTACAAACCATTTAATGCACTCTAAGGATACTGTTAAAAAACATTGGCATGTTGATGTGAGTTGTTCAAAAGGTCAGTGATTTGGAAGCTCTTTCAGACAATTTGCCAGGATTTTGGCATTTTGTAAGCACACATAGGACATATCTCCAGCATGCTGACCTTGACAGTGAATTGGATAAATAAACCTTCAATTTACCCCCCTCCAGCTCGTAGCTTGGCCAGCTAATCCCTCTGGTGCCTTCCACCTGTCCATATCATTCAACTGACGGCAACTTTCATCTGACGAGAATGCTCCGCTTCCGCCATTCTGTGACAAACACATCTCTCAAAGATAAGACTCGCGGAAAAGTCAAAGTCAATAGCGCTTCCGTTAGAAATCTTACATGGCTACCACCTTTCCCATCACTCTTCCCAGTGTTGCATGTATCCCAAGAGGCACTTCAGCCAGGAGTACTGCTCCATAACACATAATGACGTGGCTTTTAATGATCCTGTCCAAAATGATACAAAGCCCAAAGAATGTAATGTGCACTCATGTAGCAGATAAGCCTGACTGGATGTAGGAGACCAGCAGTATCTCTCATTGCTCTGTCACAAGATACATAATGACATCTGCCGTGCTATTGTACCAAGCGATCTCCCCTTAATTCACCATCAGCAGGAAGGGAAGGGGGGGAAAAAAAAACATTTTCTGATACACAATGTTTTAGGGGAATTCAGTAAAAAAAAAAAAAAAGACCCCCTAATTAAGTATTCACAGCGTCTTTAATACTTCATTGGTCTTGCTGTTGGCTCGCAGGATCATACCTCATCGAAAGAAACGTCCTTAATCGACTATGACATGTTTTATTGGAGGCAGAAAAAATGTTTCAGTATGACAGATAAGGTTAAAAAATGTTACCACTCCGATCACTTACTCTAGTGCCAAACAGAAAAATAATAAAAACCTTCCAAAGCCCCCCAAAAAAAAAAAAACCATTTCCATCATTTATCTGATGCATTGGGAATGGAAAGCTGCTCTGACAGCCCATTTTACATGATGGGACAAAGTGCATAATTTCAATTTTCTGAAAAACCTATGTTGTTTTATGTAGATAAGAGGAAAGGGAAAAAAAAAAAAAAAAACAATGGTAATGTTTCTCCAGGATGCCACAGGAACCTCGCATTTCTGATTTAAACAGCAATATGTCGTAGCTGTTTAGCGACTAAACCACCTGAGTGCTTCAATGCATAATTAAATATTATGTATCCTTTCAAACACATAGCGCAGAATCTTGTAAAGGTGCATTAACGCTCTGGGAGTTTGCTGGTATATCACGATACTCGCCCCAGCCAGACCCAAAGCAAGAAAAACTTTTCTTTGTTAAACAAATGCCACCGTTAAATTCCTTTATTGCCGATATATCTTTCCAGCCAGGCATCTGTTATTAACCTTAACAAATCATCTATACATTGTGTTAACAGGATTCCAAGCCAGAGCATAGATCAAGAGAAAACATGTGTTGGAAAAGTGTCTGCGGACTCTCCAGCTTATGACATCAGCTTGTGACCTCATATGCAAATGAAATGCTTTTCCGTGGGAGATGTGTAATTTGCATATCAAGCCACAAGTAGAGTTGTCTTTTCTTCCAAAAAAAAAAAAATACCAGCTTTGCGATCTCCTCCGTACACTTAACATTGGCCGACCGGTAAAATGCTGGATGGGTGGTAACCCCAGCCACAAACAGAAGACACCAGAGACACGTTTAAAAGAGATTTAAAACAGATTTTAAGCATGCATTGGATAGGTATAAGGCTATCCTGGCTATAAGATAAGGTCAGGGACTAATGAAAGTATTACATTACTGAGACGGTAGTGGATGTATGGAATAGTCTTCCAGTAGAAGTGGTAGAGGTTAATACAGTGAAGGAGTTTAAACATGCGTGGGATAGGTATAAGGCTATCCTAGATATAAGATAAGGTCAGGGACTAATGAAAGTAATACATTACTGAGAGGGTAGTGGATGTATGGAATAGTCTTCCAGTAGAAGTGGTAGAGGTTAATACAGTGAAGGAGTTTAAGCATGCGTGGGATAGGTATAAGGCTATCCTAGATATAAGATAAGGTCAGGGACTAATGAAAGTATTACTTTACTGAGAGGGTAGTGGATGCATGGAATAGTCTTCCAGTAGAAGTGGTAGAGGTTAATACAGTGAAGGAGTTTAAGCATGCGTGGGATAGGTATAAGGCTATCCTAGATATAAGATAAGGTCAGGGACTAATGAAAGTATTACATTACTGAGAGGGTAGTGGATGTATGGAATGGTCTTCCAGTAGAAGTGGTAGAGGTTAATACAGCGAAGGAGTTTAAGCATGCGTGGGATAGGTATAAGGCTATCCTGGCTATAAGATAAGGTCAGGGACTAATGAAAGTATTACATTACTGAGAGGGTAGTGGATGTATGGAATAGTCTTCCAGTAGAAGTGGTAGAGGTTAATACAGTGAAGGAGTTTAAACATGCGTGGGATAGGTATAAGGCTATCCTGGCTATAAGATAAGGTCAGGGACTAATGAAAGTATTACATTACTGAGAGGGTAGTGGATGTATGGAATAGTCTTCCAGTAGAAGTGGTAGAGGTTAATACAGTGAAGGAGTTTAAGCATGCGTGGGATAGGTATAAGGCTATCCTAGATATAAGATAATGTCAGGGACTAATGAAAGTATTACTTTACTGAGAGGGTAGTGGATGTATGGAATAGTCTTCCAGTAGAAGTGGTAGAGGTTAATACAGTGAAGGAGTTTAAGCATGCATGAGATAGACACAAGGCTATCCTAGATATAAGATAAGGTCAGGGACTAATGAAAGTATTACTTTACTGAGAGGGTAGTGGATGTATGGAATAGTCTTCCAGTAGAAGTGGTAGAGGTTAATACAGTGAAGGAGTTTAAGCATGCGTGGGATAGGTATAAGGCTATCCTGGATATAAGATAAGGCCAGGGACTAATGGAAGTATTACTTTACTGAGAGGGTAGTGGATGTATGGAATAGTCTTCCAGTAGAAGTGGTAGAGGTTAATACAGTGAAGGAGTTTAAGCATGCATTGGATAGGTATAAGGCTATCCTAGATATAAGATAAGGCCAGGGACTAATGAAAGTATTACTTTACTGAGAGGGTAGTGGATGTATGGAATAGTCTTCCAGTAGAAGTGGTAGAGGGTAATACAGTGAAGGAGTTTAAGCATGCATTGGATAGGTATAAGGCTATCCTAGATATAAGATAAGGCCAGGGACTAATGAAAGTATTACTTTACTGAGAGGGTAGTGGATGTATGGAATAGCCTTCCAGTAGAAGTGGTAGAGGTTAATACAGTGAAGGAGTTTAAGCATGCATGGGATAGGTATAAGGCTATCCTAGATATAAGATAAGACCAGGGACTAATGAAAGTATTACTTTACTGAGAGGGTAGTGGATGCATGGAATAGTCTTCCAGTAGAAGTGGTAGAGGTTAATACAGTGAAGGAGTTTAAGCATGCGTGGGATAGGTATAAGGCTATCCTAGATATAAGATAAGGCAAGGGACTAATGGAAGTATTACATTACTGAGAGGGTAGTGGATGTATGGAATAGTCTTCCAGTAGAAGTGGTAGAGGTTAATACAGTGAAGGAGTTTAAGCATGCGTGGGATAGGTATAAGGCTATCCTAGATATAAGATAAGGCAAGGGACTAATGAAAGTATTACTTTACTGAGAGGGTAGTGGATGCATGGAATAGTCTTCCAGTAGAAGTGGTAGAGGTTAATACAGTGAAGGAGTTTAAGAATGCGTGGGATAGGTATAAGGCTATCCTAGATATAAGACAAGGTCAGGGACTAATGAAAGGATTACATTACTGAGAGGGTAGTGGATGTATGGAATAGTCTTCCAGAAGAAGTGGTAGAGGTTAATACAGTGAAGGAGTTTAAGCATGCGTGGGATAGGTATAAGGCTATCCTAGATATAAGATAAGGCCAGGGACTAATGAAAGTATTACATTACTGAGAGGGTAGTGGATGCATGGAATAGTCTTCCAGTAGAAGTGGTAGAGGTTAATACAGTGAAGGAGTTTAAGCATGCGTGGGATTGGTATAAGGCTATCCTAGATATAAGATAAGGCCAGGGACTAATGAAAGGATTACATTACTGAGAGCGTAGTGGATGTATGGAATAGTCTTCCAGAAGAAGTGGTAGAGGTTAATACAGTGAAGTAGTTTAGGCATGCGTGGGATAGGTATAAGACTATCCTAGATATAAGATAAGGCCAGGGACTAATGAAAGTATTACATTACTGAGAGGGTACTGGATGCATGGAATAGTCTTCCAGTAGAAGTGGTAGAGGTTAATACAGTGAAGGAGTTTAAGCATGCATGGGATAGGTATAAGACTATCCTAGATATAAGATAAGGCCAGGGACTAATGAAAGTATTACATTACTGAGAGGGTACTGGATGCATGGAATAGTCTTCCAGTAGAAGTGGTAGAGGTTAATACAGTGAAGGAGTTTAAGCATGCGTGGGATAGGTATAAGGCTATCCTAGATATAAGATAAGGCCAGGGACTAATGAAAGTATTACATTACTGAGAGGGTAGTGGATGTATGGAATAGTCTTCCAGTAGAAGTGGTAGAGGTTAATACAGTAAAGGAGTTTAAGCATGCATGGGATAGGTATAAGGCTATCCTAGATATAAGATAAGGCCAGGTACTAATGAAAGTATTATTATACTGAGAGGGTAGTGGATGTATGGAATAGTCTTCCAGTAGAAGTGGTAGAGGTTAATACAGTGAGGAAGTTTAAGCATGCGTGGGATAGGTATAAGGCTATCCTAGATATAAGATAAGGCCAGGGACTAATGAAAGTATTACATTACTGAGAGGGTAGTGGATGTATGGAATAGTCTTCCAGTAGAAGTGGTAGAGGTTAATACAGTAAAGGAGTTTAAGCATGCATGGGATAGGTATAAGTCTATCCTAGATATAAGATAAGGCCAGGTACTAATGAAAGTATTACTATACTGAGAGGGTGGTGGATGTATGGAATAGTCTTCCAGTAGAAGTGGTAGAGGTTAATACAGTGAGGGAGTTTAAGCATGCGTGGGATAGGTATAAGGCTATCCTAGATATAAGATAAGGCCAGGTACTAATGAAAGTATTACTTTACTGAGAGGGTAGTGGATGTATGGAATAGTCTTCCAGTAGAAGTGGTAGAGGTTAATACAGTGAAGGAGTTTAAGCATGCATGGGATAGGTATAAGGCTATCCTAGATATAAGATAAGGTCAGGGACTAATGAAAGTATTACTTTACTGAGAGGGTAGTGGAGGTATGGAATAGTCTTCCAGTAGAAGTGGTAGAGGTTAATACAGTGAAGTAGTTTAGGCAAGCGTGGGATAGGTATAAGACTATCCTAGATATAAGATAAGGCCAGGGACTAATGAAAGTATTACATTACTGAGAGGGTAGTGGATGTATGGAATAGTCTTCCAGTAGAAGTGGTAGAGGTTAATACAGTAAAGGAGTTTAAGCATGCGTGGGATAGGTATAAGGCTATCCTAGATATAAGATAAGACCAGGTACTAATGAAAGTATTACTTTACTGAGAGGGTAGTGGATGTATGGAATAGTCTTCCAGTAGAAGTGGTAGAGGTTAATACAGTGAAGGAGTTTAAGCATGCATGGGATAGGTATAAGACTATCCTAGATATAAGATAAGGCCAGGGACTAATGAAAGTATTACATTATTGAGAGGGTACTGGATGCATGGAATAGTCTTCCAGTAGAAGTGGTAGAGGTTAATACAGTGAAGGAGTTTAAGCATGCGTGGGATAGGTATAAGGCTATCCTAGATATAAGATAAGGCCAGGGACTAATGAAAGTATTACATTACTGAGAGGGTAGTGGATGTATGGAATAGTCTTCCAGTAGAAGTGGTAGAGGTTAATACAGTAAAGGAGTTTAAGCATGCATGGGATAGGTATAAGTCTATCCTAGATATAAGATAAGGCCAGGTACTAATGAAAGTATTACTATACTGAGAGGGTGGTGGATGTATGGAATAGTCTTCCAGTAGAAGTGGTAGAGGTTAATACAGTGAGGGAGTTTAAGCATGCGTGGGATAGGTATAAGGCTATCCTAGATATAAGATAAGGCCAGGTACTAATGAAAGTATTACTTTACTGAGAGGGTAGTGGATGTATGGAATAGTCTTCCAGTAGAAGTGGTAGAGGTTAATACAGTGAAGGAGTTTAAGCATGCATGGGATAGGTATAAGGCTATCCTAGATATAAGATAAGGTCAGGGACTAATGAAAGTATTACTTTACTGAGAGGGTAGTGGAGGTATGGAATAGTCTTCCAGTAGAAGTGGTAGAGGTTAATACAGTGAAGTAGTTTAGGCAAGCGTGGGATAGGTAGAAGACTATCCTAGATATAAGATAAGGCCAGGGACTAATGAAAGTATTACATTACTGAGAGGGTACTGGATGCATGGAATAGTCTTCCAGTAGAAGTGGTAGAGGTTAATACAGTGAAGGAGTTTAAGCATGCGTGGGATAGGTATAAGACTATCCTAGATATAAGATAAGGCCAGGGACTAATGAAAGTATTACATTACTGAGAGGGTACTGGATGCATGGAATAGTCTTCCAGTAGAAGTGGTAGAGGTTAATACAGTGAAGGAGTTTAAGCATGCGTGGGATAGGTATAAGGCTATCCTAGATATAAGATAAGGCCAGGGACTAATGAAAGTATTACATTACTGAGAGGGTAGTGGATGTATGGAATAGTCTTCCAGTAGAAGTGGTAGAGGTTAATACAGTAAAGGAGTTTAAGCATGCATGGGATAGGTATAAGTCTATCCTAGATATAAGATAAGGCCAGGTACTAATGAAAGTATTACTATACTGAGAGGGTGGTGGATGTATGGAATAGTCTTCCAGTAGAAGTGGTAGAGGTTAATACAGTGAGGGAGTTTAAGCATGCGTGGGATAGGTATAAGGCTATCCTAGATATAAGATAAGGCCAGGTACTAATGAAAGTATTACTTTACTGAGAGGGTAGTGGATGTATGGAATAGTCTTCCAGTAGAAGTGGTAGAGGTTAATACAGTGAAGGAGTTTAAGCATGCATGGGATAGGTATAAGGCTATCCTAGATATAAGATAAGGTCAGGGACTAATGAAAGTATTACTTTACTGAGAGGGTAGTGGAGGTATGGAATAGTCTTCCAGTAGAAGTGGTAGAGGTTAATACAGTGAAGTAGTTTAGGCAAGCGTGGGATAGGTAGAAGACTATCCTAGATATAAGATAAGGCCAGGGACTAATGAAAGTATTACATTACTGAGAGGGTACTGGATGCATGGAATAGTCTTCCAGTAGAAGTGGTAGAGGTTAATACAGTGAAGGAGTTTAAGCATGCGTGGGATAGGTATAAGACTATCCTAGATATAAGATAAGGCCAGGGACTAATGAAAGTATTACATTACTGAGAGGGTACTGGATGCATGGAATAGTCTTCCAGTAGAAGTGGTAGAGGTTAATACAGTGAAGGAGTTTAAGCATGCGTGGGATAGGTATAAGGCTATCCTAGATATAAGATAAGGCCAGGGACTAATGAAAGTATTACATTACTGAGAGGGTAGTGGATGTATGGAATAGTCTTCCAGTAGAAGTGGTAGAGGTTAATACAGTAAAGGAGTTTAAGCATGCATGGGATAGGTATAAGTCTATCCTAGATATAAGATAAGGCCAGGTACTAATGAAAGTATTACTATACTGAGAGGGTGGTGGATGTATGGAATAGTCTTCCAGTAGAAGTGGTAGAGGTTAATACAGTGAGGGAGTTTAAGCATGCGTGGGATAGGTATAAGGCTATCCTAGATATAAGATAAGGCCAGGTACTAATGAAAGTATTACTTTACTGAGAGGGTAGTGGATGTATGGAATAGTCTTCCAGTAGAAGTGGTAGAGGTTAATACAGTGAAGGAGTTTAAGCATGCATGGGATAGGTATAAGGCTATCCTAGATATAAGATAAGGTCAGGGACTAATGAAAGTATTACTTTACTGAGAGGGTAGTGGAGGTATGGAATAGTCTTCCAGTAGAAGTGGTAGAGGTTAATACAGTGAAGGAGTTTAAGCATGCATGGGATAGGTATAAGGCTATCATAGATATAAGATAAGGCCAGGGACTAATGAAAGTATTACTTTACTGAGAGGGTAGTGGATGCATGGAATAGTCTTCCAGTAGAAGTGGTAGAGGTTAATACAGTGAAGGAGTTTAAGCATGCGTGGGATTAGTATAAGGCTATCCTAGATATAAGATAAGGCCAGGGACTAATGAAAGGATTACATTACTGAGAGGGTAGTGGATGTATGGAATAGTCTTCCAGAAGAAGTGGTAGAGGTTAATACAGTGAAGTAGTTTAGGCAAGCGTGGGATAGGTATAAGACTATCCTAGATATAAGATAAGGCCAGGGACTAATGAAAGTATTACATTACTGAGAGGGTACTGGATGCATGGAATAGTCTTCCAGTAGAAGTGGTAGAGGTTAATACAGTGAAGGAGTTTAAGCATGCGTGGGATAGGTATAAGGCTATCCTAGATATAAGATAAGGCCAGGGACTAATGAAAGTATTACATTACTGAGAGGGTAGTGGATGTATGGAATAGTCTTCCAGTAGAAGTGGTAGAGGTTAATACAGTGAAGGAGTTTAAGCATGCATGGGATAGGTATAAGGCTATCCTAGATATAAGATAAGGTCAGGGACTAATGAAAGTATTACTTTACTGAGAGGGTAGTGGAGGTATGGAATAGTCTTCCAGTAGAAGTGGTAGAGGTTAATACAGTGAAGGAGTTTAAGCATGCGTGGGATAGGTATAAGGCTATCATAGATATAAGATAAGGCCAGGGACTAATGAAAGTATTACTTTACTGAGAGGGTAGTGGATGTATGGAATAGTCTTCCAGTAGAAGTGCTAGAGATTAATACAGTGAAGGAGTTTAAGCATGCGTGGGATAGGTATAAGGCTATACTACATATAAGATAAGGAACTGGGGACTAATAAAAGTATTTAAAAAATTGGGCGGACTAGATGGACTGAATGGTTCTTATCTGCCGACACATTCTATGTTTCTATATATTTGTCTTATTTCATGTTTTTTATGCAATTTTGCCAACACAATGTATAGCATATATAATTATTATTCTCTACAACCACAATGTAAGCGATATTTAGGTGACAGGGTCCATTTAAAGGAGATTTATCGATTCAGGTCTTTTGTTTTTCATTCTTTCATGCAGTATAGACACTCAAAGATTAATTCCCATTTAGTGAGACCAAAAAGACACGTTTGTAATAAATATAACTATAGCTGTCTTCTATAAATGCATCCAGCACGTCAAGCTGGCATAAAAGGTCCAGTGTGCTTTAGAAATGGTATTATAGTTAATATTTCCCTTTAAAATACAATTGTCACCAACAAATAACCTCTGTTTAATTGAAATATTGCATCAAGCATGGCCAGTTTACATAGACACGCTTTAATAGAAGAATACAAATAAATGACCTTATTGAGTCCTCTTTACTTCACACAGCATTCTCCGGGGGAAGCCCCGTAGTAGATCTGTACGGAGCAAAGAGGGCTCAATAAATTCGTATTCTTTCATTTCGGCTAAATTCAAGTTCAAATGGTAAGGATGTAAATCACATGATGTTTTATTAGATTACAGAAATTCTGGATTGTATGAAGGGGTGGGGGCCTATAAAGTTATCAGTTGATTAGGCTTTCCTGGGAACTATCAGGTTTTAGCTTCATGTATCTAGAAGTCTACATCATGATCGGCTACTAAATCCGAGACTGTGGAGACTTGACACATGGAAGCGGCCATCTTACTTTTGTAGCAGATCACAGCGGAGGACGATTCAGTGCTATTATCACGGATAAGGAGTAAGATTTGTCCAGGAAAAACCACATCTCTTGATTTTAATTAGTCGCCCACCTACTGCCTTGGCCAAGCAGATTGATCGATAACCTAAAAGGGATTGCATAGATTATTTAACAGACAGACTGGAAAAAGTGAAAAAAACAATAAGTCATTTAATGCTGGATTTTTGTATGAATAGTGGCCACATTTCCACGTTCCTACGATTGATAAATAGCTGCCCCATTCCTGCATAGTGGCCACATTTCCACGTCCTTCCATTGGTCTGTGAAGAGCCGCTCAGCTGCGTATTAACACCGCAGAGATTGACAGCTGTCGTTGCAGTCGCTTAGCCCTGGCTTGGTGCGTGGTTTGGATGCCTGCAGGAATGAGATGGATTTCTGCTGCTGCGAGGTGAAGAGTCCATTAGACGGCTTTTGTTTATTGCAGACATTACTTAGGTAATTGCTTTAGTTGTGTCAGACTGACGGCAGAGATCTGGCCCCTCAGACTCCATTGCCTCTTCTTATTTATTATCCTGATTGCTAAAATGTCTTGGCTCAAATGACTGATAATATTCTGACAAATCTCAAACAACTTAGCTGTACAGTAAGTTAGTAATAAGCCCATTTTTCAGTGACCCGTCCTTGTGATTTAAGCAGCCACTGACTGTACAATGCATTTCTCTGGGACAGGCAGGGTCAGGGGGGTAATGATGATTAGGGCAGGAGTACCGGCATGTGAAGCAGTGTCCGGCATACAGTGTAACTCAGCCCTGGCTGGGGTAAATTAATAATATATGCACCAAAAATGGTGGGAGGCTATTAAATCCATGATGTCATAATATAGCGCCAGATGATCAGTGAGATAATGGGAATCCTTTGTCTGGTTCATGCGGCACAATTTGATTGCCTGATACCGCCATTTTTCCTATTAAATGGGGTCAGAAGCCTCCCCCTTCCTTCGCACTAGAGATTTGGGCAGATTCTGCAATTACTGAAATACCAATGGAACTTTCCACTTTAGATTTTCCTTAACTAACCGCCTTTTTTTTTTTGAAATTTATACATGCCGAAGCGTTTCTCTTTGGCGCAGGTTCTCAAACACTAATCGGGTGCTGAAAAGCGCCATCCGCTGATGCCATGCATTGCATGTTCCTCATTCCCATCATGCAGCAGTACAAGTTAGTTTGCACCTCTTCTGTAGCACAATAAAGCCAGAGAATTCCAAAATATCCACCAGATTTAATACTCTCCCTCCCCACCGTAAACGCTCCCCTCTTTAAATGTTATTTTCTCTGCGCTGGAAGAGACGGATTATAACTGGAGAGAAGCAAACCTTTCATAACTTTATCCCCCCCCCCACGTGTGAGTCTAATTATAGTTCTTATAAGCATCTAATGAAAGGAAGTGCTCTCTCATGGTGTTAATAAAGGACCACGCTTAATACGTTAACAAAAAAAAAGAGCTGTGCGGCAGACAGGTAATGTAATTGTCTAATTAGTATGCTCAGAAGATGAATTAAGATTGCAGTTTATCTGAATCTAATAACCACCAATCGGCAGGGTTACCCCTCTGTTTGTTTAAACACCTCCTTTACTTTCCAACGGGGAACCCTCTCGGTGGGGTATCCCTGTTCAGATTTGTCTTATACGATGTACGAGGTCCTGTGTGTATGTAAGTATGGCCTCACCCGCATGTTAGAAATCCATAGACATTCGTTAATTTCCCTCCCTACGTTCCCTCTAAATCCTATAGACGCCTATTACGCAAATCACCAGTAAATCTATCCCTGTATCATATGCTCTTATTAGTTTATGCCCCATGCATGCAGCTGTGATAACCTCCAGTATGCAAGTCTTTTTCAGATGGATTCAATTAGACTGGATTGATTTACATCTTACTTGTCAGCCGTCACCGATGCTCAACTGATAACAAGCATTTTCCTCGACGGACGGTGAGATCCCTATTTAGAGAATCTCTTCGTTATTTAATAATCCATATGCTCCAGTCTTCAAAAAGTCTTGCTACCCTTTCTCACATTAGTTCACATGCTACAAACCGAGAGGAAGGTTGGAATGTTAGCGGCAACTTCCCAACATACTGGGTCTGGGGTCGCTCTAGATGACATTCAAGCTGATGCGCAATACATACCATATACTGTACTAAATAAAACTGGAATATGTTCTGTAGTCATTCACCTGTACGTTCAAGAGCACAGGCGTGAAAGAGGCCAACGCATTTTACATTTGTCAGGCGGTATTGTCTCGAAACATAGCAAAATCTATATAATAACAGTTTCGGAAGAAAAGCCGCATCTCTCTTACGAATATACTGTGATATAACTTGGTGAAATTGCGGAGCTATATTGGCCATCACGGTATCTCAATGAAGCAGTGTCTTGCAAAAGATCCATTAAGTTATCCCTGGATACTTGCTATCTAACTTGTAGACATCATGGTTCCCCTGGGCATGTGTAACCCTTACACCTTCCTTAACGTCCAAGCAGAATAGGCAAATGGGTTATATCAGGCCAGGAAATCAATGTGTATTCTCTGCTTTCGACCAAAGACCAGCACGTCAGCGTCACTTTACTGAAGCTCTACAAATTGTATTGATTTATCTGTAAACGGCGGTGAAGTGGCCAAGAAGCCAATGAAGATGTGTCTGTCAGTCCATGGAGAGTCTTTCAGTCCCTGGTGATCAGTGACCAAACCAAATGAATTTGGGGATTTGTTTAACCCAAACGAGGCAGTGCGTTTAATTACCCCGGCATTGCGCAGGGTTTCTGGAGCACCAGCTTAAGTTTGGAACAAGACTTTCAATGATGCTCTACAAGACGGAGCTTTGCATTTTAATAGCATATCTGGGGATTACAAGATCTTACACTTTTGGTATTTAGATAAAGTATAATAGTTCTGCACTGCCACAAATATGGATTTCCTGACCTCAGGCCATTTATATTAAGTATATATATTCCATTTATTCTCTAGTAATGTGCAAGATAATCATGTAAAGACCACATTTTGTTTGTAACCTGTAATTAGGATTTCAAGAGACTTCCTCTCAGAGCAGATATTTATACATTTTAACTGCATCTTTATTGTATTTTTAAAAAACGGGAACACATTGTATGTGTGTATATATCTATATGTTAAAGTTACATGATCATTTAGTTTCTAGAATTGTTTTCCCCCAAAGCCGTGACATTGTGAGAGGCGTGCAGACCATTTTGGTTATTAGTCTGTCTGTAATGACCCCTTTGCGAGACCAACCTTGGCACCTTATGTCTTAGTCCCCACAGAGACATTCCCGTAATTGGATTTATCCTCCATTATCAGAAATTATGAGCACAATTATTCTTGTTGCATGTTCTCACGGACTGAGAGATACCGTGAGAGAGGTCAGAGCTGTGCAGGTTTCACACGGTATGGATCTCGCAGATAGCGTCACATCCTCGAGCCGACGGCGCCATTATTTAGCGCATAAAGCAGCACAATACTAAACCTTGCATAATAGCAATTTCATTTAGTATTAGGAAATCCTGGCATTCACAGAGTTAACCAACATTTCTCAACTCTCCAGTTATAACAGTCGTCACTCCCTTTCCCGAATCTCTAAGTGTTAGCTCTTCTGCCAACAGATTCGCTGCGCCTTCTCATCGTCTATTTTGTGCCACTCTTTTTTTTTTCGCACCACCCCAGCAGCATCGTCTGCAGATAAAGGTTAGAACAGAGCGAGTCAGATGATCAAACATATTTATTTTCCGAGAGAATGAAATGGCTGCATTTGTGCAATCTGTTGTCTGAGATACATATGGGTGAGTGGGATAAAATGGATAGCACAGTACAGTAAGCAATCACCAGTGCGCTATATAAAGAATTATGTGTAACGTAATATTCCTGCGTTAAGGACAGATTGCGTACAGCTGTTTTCTATATGTAGATACATATCTTTCATTATTAAATGCACCATCTGTCCATTGATCTGCACTTGTGCTCTGAAAAAAAAACGTCTACTCTTTGCTCATCCAGGGAAGATAGGAAATCTTTCAGCGATACAACGCATTGGATCAGACAACGAAGACAAATAATGATGCCTTCACATACAGACAATAAAAGCTCTCTTTATTAAGTGACTCTGATCAGCCTGGGTATGAGTGGCTGCGTTCAGTGCCAGGACAGACAGGCAATGATTCAGTATTTCTGCTCTTACAACCTGGATCTGCGGATAAAATATTAATATTCCTATTATTTATGCCAAACAAAGATTAGCATTAGTAAGATCTGCAGACTCTGACGGGGAATCAATTCTGATTGGGATGCAAACGTGCTTTAATTCCTTACTGAGGATACATGCTGCTGTGTGTGGAGTGCAGATCAAAACATTGTGTTTGAGGCCACTATCCTATAGTGTGCCAAATTCTATACGAGGATATATATCCAGGGGAGGGCTGGCTGTCATCGTGCTGGGACTATACCACTTTGCTCTTTTAAATGCCCCAGTCAATATCATGTTCAAACTGTTAATCCGATTGTCTTGTCTGCCTGTCAATCTCTGTACCAAATCTGTCTTGCATGTCTCTCTCTCTGAGGATATCAGGTGGGCTGAAGAAGTGGCACCAAGGGCAGCAAAATAGTTTCTGCCCCCGGTGCCAACAGTTTCCAGCCTTCCCTTGTGTATAGCTATAGTGTTCCCTGTTATATACAGAGCTATATATCTATAGTGTGGTTAAGGAACACCAAGATTTAGTCGCCCAGGCACCGTGATCGTTCCATGAAATGATTGTGGGCGCCATATTGAAAGGCAGCATGGCCCTCGAATAGTGCCCTTTGTGCCCCGTTAGTCAATAGCACCATACAAGTTTCCAATCCAGCCGGGTACATCTAGTATTTACAATGAATTACAAAGTAAACAAGCTAGATAAGACCAGCATCCCAATGTACAGTATTTATATATATATATATAGCTAATCCCTGCTTGGGGATGGTTGGATAAATAAGCCATTAAAAGATCCTCTACCTAATGAGCCAAATCTGCATATTAATTCCAAGATCCTGGTACCCCCTCTAACGTGAGGGATACACCTTAATACTTTAACTATAATGTGCAGTCAGAAGGGCTTCAAAGAGAAATGTTTGTCGGCCCCTTTTATGTAATTCATTACAGACCAACATTAAAACAAGCACGTGAAGGCCTTGCATGGGACACGTGAGGTCGTTCTAGCCCCAGGTTTGAATATTTATCTACGCCGTGCATCACTTGGAACGTAGCGGAGAGGAGCATCGCTGGTGCGAGTGTCATGGTGAAACCGCGCCACAACTCGCAATGAAAGTCTGGAACTTCACTTCATAAATCAGCTCGCAGTTTAGGTTATCCTGGCAGCACCTTGAAAAGGGGGGAAGGGGAAACCAAAGGGAGATCACAGGGAAGGCGAAGGATAACAATGAAATCTTGACTGGATACAGGTGTTTGAGTTTGCTGATGAACCACAAATGACTGGATCTTTGACAGCTGTTGATGCTATCAGTGGTTTGCAGCTATTATTGGACACGGTCATGAGTACTCCAAGGCCTAGCAATGTCTCCACAGCTGATAACATTTGGCTGAACTTTCAGATCATAACCTCCCTTTTGACTCTAATGCCGTCAAAACCCTTCTAAACCGATCAGAGCAAGAGACATGCAGCGGGAAGACAAGCAAAATGTTATTGACTAGGATGTTTCATGTCTATTAAGGGAAGGCGCCAGGGAGCCAGCAGATTCTGTCTGCCTGACAGCTTTCAAGCTAATCAGGAAGGAATCACACCGACGGACTAACCCTAAGTAAGAAATGAAAAGGCTCTGCTTCCAAGAGGTCAGCTCTCTGTGCCCCGACACAAACACAAAAGCCAGGCAATTAGCACCTGGTAGCCACAATCTGGCACAGGTTAGAGATAAGCAAGAAAACATATGATCTGCATTTAAAGATTAAATGGCAACCGCACCGATGAGATGCAGATGCCGATTTAGATGCTAAGCACCCTCACTGTGGTCCATCTCATGGGACGGAGGCGGCCACATCCAATCCCCCGTGGAAGTAGCTGAAAATGCACACTAGTCACAAGATCCGTGCAGACAGGTAATGATGCCGCTTTATCTACATAACACAGACTGGGATCCTTTCCTTTCTAATCTGCAAACGTCGGTGGTTACACGTACTCCAGGCACTGATCACAGCGTCTTGCTAGGTAACCAGCCTCATAAACAAGCACGTCAGACGCGTATTCCTTGAAATTCCCCAATAGTGCAGAATATTCTACAACCACCCACTGAAATCCTGCAACATGAACAAGATCGCCACCACTTTGTTCATCGTGCGAAGTGTCTTCACAGTGGAGACTTTGCAAATCGTCTCAATCAATGCACATCTAACAACAACAGGAGGATAAATAGCAGAAAGTCATGGCGTCAATCTGAACTGCGACGCTCTTATTAGTTTAATTAGTATTATTATCATAATTATGATGAGCAGTATAGTGGTCACAAAAGATAAATCTGTTTGCGCTAATACTTCCGCACTCAGGGCTCGCTTCTCCTAACCAAGCCAATCCCCTTCACAAGCCAAAGTGATTGGACAGGGTGACTGCCCTATCCATCATTTTCCAGGACGAGCTTGTTACTGCTAATCAATCTTCGTGGTAATTAGAGGATATGACTGCATGCATTCCATGAGTGCAGAGAGGAACACTTTGGGTCTCTATTAGTTTGGGATGAAAAATTAAATCTTTGGGTGGGGGAAAGGTTGTAGGTAGTGCAGTGTATGCATTGTCTACTCATGAATTTATCATTTTGTTTATGGTCATGCAGTGATTGTCATACTAAATTTTGAGTGGCGGTAACGAGATAGACCTCTCTCTTTACAAACAACACCAGAGCTTAAATGAGGTAGTAATGTGGACTTGTATCTTCATCCGTCATTCGCTAGACCTTAGTTATTACACTAATCACTCAGTCTTTCCGCTGGCCTTCTCTCACAAACCCACCCCCTCTATTCCAAAATACCAAGCGAATTAAGAATCAGTTCTCACCAGGCAACCTTCCCAGGGCCATGTTCTGCTGAAGCCTCTTCACATCATCCAGCTACTCAGCGTTTACCAGTTTACCAACTTCCCTAGCAAACACACAGCTCCCCCAAATTCCCCTTACACTGCTCTGTGATACATTCAAGGTCCTGATGAAAGACAAATCCCAACTAAAGCCAGAGTGAGTCCAGTGGTGTATCTTGGTTTTGCGCTGCCCTAAGCAGATAAAATTCGGACCCCCCCCCCCCCCCACGTTACCCACCTACGACATGCCCCATCACCCACGTTGCACACCCACGACATGCCCCATCACCCCATTACATGCCCTATCACCCACATTGCACACACATTAAATACCCAATCAGCCCATTAAATGCCCCCATCACCCTGATTAAAGCTTGCTGAACGGTGGGCCAGGGAGCAAAAATGTTTGAAGCACCAGAAGTGTGCTTTAACACCCCCTGGCAAAGTGCCGCCCTAGGCGAGTGCCTTGTTTGCCTTGTGGAAGATCCACTACTGGGTGAGTCTACTTACTGCTACAAGAGCAACTCAGTCTGCTAACGAAAAGGATTAGTAAATAAGCACTATCCTGGTGTGTTAGATCCTTGCTCGGTCTGAAATATTCCTGTCCCTTTATACATTTTCTTGTAGACGCTGGCGTACAATCCTGTCTAACTTGCAAAGACGCTTATAAATTAACGAATATTCGCAGGAAAGTCTCATTCCTCCAGATTTACCGGCTCCTTTTACAAACGATGGCTTTGAAATCATAAGGAGAACAGAAATCTGTTCCTTCCACAAACACAAAGACCAAATAAATTAGTTAACAAAATGCTTGTTTATCCATCTTTGAGAACTTTTCTTAGCTCATTAATCTTCCTCAAACCTCTCATATTCACCGAGTTCTTTTCCATCGACGCTTCAGGCTACAGTAGCTGCAACTCCTGACAGACAAGCCTTAATTTTATTTGAATTCTGCATTAGGCTTGATAGATCCGCGGGAAAGACTGATTTGCAAATATCTCACTTTAGCAGCACAGAATGTAGGAGACGCAGTAGGGAATGATGTGACTTCCTAGCTACTTAGTAATAAAGCAGTACTAACTGAAAGTGACAGACTCTGTTAAAGGACACCGATAACTGCGTACTAAGAATGGAAAATTATTATTCTTACAAAAAAGGCAATGTCCAAAACGACTCAATTCAAAATCGAAGAAATCTGTGGCTGTTTGGTGGATCAGCTCGTGGAGGCGGCCATAAGAATGTCACAGGCTCCTCCCCATTCACGCACTGGGAATGCTGGGGGAGTGGCTACAGAGTACTCTGACTACCTTTTCTGCACATGCACGTTAGTGCTGACACGCCCCGTTTTAAGCCATGCCCACTGGCATCCCAGGTTGTTGGGAGGTACTGATGAGAGACTCCCAAAAACGAGACCCTTTTCCCAGAATAAATAACCCCCAAGGAGCTCCCCTCTGCTGATGTGTTTCGGCGCGCAGAGTACATATCCACTGTGTACGAAGCATTACATCCCCTCACTGCAAACCTGGCAATTAACTCTGGTTATGTCAGCAATTTTTGTTTTTTTTTAAAAATCTCCTACGCGCAGGAAAAGCTGATCCTCTCTGTATGAAACCCATATCCACTGCCGCGACTCACATTACAATGTGTGTGTCTTACTTCTTAACCAAGCCGCTAATCACGCAAATTATTGCAACTAATTACATCTGAAGGTCTAATTAATTCTTTCAGTACCACATCATTTACTGCACATTCACAACACAGCACCTGTTTTGAAAATCCGAGCAGTTAATTTGTTTATAAACAAACACTATTTGCATAAAATGTTTAATGAATGGTTTAGCGCTTAGTACAATGCCTGAGCTTTAGTCTGTGCAGATTCCAGGTCACCAAAGGCCACGTTAAATTAATTTTATGGAAATAGGATGTGTGAGTTCCTTATTAATAAAGAAAACATCCGTACCACGCACAATTAATTAATGGATTATTATCTTGCTGCCGAGAGCCAATGAGGATTGACGTCCAGAGAGCTGGAGGGTGGGGAGGCAGGGTGCGGTATATACAGGGGGCAGAGTATACACCTCTACTGTCCCACTAGAAGCAGGGCTGTCCTGATTGCTGACCGATATCTTGCGTCACGCTGGCACACGCACAGTACAGGAGACACGTGACCCCCCCCCACTCCCGTGGAAGGAGGCAGGTGGGAGGTATGCACAGGGGTCATAGATTTTTTAGTTGTTGTTGGTGGGAGCATAAGAGATACAGGAGCCGCACAGCCTCTTTGGTAATGGATTATTATTCACCGTCGCTGACACGTTTACTTCCCTTGTAACATTATGAGTTAAGCATGTGCATGGCATGTTTCCGGCAATGGGGCAGCCCCTATTGCATGTTTATAGCTGAGCCCAACTAAGGCCTATCCAAATACACAATCCAGGCATGACCCCACATAACGTAACAGGAAGGGCTGCACTGTAACCATTTCTTTAATCGCGAGTGCATGCTTGACCAAAGTGATGGCATGCGCACCAATAAATATGCACTTAGTGATCGTGCAGCAATTTCCTTAAACCCCCCTCTAGTGCGCAAAAATACTCATTATTTAGAAGAAAGTCTGTTGCACTATAGATGTGTTAATCATAAACGTGTCTCATACTTACTACATATACATAGATGTTACATAGACAGCGGAACAGTTCCTACCTTGCAATTTGCACACCCCTGAAAACCAAGGCTCTGCACATCCCTGCAGTATATCTTACACGTGAGGAAACACTGTCACCCTGCCTTCTACTTCCAATTCGTGTGAAGATTAGCAATTTACAAAAAACACCAAAAACTTCCCTATAGAATCCCCTTTGGCTTGTACCAATCTTAATTTACAACAACGTATGTGTGATTTCTAATCACATGTCTAAACGATACCTTTACAGCCTAAAAAGGATACAGTTATACAGCGGGCGTAACTGGAAATTAATTAGCAATCAAAAAGAAATCTAATTAAGCACTGTTAATATCAAGTGACTCTGTGATTAAACCATTTCAATGCATTCAGTCTCTCCGCACAGAAAGCCGGGAGTATGGTTAGTATTATAGGGGAGGTGATCGCATTCAGTCTCTCAGCACAGAAAGCCGGGAGTATGGTTAGTATTATAGGGGAAGTGATCGCATTCAGTCTCTCCGCACAGAAAGCCGGGAGTATGGTTAGTATTATAGGGGATGTGATCGCATTCAGTCTCTCAGCACAGAAAGCCGGGAGTATGGTTAGTATTATAGGGGAGGTGATCGCATTCAGTCACTCAGCACAGAAAGCCGGGAGTATGGTTAGTATTATAGGGGATGTGATCGCATTCAGTCTCTCAGCACAGAAAGCCGGGAGTATGGTTAGTATTATAGGGGATGTGATCGCATTCAGTCTCACCGCACAGAAAGCTGGGAGTATGGTTAGTATTATAGGGGAGGTGATCGCATTCAGTCTCTTCGCACAGAAAGCCGGGAGTATGGTTAGTATTATAGGGGAGGTGATCGCATTCAGTCTCTCCGCACAGAAAGCCGGGAGTATGGTTAGTATTATAGGGGATGTGATCGCATTCAGTCTCTCCGCACAGAAAGCCAGGAGTATGGTTAGTATTATAGGGGAGGTGATCGCATTCAGTCTCTCAGCACAGAAAGCCGGGAGTATGGTTAGTATTATAGGGGATGTGATCGCATTCAGTCTCTCAGCACAGAAAGCCGGGAGTATGGTTAGTATTATAGGGGAGGTGATCGCATTCAGTCTCTCAGCACAGAAAGCCGGGAGTATGGTTAGTATTATAGGGGATGTGATCGCATTCAGTCTCTCCACACAGAAAGCCGGGAGTATGGTTAGTATTATAGGGGATGTGATCGCATTCAGTCTCTCCGCACAGAAAGCCGGGAGTATGGTTAGTATTATAGGGGATGTGATCGCATTCAGTCTCACGGCACAGAAAGCCGGGAGTATCGTTAGTATTATAGGGGAAGTGATCGCATTCAGTCTCTCCGCACAGAAAGCCGGGAGTATGGTTAGTATTATAGGGGATGTGATCGCATTCAGTCTCTCAGCACAGAAAGCCGGGAGTATGGTTAGTATTATAGGGGAGGTGATCGCATTCAGTCTCTCCCCACAGAAAGCCGGGAGTATGGTTAGTATTATAGGGGATGTGATCGCATTCAGTCTCTCCGCACAGAAAGCCGGGAGTATGGTTAGTATTATAGGGGATGTGATCGCATTCAGTCTCTCCACACAGAAAGCCGGGAGTATGGTTAGTATTATAGGGGAGGTGATCGCATTCAGTCTCTCAGCACAGAAAGCTGGGAGTATGGTTAGTATTATAGGGGATGTGATCGCATTCAGTCTCTCCGCACAGAAAGCCGGGAGTATGGTTAGTATTATAGGGGATGTGATCGCATTCAGTCTCTCCGCACAGAAAGCCGGGAGTATGGTTAGTATTATAGGGGATGTGATCGCATTCAGTCTCTCCGCACAGAAAGCCGGGAGTATGGTTAGTATTATAGGGGATGTGATCGCATTCAGTCTCACGGCACAGAAAGCCGGGAGTATGGTTAGTATTATAGGGGAGGTGATCGCATTCAGTCTCTCCGCACAGAAAGCCGGGAGTATGGTTAGTATTATAGGGGACTGTGATCGCATTCAGTCTCTCAGCACAGAAAGCCAGGAGTATGGTTAGTATTATAGGGGATGTGATCGCATTCAGTCTCTCCGCACAGAAAGCCGGGAGTATGGTTAGTATTATAGGGGATGTGATCGCATTCAGTCTCTCCGCACAGAAAGCCGGGAGTATGGTTAGTATTATAGGGGATGTGATCGCATTCAGTCTCTCCGCACAGAAAGCCGGGAGTATGGTTAGTATTATAGGGGATATGATCGCATTCAGTCTCACCGCACAGAAAGCCAGGAGTATGGTTAGTATTATAGGGGATGTGATCGCATTCAGTCTCTCCGCACAGAAAGCCGGGAGTATGGTTAGTATTATAGGGGAGGTGATCATGAACCAGCACTGACCTCAAACAACATAACATCTTACTTGCAAATAACGCTCACATTGGTACGTACCTTTGGTAAATTTATATTGGCACACAGATGACCTGCCCTGAAGGTCCATCCTTTGCAAACAAACTAGACGTTTATCAAATTCCTGTCTTCAGAAGATACAACAAAAACCTTTGTATTTATTTTAGACGCGTAAACTGAAAAAACTCTGAAGGTATTTACTTCCAATACAGTAACACAATGGGGTTAAGGTTAAAGGTGATTCCTGGGTTAAAGTTCTAAAAGTGATGTAATCAGCATAGTTTTCCATTGTGACTGGACCACTTCGCCCCAATATATTAAGAAACTGTCTCACCAGGAAGAATAAATTGGTACATTCAGGAGATGCTGACATTATCTAACTTAAAAGCACTCATTTTACCAACCTCACAAGGATGAAAGGACAATTGGACCTAGCTAGGAATCGAACCCACAGCCCTGAAGGACTCTACATATGGTCACTCAGCACACTGACTCTGACGGAGGTGGAGAGAGGCTCCTGGTGGAGTCTTCATCGGCCACGTGTCGGCAGGGGTTAGCTGGTTACTAAAACAATTTGTGGAATCAGCCTGAACACACCTGACCGCAAGTAACACAGGTTTAACTCTCTCAGTCCGTCCTACATACAGCGCTGAATCCGGCTCTCGGCTAATTACATAAATGTGACAGTTTGATACAAACAAGGCCAGATGCATGTTCTGCTGCCAGTTACCTCTGAGATAAACAAGGATGCAGATAAATGAATAACTCCTTTCCTGTTCCACAGCTGCTACCCCCCCCCCCCCCCTCGCTCCCTGCAAAGACTCCCCCCAACTTTAACCTGCGCCGAAACACTCCTCCGCCGGTGACACACATATTTCCCCCATAGCCGCGAATAAACCAGCGTTTCACAAATGAATGTGATCACCGGGTGAGGAATTATCTTTTTAAAATAGTCTCATTTGCATATATGGAACAAGAGATTTATGACAGGCAACGCTGACAATCCCCCCCCCCCCCCGCATCTGCCCGGCATCAGCCATAATTTATATTGTTTGTGACCCATCTTAAATTCTGGGGCACAAGTAAGATGAAGTGCCCCGTTACTGCGTTATTGTCAGGAGTCTAAGACGCGTCTGAGATTTATGAGGAATCTTATCACAAACATGTCTTCAAGTTTTCTCCATTTAAATATGTGCCAGTCTGCTCTGAGGTATTCCACTCACTGCAATTAGATCTCTGCACTCATGCATCATATACCGCCTTCCCCAAAATAAGCCACCTATCATTATACCACCGCCGCTCCGTTCCCTTCACCCCCACCGCTCGCTGCTACTTAATAATCAATGTATTCATCGTTAAGAGTTTGAGCCCTCCAACCATGGTTTTTAGCATATTCTAATGACTACTGACTTGCAAATTACGCTGACCTTTCATGTACGTTTCGTGGAGCACCGTGTTACAATGGGCCCTGTATTTATAGCATGCCGATACCCAAGTAGCCATAGATTGGATAATTACTGTAATCTATTAGCTCGATTGTTTTTCCTGATGTTTTTGGAGCTGGTTTCTGAAAGCTAGCCAATCCTTCATCTCTCGCAAGGCCAGTCACTGGAGAAGAACCTCTTGTTTGCAAAGTATACACTCATTAGTATGAAGTATGAAGAGCTGCTCCGTCCAAAGCTAATGGATATTCCTACAATGAACAATCCGCTTCCTGTCATAACGCTATTTGTGACTGACACAATACACAGCTCCGGCAGTGTAAACTCACTTTAAGACTGTCAGGTCACATTCCAGATACCATTTCTCCTGCTGACCTCCAAGTAGGTTTTAAAGCTGTATACACCACATTAACGGGGAGGGGGGGGCTCGTGATGCTACCATACATGCCAATTAAGCCGGTGATTAGTTCCCCCACTTGCTTAGGGTGGTCCTAAGTCTGGCATATAACTGATATAGGGTGCACACCTAATTTGTTTTGCAAAAAAAAAAACCTGAAATAATACTCATCGGCTCTTTTCACTTGTGCTACTAATATAGACGCACCAGTGAAAAAATAGTTTAACTGTCCTTTAAGTTGTATTTATGGGGACTTTCTAAATTTACTGCACCCTACAACATTCAAATTAACTCAGAGTCCCGGGTTACAGCTACCTCTTTCTGTGAAAAGTTCTTCCCTCTGCACCATCAATGGAGCGCAAGGCTGACCCCCTGCCAGAATGGACAGGCGTTACCTAATGCTGATTATTATTTGATCCATACCCAGCCAATAAGACCATCGGTAAAACATGGCTCCATCAAATGATAAAACCCAGCGCGTCCAATGGAATCCATTCATGAATGCTGAACATCGCTGGGGGTTGCGGGTTTCTCTGAAATACACGTGACTTCGTGGAACACGGCCATATCGAACACACACATGTAAGAAATTCAATTAGTACACGTTATACAATGAATCACAGCAAATGTACTGTCGGCAGCTCCCAATCAATGCCTGCTGGATAAATCCTGCTCTCCAAAATGAAGACATAATGCGTGACATTCGTTAGAGCGAACTGGCCACATCATTTATTAACATTTCTAAAACTAATTACACTTCAATATACAATGGCCGAGCGCAGCATTGAAGCTGATCAGGGCTGGTTACCAAATATCCCTTTATTGTTTATTTTTTAAGATAGGATCAGCTCTGCACAGTGAGGATCAATCAGCCCCTCAGTCTGCCTGCTAGATTTCTCGCAGTAAGGGCTGTTCAGATGTCAGAATCCGCATGATGAGGCTGAGATAAAAACAAATGTTACTACATATCAATTGCAAATTATATTGTTACCATCGGACTAATACACAAACAAGTGTGTCTCTAGGGGTAAAGTCATATCACCAGAAACGTGAGAAACACAATAAACTCCCCTTCTCCGCTCCCTTCCCTATAACTCACTTCCACAAATTCACTTTTTGCCATAAGAGATTACGCTAAGGTTTTTTTTATAACACAGAGGGCAGATTAATTTCCATAATCCCAGCAATGATTTACTATATTAGTGCAAAATATCAGCCATTCTGCTCATTACTGCTCTCCTTCCCTTCCTATAATAATATCCTCACCCTGCTCATTCCTGCTCTCCTTCCCTTTCCTATATTATCATCACCCTGCTCATTCCTGCTCTCCTTCCCTTCCTATAATATCATCACCCTGCTCATTCCTGCTCTCCTTCCCTTCCTATAATATCATCACCCTGCTCATTCCTGCTCTCCTTCCCTTCCTATAATATCATCACCCTGCTCATTCCTGCTCTCCTTCCCTTCCTATAATAATATCCTCACCCTGCTCATTCCTGCTCTCCTTCCCTTCCTATAATATCACCCTGCTCATTCCTGCTCTCCTTCCCTTCCTATAATATCATCACCCTGCTCATACCTGCTCTCCTTCCCTTCCTATAATATCATCACCCTGCTCATTCCTGCTCTCCTTCCTTTCCTATAATATCATCACTCTGCTCATTCCTGCCCTCCTTCCCTTCCTATAATAATATCATCACCCTGCTCATTCCTGCTCTCCTTCCCTTCCTATAATATCATCACCCTGCTCATTCCTGCTCTCCTTCCCTTCCTATAATAATATCCTCACCCTGCTCATTCCTGCTCTCCTTCCCTTCCTATAATATCATCACCCTTTTCATTCCTGCTCTCCTTCCCTTCCTATATTATCATCACCCTGCTCATTCCTGCTCTCCTTCCCTTCCTATAATATCATCACCCAGCTCATTCCTGCTCACCTTCCCTTCCTATAATATCATCACCCTGCTCATTCCTGCTCTCCTTCCCTTCCTATAATATCATCACCCTGCTCATTCCTGCTCTCCTTCCCTTCCTATATTATCATCACCCTGCTCATTCCCGCTCTCCTTCCCTTCCTATAATATCATCACCCTGCACATTCCTGCTCTCCTTCCCTCCTATAATATCATCACCGTGCTCATTCCTGCTCTCCTTCCCTTCCTATAATATCATCACCCTGCACATTCCTGCTCTCCTTCCCTCCTATAATATCATCACCCAGCTCATTCCTGCTCTCCTCCCCTTTCCTATATTATCATCACCCTGCTCATTCCTGCTCTCCTTCCCTTCCTATAATATCATCACCCTGCACATTCCTGCTCTCCTTCCCTTCCTATAATATCATCACCCTGCTCATTCCTGCTCTCCTTTCCTTCCAATAATATCATCACCCTGCTCATTCCTGCTCTCCTTCCCTTCCTATAATATCATCACCCTGCACATTCCTGCTCTCCTTCCCTCCTATAATATCATCACCCTGCTCATTCCTGCCCTCCTTCCCTTCCTATAATATCATCACCCTGCTCATTCCTGCTCTCCTTCCCTTCCTATAATATCATAACCCTGCTCATTCCTGCTCTCCTTCCCTCCCTATAATATCACCCTGCTCATTCCTGCTCTCCTTCCCTTCCTATAATATCATCACTCTGCTCATTCCTGCCCTCCTTCCCTTCCTATAATATCATCACCCTGCACATTCCTGCTCTCCTTCCCTCCTATAATATCATCACCCAGCTCATTCCTGCTCTCCTCCCCTTTCCTATATTATCATCACCCTGCTCATTCCTGCTCTCCTTCCCTTCCTATAATATCATCACCCTGCACATTCCTGCTCTCCTTCCCTTCCTATAATATCATCACCCTGCTCATTCCTGCTCTCCTTTCCTTCCAATAATATCATCACCCTGCTCATTCCTGCTCTCCTTCCCTTCCTATAATATCATCACCCTGCACATTCCTGCTCTCCTTCCCTCCTATAATATCATCACCCTGCTCATTCCTGCCCTCCTTCCCTTCCTATAATATCATCACCCTGCTCATTCCTGCTCTCCTTCCCTTCCTATAATATCATAACCCTGCTCATTCCTGCTCTCCTTCCCTCCCTATAATATCACCCTGCTCATTCCTGCTCCCCTTCCCTTCCTATAATATCATCACCCTGCTCATTCCTGCTCTCCTTCCCTTCCTATAATATCATCACCCTGCTCATTCCTGCTCTCCTTCCCTTCCTATAATATCAGCCACTCTGCTCATTCCTGCTCTCCTTCCCTTCCTATAATATCATCACCCTGCTCATTCCTGCTCTCCTTCCCTTCCTAAAATATCATCACCCTGCTCATTCCTGCTCTCCTTACCTTCCTATAATATCATCACCCTGCTCATCCCTGCTCTCCTCCCTTCCTATAATATCATCACCCTGCTCATTCCTGCTCTCCTTCCCTACCTATAATATCACCACCCTGCTCATTCCTGATCTCCATACCTTCCTATAATATCATCACCCTGCTCATTCCTGCTCTCCTTCCCTTCCTATAATATCATCATCCTGCTCATTCCTGCTCTCCTTCCCTTTCTATAATATCATCACCCTGCTCATTCCTGCTCTCCTTCCCTTCCTATAATATCATCACCCTGCTCATTCCTGCTCTCCTTCCCTTCCTATATTATCATCACCCTTTTCATTCCTGCTCTCCTTCCCTTCCTATAATATCATCACCCTGCTCATTCCTGCTCTCCTTCCCTTCCTATAATATCATCACCCTGCTCATTCCTGCTCTCCTTCCCTTCCTATAATAATATCCTCACCCTGCTCATTCCTGCTCTCCTTCCCTTCCTATAATATCATCACCCTGCTTATTCCTGCCCTCCTTCCCTTCCTATATCATCACCATGCTCATTCCTGCTCTCCTTCCCTTCCTATAATATCATCACCCTGCTCATTCCCGCTCTACTTCCCTTCCTATAATATCATCACCCTGCTCATCCCTGCTCTCATTCCCTTCCTATAATATCATCACCCAGCTCATTCCTGCTCTCCTTCCCTTCCTATATTATCATCACCCTGCTCATTCCTGCTCTCCTTCCCTTCCTATAATATCATCACCCTGCACATTCCTGCTCTCCTTCCCTCCTATAATATCATAACCCTGCTCATTCCTGCTCTCCTTCCCTTCCTATAATATCATCACCCTGCACATTCCTGCTCTCCTTCCCTCCTATAATATCATCACCCAGCTCATTCCTGCTCTCCTCCCCTTTCCTATATTATCATCACCCTGCTCATTCCTGCTCTCCTTCCCTTCCTATAATATCATCACCCTGCACATTCCTGCTCTCCTTCCCTTCCTATAATATCATCACCCTGCTCATTCCTGCTCTCCTTTCCTTCCAATAATATCATCACCCTGCTCATTCCTGCTCTCCTTCCCTTCCTATAATATCATCACCCTGCTCATTCCTGCCCTCCTTCCCTTCCTATAATATCATCACCCTGCTCATTCCTGCTCTCCTTCCCTTCCTATAATATCATAACCCTGCTCATTCCTGCTCTCCTTCCCTCCCTATAATATCACCCTGCTCATTCCTGCTCTCCTTCCCTTCCTATAATATCAGCCACTCTGCTCATTCCTGCTCTCCTTCCCTTCCTATAATATCATCACCCTGCTCATCCCTGCTCTCCTTCCCTTCCTATAATATCATCACCCTGCTCATTCCTGCTCTCCTTCCCTTCCTATAATATCATCACTCTGCTCATTCCTGCCCTCCTTCCCTTCCTATAATATCATCACCCTGCTCATTCCTGCTCTCCTTCCCTTCCTATAATATCAGCCACTCTGCTCATTCCTGCTCTCCTTCCCTTCCTATAATATCATCACCCTGCTCATTCCTGCTCTCCTTCCCTTCCTAAAATATCATCACCCTGCTCATTCCTGCTCTCCTTACCTTCCTATAATATCATCACCCTGCTCATCCCTGCTCTCCTCCCTTCCTATAATATCATCACCCTGCTCATTCCTGCTCTCCTTCCCTACCTATAATATCACCACCCTGCTCATTCCTGATCTCCATACCTTCCTATAATATCATCACCCTGCTCATTCCTGCTCTCCTTCCCTTCCTATAATATCATCATCCTGCTCATTCCTGCTCTCCTTCCCTTTCTATAATATCATCACCCTGCTCATTCCTGCTCTCCTTCCCTTCCTATAATATCATCACCCTGCTCATTCCTGCTCTCCTTCCCTTCCTATATTATCATCACCCTTTTCATTCCTGCTCTCCTTCCCTTCCTATAATATCATCACCCTGCTCATTCCTGCTCTCCTTCCCTTCCTATAATATCATCACCCTGCTCATTCCTGCTCTCCTTCCCTTCCTATATTATCATCACCCTGTTCATTCCTGCTCTCCTTCCCTTCCTATAATATCATCACCCTGCTCATTCCTGCTCTCCTTCCCTTCCTATAATATCATCACCCTGCTCATTCCTGCTCTCCTTCCCTTCCTATAATATCACCCTGTTCATTCCTGCTCTCCTTCCCTTCCTATAATATCACCCTGTTCATTCCTGCTCTCCTTCCCTTCCTATAATATCACCACCCTGCTCATTCCTGCTCTCCTTCCCTTCCTATAATATCACCACCCTGCTCATTCCTGCTCTCCTTCCCTTCCTATAATATCATCCACCCTGCTCATTCCTGCTCTCCTTCACATTCCTATAATATCATCACCCTGCTCATTCCCGCTCTCCTTCTCTTCCTATAATATCATCACCCTGCTCATTCCTGCTCTCCTTCCCTTCCTATAATATCACCCTGCTCATTCCGGCTCTCCTTCCCTTCCTATAATATCCTCACCCTGCTCATTCCCGCTCTCCTTACCTTCCAATAATATCATCCACCCTGCTCATTCCTGCTCTCCTTACCTTCCTATAATATCATCCACCCTGCTCATTCCTGCTCTCCTTCCCTTTCTATAATATCATCACCCAGCTCATTCCTGCTCTCCTTCCCTTCCTATAATATCATCACCCTGCTCATTCCTGCTCTCCTTCCCTTCCTATAATATCATCACCCTGCTCATTCCTGCTCTCTTTCCCTTCCTATAATATCATCACCCTGCTCATTCCTGCTCTCCTTCCCTTCCTAAAATATCATCACCCTGCTCATTCCCGCTCTCCTTCTCTTCCTATAATATCATCACCCTGCTCATTCCTGCTCTCCTTACCTTCCTATAATATCATCCACCCTGCTCATTCCTGCTCTCTTTCCCTTCCTATAATATCATCACCCTGCTCATTCCTGCTCTCCTTCCCTTCCTATAATATCATCACCCTGCTCATTCCTGCTCTCCTTCCCTTCCTATAATATCACGCTGCTCCTTCCTGCTCTCCTTCCCTTCCTATAATATCACGCTGCTCATTCCTGCTCTCCTTCCCTTTTTATTAGACCGATGGTGACACTGTAGACACATATGATGAGTGCCACCTCAGAGGTCTGAGAGTGCCACTTTTGGCACCTGTGCCGTAGGTTCTCCATCACTGGTATATCTGAATGATGATAATGTATCAGGCCTACGGTATTAAGCTCTGCCTTGCTCTAACGCACCCCCCTAAGGTAGGAGATCTGCACAATCAAGCCTTGTGTTTAGATCTCTCTAGCAGCAGGCTGAGCGATGTATAAAATGATACCCCGGCTGAAGCTGTCAGAGGCCTTTGATGAGAATGACCGATTTCCCCACAGCTGAACATGGGGAAAATTGATGATAATGCCGTATAACCGATTCATTATGATTTGTGACTTTATTCCGAGGCGTTCTCCATTTATATATGCGCTAGTCAAATAATGTCTATAATATGACAAAGTACTGCTCTTGGATGAAAGGTTCCCTGACCTAATTTTATTAATATTGTACAGGATCCTGGAGAAAAGCATTAAATGAACAAATAAATAAAAGCATTTTATTACAATGACGTCGCATTGTACAGATTGGATCCCATATGTAAATACCAGCCTGAAAAATGACAGCTTGGAAAAAGATAACAAGCGAGAAATACCAGTTACATTAGTTTAAAAAAAAGAGAGTCTTTTATGTAGAAATTAACATTTTATTTTGCAATTGTTCTAAGTGTTGTAGAGGACGAGGTGCAAGTCATAAATCTGCCACACTGCAGCCAAGTGATGAGGAGTTGGGTACCGCCAGATAGGTACCGTCTGTAAAGAGCAATCTCCTTTCCTCATGCATTGGGTTATTGTCTAATGGGTAACTTTAGAAGGCTGGTCGGCCTAATGGACTAATGGAGATTTTGTGAGCATGCTAAGTTGTGTAACCCTATCCGTGTGCTAAGTATACGGTTCTCAATTACGCATACAGATCTTTTTCCTTTCTTGCGTCTTCGGTCGCAAACATGTCTGTCTCGGGTGGACTTCGCAGTTCGTTGGTTGTTCAGCTCACAATAATGATTTCTGGAGAGAACATGTACTGATGTCGCTGAACTGATACATGCTCATCTCTCTTTAAGAGTTTATTTGTATTTAACACTTTATGTTTCCAAAAAGTCGGCAGTTACTTTTTTGTTGATACTGTGTAGTTAAGCAGTCGCTGATAAGGGGGGAAGGGTTCGCCACCTTTTGAAATAAATATACCAACTTTGCCATTGTTCCCCTGCACTTAGCATTGTCTGTAAGCCATTTTTTTTTTACAACCCAGGTGTCAACACTATGGGAGGGGGGTACAATACAACTCCCATCACTATACACACCTGCTCTGCCTTTATTACGGAGGTTTTTATAAAACCTGACACGTCGCAGTGCGGGAGAGGGACAGTGTTTGGTACCCCGACACAATTTTTTTTTTTTTATATGTGTACTGCACTGTCTGAACCAAAAGTTCTATATTGTGTTGAGGCTGCGCAATTTGTTGGGAGTCGAATTTGTACATTGGCGCACACACCCCTTCCATCAGTGTTTGGTGCAATCTGAGTGTGCGCCCCCTTGTTAATACATGACCCCCATAATTCTTTAACACCCCTTAGTTACCAGAAATACAACCCACATCCTATACTATCTGCCTATACTATAAGGCAGATTTATATTTGTTCTTCCAATGCTCCAGAAACACAAAGCCTGTGCAGGTTACTGATGTATGCTCCCAGAGATAATCTGACATAGGAAACTTACAATTATCGCCTGATTTATGGAGATACCTGGCAGTTTGATAGCTTCACCGCTGAATACAGACATATCCGCTCATTGTTCATGGAGACGCAGGAAATTTGGATCAAAATATTATAAATAAGGCCTCAATTTCACCATCGTTTACGAGGATCCAAAAGCATTTCATTTGCTGACTTCGAAAAAACTTTTCAGACGTAATTGTCATTCGTTTAGAGATCAGTGATAAATACCACGGCCGGGCTTATCAAATTTACTGCCTTGGCAGCAAGTGATCCTCTAATGTGATCCGATATGACACTCTGATTATAATTTATATCAATTAAACGTGTTTAGCAACACGTTACCTAGCTGCTGCATTGCCGAGGCCAAATCCAGCTCGCTTCCCTGGCAAGTGAAGCTTTTTCTTATAACCTTGCCCTTGGCAGAAGACCATGGGGGGTGGGGGGGGAGGAGGCAGTGGAAGCTGTAAGACAATGCTTTGGTTTAAATGTCACGATTCCCCTTTCATGTAAATCAATCTGTGCGTATTGGGGCAAACGGCTTGGAAGGGTGAGAGCGGCAATATGTTAAGACAATACTGGGCTCCAGGTCGGAGATCCGGCCTACTGGAGAGGATGCTTTTGATCGATGAGGATTGTGATTGGCACCTCCCACCAGCGCGGTCAGTATGGCGTTTCTCGTTAATGACCAGCGAGCAGAAATACATCAGATGGAAACAGAGTATGGGAAATGGATGAAGTGCACAAAGCTTGTCATCTCCTGCAAAGTATGGCTGTAAACGTCTCAGACAGGAGTCTGCTAAGCCCACAGTCATCCCTTGCTCAGACCCTGTAACCTCACACCCTATTCATCAAGGGTCTACTTTAAATTTCAGCATCCCTGTGTACTTTCCCATTAAATCAATCAGCAGTAGCCAAAGGGTAACTTCCCAGCTGTTGCTGGATTGCAGCGCCAGTGCAGAGACTCGGCTGGCTGAAGATTGTAGGAGTTGTAATTCCAGAACACCTACAAATCTGACGCACCTGTGGGTTACCTCCTATGGGTTAACCCTTCACGGTGGATCACACAGACCTATACCCTTTACCACCTTGGGCAGATCACGGTTCCCTGAAACCACTTTGTTTCCTCCAAACGTCTTGCTTCTGTCTATGGAAGTTCTACTGCCGGATAACATTTGTAAGACACCAGCTATTTCACAGTGACGATCCCAGCCTGTGTGTGAAACGCGTTGGTATGGGCTGGTATTTCCAAGTGCAAAGTAAAAGGGACAGGTAGATTTTTTTCCCCTATAGTTTCCGCAGTTATTTGTCACGGTGAGAAATAGCCCATCCCTAGCCACATCCCCAGGTGTTACAAGATGCCGGTGGGGCATATTGGGTGGTATGTTACTGTGAAGTGAATGGTTCATATTAAATCCAGTTCCTGTGCCCCTTTGTTTGCACCAAATCTATTCTGCGCCCAAACTGGCAGACGGGATGAAGCCAGTAATTTTTACAGAATCCCTATAACACAGCATGAGAATAAATGAAATAAAATGGAAGGTCTCCGTACAGAGCAGGACGCAGAGCAGTACATAGCGGCAGTCAGTCACTTCTTTTTCTTTCCTATAAGTTGTTCAGCTATTAATCTGGATATTAAAAGGCCGGCGCAGACCTGATGTTTGATGGTAAGAAGGTGTAAGAAATATAGGGTGCCTTTATAAACAATGTTGTTTTATATTTAATACATAGATATATGCTTTTGGTGGGGTGGGCGTGTAATCTGGTTTCACAATGGAAGGTCATTTGAACATCAGAAAAGGTTGTAAACAAAGCTACAGAGATGACTTCTTTAGATTGTAAAAACAAGCCTTTTCAGTTCTTCCCAGTTCTACTTACTAACAGATAGGTGTGACAAAGGGGGTTGCATTTATTACAGAGACCATATATCTCCAAACTAGGTTGAACTGGTTCTTTAACTCTCTGGGAGGTAACTAAGGGATTTTGGGATACTGAGTTGAGTGAACCACTTTGGCTACTTAGTCTTGCTGTTCCTGTGGAAGGAGGGAGAGTGCTAGTCTTGTCTGTTCCTGTGTGAGGAGGGGACAGCTAGCAGAAGACCCAAGATGAAGGAACAAATAGAAGATATGAATGTATAAGTATACCATTGTCTGTTACTTGTTGATTATGAACCAGTTATGTGTAATGTGTACACTGTGTATTTCCTGTATAACCTGTAACAGTATCTCAGATTAATAACAATATACCTTTTTATATACACTTGTCTCTGTGCTTCATTTGTGACACATTCCCTAAAAGAATAACCCCTGTAGGAGGGTGTGATAATTTCTTACAAAGGTACAATGAACTTTGTTACAAATGATATCCCCTTATTCATCCAGCTGATGATCAGAGAATGGAAATTACTGCTGATATCACGCCTTCTAATGTCCAGTAATGATTTATTCTGCCCAGGCTTTGCCTTTGTTCCTTGGTATGAATGCAGGGGGGCTGCATTGTGTGCCACCCATGAATTAAACTAAAGCCAGTGATGTGCCAGAGTGGTGAGTTCATTTTGGCCCTTGGTGTGCGCACGCACAGAGGAACACAAAGTGCTTCATTACGGATTAAGAACCAACACTAGGAGCTGTTAATTTACTCACTGCCCAAACAGAGCCGCTAGCTTTCCGGACAATGTGTCAATTTAATCGGTGCAAATGAGGAATTAACAGCAGCATGAAAGGGAAGAAGGTATTGCTAAAGTTACACTGTTTACGGAGCCCAGGGAGTTGGCGAAATCCTGATTTCTAATGTATGTCGCGAGGAAATCTTACCCTGCCGCGGTTCCAAATACTGGCTACTGCGGACCGTGAAAATGGAGGTGTATTAGCATTTTTGATGGGGTTTTCACATTTTGATCAATGGATGCAAACCTCACATTCAAGGCTTATAGATCATAGATATCTTGATCTCTTTTAGAAGCTGATAGCTGGGGACATTTATAACACATGCCCAACCGTCCTAACCTTAATTCTAATCCCCCGCTATCTGCGGTGCTCCCAAAATTCCAGAATGCTGCCGCCGCGCTCTGTGCCGAAAGTGGCCTAAATGTGCGCTGTGGGTGTCAAAGACCCAATTTTAGGTGAAAAAAGTGTCAGGATGTATAAGAAGGTGCAATACATATAATCATAGTGATTCCAGCTTTGCTTTTTTTTTTTTTTTTTACTTTTCCAGCACTTTTATCGGATTTAGCATTATAAATCCACCCCAAGTATCTCAAACCCTGGAATTTCAGGATTACACACCTGTGGAAATGCAGGGCAGCAGACGATCCTTTAAAATGTACCTGTCATCCCCAATATATCTTGGAACCACTCATTTAGATGCTTACAAAAGATTTATACAATATGTAAATAATGGTACGTACTACAATGGTGACCCAGCGCCTGTACACCATCAAATGGTGATGCATGGAAGCTGGATCTGTACAGTACCTTATTCTCTTGTCTGTATATAGCTCTATCAGGGGTGGACATATAGTTTAGTATCTTGGATCAGATGGGTCAAATCTTTATCCAGCCCAAGGTAAACATAAATCTGATCCAAGATTCTGAACAAGATGGCTGCTTCCAATAGAGATATAAAAAGAAAGCCAAAGACGACTCAATAAGGTACTTTATTCCCTTTTTATTTGATTATATTGTACGTATTTCTATTTAAAACCTTGATGTAATCTTTCAGTTGCACACAAACTAATGTTTGCCCGTCCTATCAAGGCAATGCGCCGATGGAATATCTGCGGGGGAAATCTCTGCCGAAGAAACCTTCCTTTTATTTATTTATAAAGTGTTTATTCTTCCCCCGGACCAGATATTTTATATAAAATAAATACTGATCCCAGGAATCACGTGAAATATAAACTGCAGATCAATTTGTCAGTCTACTGCTCCATTCAACGAGCCAAATCTAAACCTGTCTTTAATAAAAAATAAAAAATAACCGTTTTATACAGGTTGCCGAGGTTCCCGTGGCTGGTGGCAGTCCATCGTTCTGTACACCGAACCTGCCGCACTCCTATTGTTACTCATCCATCAGGACTTGGCAAATTAAAAGCCAAACGTCCATGGAAAGTGCTCCTGAATAGAGACGTTAATTATCTCATCGGAGTCTGGCACCTGTCTATTCCCCCAGCTTTTCATTTTTTCCTCTTTTTAAACAGCAGGGTACGGCTTTTAAGGCTTAAGTACATTCGAGCCCCTATCAAAATCCGGTCCTGGGGTTCCATAAATGGGGATGTGGGTAATGGCTCGCCCTATGCCATCAGCGCAAGGTCCATCATATAATCTCTGTGCAAATCTGCTGCATTTAAACCAGGCTAATGAATATTTAGAAAGGAAAAACATGACTAAAGATCAGTAGGTACTAACTGCTCGGAGATATTTTCGACCTTGAGTGGCTGCTGCTCCAGTAATCAGTACTGTACGTTTCTGTCAGACACACACACAAAAAAAAATTAATAATTATTTGAAGTACAATACGGCTTAAAGGCTTCACTTAAAGACTCTTAATGTTGCACAGCGCTGTAAAAAGAAAAAAAAATCACATTTTAATTTCTTTCAAACTCTTTCACACCTTCCTTCTTTCTTTTTTTGTAATAATTTTTTTATCGAGTCATTGGTGTACTGTACAGAGATTGACGCACGGCAACATCATCGGTTACAGTGATAAATAATAATGTTTATTAATGCAGGGGAGCAGTGAGGCACCAACAAATATCAGCATATATTCCGTATGTAGGTGACAAACTGAATATCTTCAGGCCCTAGCGCTTGGAGTGTCATCTGAAGCTATGTAGACCTTTTAGTAGACACTTATATTGCACCCCAAAAATATCCTGAGGATGTGGAGAAATAGGAGTGAGGAAGCATCGAGGGGGGAAATAAGGAGAGAGAAATTAGTCATACAGTTGAAAAGTAAGAGAAGAGAAGGAAAGTCTAGGTAGGAAGTTGCCTACACCATGTGAGATGCCTTGGATGTGGAACATGGGCTATTGGACAACCTATAGTGGTCTGCAGGATCACACACACCATAAAAGGGTGTGTGGGGGGCCCCAGGGGGAGGCTGCAAGATTGTAAAAAAGACTTAGTGTGTGAGACTCATGGTCCTAAACCACCCAATAGAAAAAACAGGCCGGCACAGGTGTGGGTGTTTCTGGTCTGTTCTATTTCAGGACCTCATTATAGTATCGAGTCGTAGATGTCCAAAAAAAAATCCTGGTCGCCGAGTCCACCAGTGTACATACATCAATCCCGTAGGTATGAGAAAATCAGCTCACAAACGGAGGTAGGACGGTGGCGCCACTTTGCTAAGGCAACCAGGCTGGTTGTCTTGGTGACGGATTCGTCATCAAGCGTCCACTGCAGTCGCATTTGATGATGTCACACACTGCTTCCAGCGCTGTGGGTATTCCTGTTTCTCATGAGATATAAAAACGAGGTATGTTCTCTTGTATAATTTCCTGCTTTTTTCTTTCTCTAGCTTTTGGTGTATTTTCTTGGATTAAGACTTAGATGTTATGGTTTTGAAGCGTCAGGCTTAGCACCAAGTTCCAATAAACTACCTCCTCCTGAATGCACCAGATTCATAAATTGGGGTATGACAGATTACAATCAAGCAGCGACACTTTCCTATGAAGAGCGCCTCCCTGGGGGGCCAGAGCTGCCAGTCATGCGTTTTTCTCAGTTAGTTGCCGCGATGCAGTGGTCACGTTTGTCTCCGTGTGGCTATTTCATATTCAGGTTCAGTTTGGGTCTCTTGTTGCCTCATCTGGAACACACACTCCCTCTTTGACCTATCCCACCTAATGCCTCCCATTCACTCTACTGTTACTACAACGTCAATCCCTCTGACCTCTTCAATCCCTTAATTGTGTCATGGACCCCATTCCCTCTAGATTGTAAGCTTACTAGCAGGGTTCTCTACCTCATGTACCAGTCTGTACTAGTTTGTCTAAATTAGTATGTAGTTCCTTTCTTTGCTCTGTACCAAGCGCTTCGAGAATTGGTGGCGCTGTACAAATAAATGTTAATGTAATGTAATGTAAAATCTGAAGATGCGTCAGTAATATCCCGCGTGGGTGCTTGGATCGGTGCTGCCTGCTTCACTGTCGATGTGGCTGGTCCCAGTAGGACTAGATAAAAAGATCAATATGTCCAATTTTGGACCATATGGGTTTTTTTCGGGGCTTTTTGTTTCTGCGCCTCATAGTGTCAGCTTGCTCCCTGCCGTGAGGTTTAGCTTTTTAAGCCATAAAAGTCACTTTTATTTCTCGTCAATGCGAGGACCTTCCGTTATGTGGGACTGCTCGCAACCCTAGTTGCCCCCGCCCATCCTTTCTTTCCTTGAACTATTTATTTTTCTATTATTTGATTAATGCACTTCACGTATGTAAATATATTAAATTCTGACTTATAAGGATACATATGGCATCCAAAGAAAACCATATGATTAGCCATCTGTAAAAAGCAAGTACACCCCTCACATTTTTGTAAATATTTTATTATATCTTTTCATGTGACAACACTGAAGAGATTACACTCTGTTACAATGTAAAGTGGTAAGTGTACAGCCTGTATAACCATGGCGAGGCCTGTCCTGTAAAACCGCTGTATGCCCTTGCCCACCGTGTTGCAGCTCAGTTTCAGGGTCTTGGCAATCTTCTTATAGCCTAGGTCATCTTTATGTAGAGCAACAATTCTTTATTTCAGATCCTTAGAGAGTACTTTGCCATGAGATGGCATGTTTAACTTCCAGTGACCAGTATGAGAGCGTGTGAGAGCGATAACACCAAATTTAACACACCTGCTCCCCATTCACACCTGAGACCTTGTACCACTAACGTGTGACATGACACCGGGGAGGGAAAATGGCTAATTGGGCCCAATTTGGACATTTCCACTTAGGGGTTTACTCACTTTTGTTGCCAACGGTTTAGACATTAATGGCTGTGTGTTGAGTTATTTTTAGGGGAAGCAAATTTACACTGTTATACAGGCTGTACACTTACTACTTTACACTGTTATACAGGCTGTACACTTACTACTTTACACTGTTATACAGGCTGTACCCTTACTACTTTACACTGTTGTACAGGCTGAAAACTTACTACTTTACACTGTTATACAGGCTGTACACTTACTACTTTACACTGTTATACAGGCTGTACCCTTACTACTTTACACTGTTGTACAGGCTGTACCCTTACTACTTTACACTGTTATACAGGCTGTACCCTTACTACTTTACATTGTTATACAGGCTGTACCCTTACTACTTTACACTCTTATACAGGCTGTACCCTTACTACTTTACACTGTTATACAGGCTGTACCCTTACTACTTTACACTGTTGTACAGGCTGAAAACTTACTACTTTACATTGTTATACAGGCTGTACCCTTACTAATTTACACTGTTATACAGGCTGTACACTTACTACTTTACATTGTTATACAGGCTGTACCCTTACTACTTTACACTGTTATACAGGCTGTACCCTTACTACTTTACACTGTTATACAGGCTGTACACTTACTACTTTACATTGTAACAGAGTGTCATTTTTTCAGTGTTGACACATGAAAATATATAATAAAATATTTACAAAAATGTGAGGGGTGTACTCGCTTTTGTGAGATACTGTAGTTTGTATGAGTACGTTAAATGAGAGAGAGAGATTACAGTTAAACACACACACAATAAAAGACCCCAAAAAGCTCTTGTCCTCAAGTGGTTGATACCGCAAGCCACCCGCAATGTTCATTACTAAATAACAATCCACCCCACCATACCCAAGTGTAAAGACAGAAAGGCTACATATTTAATAACAGGGAGTTTACTTTCTAGGTTTTCCTCTTCCAGTGAATTGCTCAGGATTTTTCCAGAAGCGAATGTTACAATCCAGCGCTATTTAATCACAGAGAATTTAGCTGTAATGAATCCCGCTGATAGAAAATAATAATTTATAGCTAAATAGTTTTCCAATGAGAAGCCGGTGTTTAGATTACAATGTAACAAAGGGAAAAGCATCCACCAGTCGTGAAGATTAGTTCATTAATAAGGTTTAGTAACTGGCCCATGCATCAGCATAATATTAGGAGCCAACTGATATGCAGCCTGTAAACCACTTATAACTACAAACTTGCAAATCATTTCAAGATACATGTCAAACTGAGAGATGACAGCGTTAAGGAAAAACATTTCTCATTTATTCCATTAGTACAATACATTTTGAATTTGCTGCAGTGCATGCAATGCCATGTATTTCCTTATAATTCCTTCTCATCATTCATTAGCGCTCGAGCAGACGGAGGAAGGGAGATATATCCCACGATTCCCAAACTTCACCTTTAGACTAAATGAATTGCATTGATAGATCAGTGAAATTCAATACAACTGGTCTGAAAATCAAATAACATTTAAATGGGGGGGGGGGGGGGGGGAGGGTATAATCATAGATATTACAGAGCAAAGAGTTATTTGGGGTCATAAATAAATAAATAACAATTATTGGGGCAGTGTAAGAAAAGAGAGCTGCAACAATGGATTAAGCTCACTCCCAAGAAGACTTAGGCAACACACTGATTTGGAAATTGATACCTCTGGTTTTGAAAGGGTTACATTTGAACTGAAACAAATTAGATAGTCTTTATTAAACTCAATGTCATGTCTAATTGAAAGATTGCATCAAGTTGTTGACATTTTAAATAAAAAGGCTTTATATATATATATATATATATATATATATATATATATATATAAATATATATATAATTTCTTTCATTAAAGCATCAGATTAAGCATATTTCTGCTTGATAGAGCTATACAGAGCTATAAGGGCTTAATACGTTACTTTATTTGTATTCTTTCATTAAATCATCTCTAGTTAAAATGCCTACACTTCATGCAATCTTTCAATACAATATACCTTCATTTTGTGTCAAAAGTTGTCCTTTAAATGTATTTCCAATATAACATTAAAACATAATTCTAGATCTCAACCCTGCTTGTTCTTTTGAGCTGTAATATTGCAGACGGCTGCTCGGGGCAGTCCAACAACTCCAACCAAGCGACTGAAGGGTATGGCGCCGCTCCTGTGGTGTAAACTAGGAACGGGTGTAGGTGCATCGGAGGGGCTTGTACAGTGTTTCCTGATGCTGACACTGTCTGATCGCTTACTGATATTAGTGTATTTGCAATATTGAGACATATAATATGCAGCGATATAATAGCTGCTCAGCAAACTGTGCCTGGAAGTTAATATTGTCAGTTACCGTGGGAACAGTTAATAGCACATAAACGTAACACCCACATATTGTCATTAGACAATATCATCATGCCCCCCTGCAACGCTCGGGATTAACCAGTGCAGCCCCTCAGAATGACAAGCTCCGTGCACACTGCTCCGGCACACAGAGGGTTAAGGCCCCCCCTATTGTATTAGCTGGAAACACCGCCCCAGCCAATAAAAGTTGCCTGTTCATTGACTCATTAGTTGAGAAGTAATGATGTGGCAATTTGAGAAAGCTCCTGAGTCAGCCATGTCCTACTGATATTTATAGAAACAAACAAGAAATTCTAACGGTATAGTACGCAGGATGCTGACTTACTGTCTGTAACACCTGTCTGCACATTACTGGATTATATTTAGGTGCATACGTTCCCTCTGACCTTTCCTATGGTCACGTACATTAAAGTAGCAAAAAGGGTGTGCACTCCCCGCTCCAGGTTGGTGAAAAATATGGTGCTTTATTATCTTTAAAAATGATGCATACGGACGAGATGAATAACATCCATGGACTGCTAAGTCAAAAAGCAGGGGGAGGACCACCTGACGCGTTTCGCGTCTTGCCACGCTTAGTCATAGTCACGTACATTAAAACTCCGTCATCTGGTTAATCTGAGATTTTAAACAGGGTCCCAGCCGATTATGCATTGGTTAAATGACCGCCTCGTACAGCTGATAAATTAACATCCAAGTTATTCAAGGGATCATATAGAGCAGCACGGAATGTGCACACACTGGCATTCAAATGTACAGTGAGCGTCACCCGTGAACGAGACAATTACAGGCAATTGAGAAGGGAATTTCAAACCGCAGGCCAAAGTTGATTGGGTGAATTGTTTTAGATTCCCCTCTCAATTCTCTCTTTCATGCAGGGTCAGTGACATGTTCCCACAGATCACTAGTTACAATAAACACACGGTAATGCTGGATTCTATATGGATTGGGTCCCAGTGGGGTCCTATTCGTTAATATGATGCTACGTATATTATTAATTGCCCTTTATCATGACAGTGGTTCCAAACGTAGTCCCCGTGCCCCCCTAAAAGTCCAGGATTTATTGATTACCAAGTTGTGTTTAAAATCTCAAGTTTAGTTGGATTTGAACACAAGGGTGTAATCCCTAAATCCTGGACTGTTAGGGGGGCACGGGGACTGGTTTGGGAACCACTGTTTTAGCCCAATCCTCCTCTCTGATGGTAAAGGGCCCAAACATACACAGCGTCCTGTGCTAATCTTTCATTTTCCAGCAGGGGTGTGAGAGGTGGTTGTCCTCAAATCAAAGCTTAATAATAACAAAACAAATGTATCTGTCCAAACAGGAGCACATACCATACCACTTTATTGTACTGTACTTGTTGTGTATATTGACTGTATGTAAGGAATCCACGTTAATGGTAAGAATGATTCAAATGCCGTGGATCTTGGCGAGGTCTCCCTTACCCAGAATGCATTGTAAAGTGTAGCGGGTAATTCTTCGGCAAGTGAGGCACTCTCCCTGACGCGCCTTCACGAGATAAGACTGTTTCCCCCCTCTAAAAATAAAAGAGCCACGTATAAAGAAATAATCTCTGTAATTAAAGCAGTAAAAAGGCACAATGGTTTGGGGGGGGGGTTTCTCACGCATGTGGCGTTTTTTTTATCATTTTCCACGGCAAGTCAGCGAGAAGGGGGGGGGGGGAAGAAAAAAGAAAACAAGCAATCGTGACCATCTGCTTCTTGCAAAATCATGATGAGGCTCTTGAATATGCGAATGTAAGATGTGTTTTTTCAGATGTCATGTCTCTCCTTTGAGTTGTTAGCCTGGAGACAACAAGCAGTGCGCTGATTTACCTGTGTAATCCCAGAGTGTCACAGGTGTCAGACCTCACGGTTAGGATCCGCTCGCTTCCTGTCACAAATGGTTGGCGTCAGAGCGGGACAGCATGACCATTTGGCATATAAAAAAAAACTGGTTGGGGTTTGCGAGGACGGTCCGCGTGGCAGTGATACGACGGTGACAACTTGTCAAGCCGGAGGAGAGAAAAATAAAAAAACAATAAATGCAGAAATGAAAAAGAAGGAAAAAGAGAGAGTCCCCAATGTCAGCTCTCCTGAAATATTCATCTACGAGCTGCGAGGAACGAAAGGAGCAGACAATAGATGGCGTTTGGCCCCTTTCTGTTCTTGCTTTTACTAACTTTACTAACTTACTAACATTTATTTCTATGAAAAGATAATTTTCTGTACATAGTGTAATCCCGGGGGCTTGCAAAGCATTTGTGGGAATCCACCTTTAACGTGTTTATAGGTATTAATAGAGTTTAGGCATCATTCGGGGGCGGGTAGGAGGGGATGGTTGTAATTGTATACGTAGTCACGCTTGGGACTTTTAAAGACGTGGGACTGTTTTTTTATGGGGCGAGAGAGTCTAAAATAAAGATTTTTTTTTTCACAATGCGTCTTGAGCGTTTATTTAAGCTAGGAGTTTGGCGCGCCTTACACCCCCCAGACTGACGTATATTGAATGGAAGTGGTAATATGTTGACACGCTAGCCGTACATGCACAATGTAGCAATAATCTCAAAGAATCAACATATATTTAATTGTCAGTTGTCCTCTTAGCTCAGGTTTCCTCTCATACAAAGCAGACAGGGGGACTTGCGGCCAGGGGAGGGGGGCAGGAGGTCAGTTACCCTCCAGAACGATCTATCCATCTATCTCTCATGCTATCAGGTGGGCTGATAAAGTGGCACCAAGGGCAACTAAATTGTTTTTATCCCTCGGGCCAACAGTTGGACGTAATAATTACCCTTTGTGCATTAATAACCCAATCACTGCAGCAGGTTACAGACCCCTTGCCCACCTTTTACTTTACCCCTGGCTTCTCAGACTAAACACATGTTAAACAGCAATAACACCCTTTTATTTGTCACTGTGTGTACTGAGCATGCAGAAGACATGTCCAGGGCATGGAGAGTGAATGGGACGGACAGGTTATGATTCATTGTACTTTTATTGGAAGTTTGAAGCTGCCTTCGCTAAAGATGTACAAAGGGAAGATGAGAGTTTCTGTGTGTACAGTATCTACCGTTCAACCCTTCATTACAGAGAGCATCATCCTAATAAATCTTAATTCCCGTTTGCATTTGAGAATAATATAATTTGGAAGCGCTGGTTTTACACATTTGTTGTTGCAGTTTATCTGTTCAGATTTGAGAATTGATAAACATTTTGTAACTGTGTAAATCAATCTGGAAATGCATGTAACCAGGTTACTTCAATAGTCACTTTGGGAATAGCTACTTGTATTTATCTTTAGACACCATGCTGTATTTTATTCCACATTACTGCACAGTAATATTTGGATTGACAGAGAAAGACAGTTTAACACGAACAGAAGGAAAACTGCCAGCCCTTTAAAGTCTGTAATGGGCCTTACCCCGGCCATGTTATAAGAGAGTGTGACTTTAATATGCAGGGAGAATTCACATGGCAGGAAGATGAGTCATGTACCTGATTGTCAGCGTGTCACACACAGAGTAATGTGGCGTGTCAGTTTAACGGGCTGGGACACGTCAAACTCCTCAAGCTTGTGAGTCTCAAAAGAGTCACAGTTCACTGAAAAACACAGGTTTCCCAGTGCCCCGGGGGTCTCCAAAACCATCTATTTACTGCATGTGACAGTGGTTCAGCCGCCTCACTATTGGATGGGGCCAGGCACTCCGACGCCGCGGGTCAGCAAAGCAAGTTAGCGGATTGTTCTGCGATCCCGGACTGACGCGAATTAAATCTGATTCTTCCTTGGTTTGTTGGGTGACATATTTTGAATACAGATTGTATTTAGGTTTTTACACGTTACTTTATGTCAGAGACCAGCTGCTTTCAACGGTTGATGTGGAGGAGAGCAGATTATTTTCCCAGGAATATTATTTTTATATATATATTATTTTGCATAGGGAGAGGTATTATCAGAATGCTTGGTTGTATAGGGAGAGGTATTAGCAGAATGCTTGGTTGTATAGGGAGAGGTATTAGCAGAATGCTTGGTTGTGTAAGGAGAGGTATTAGCAGAATGCTTGGTTGCATAGGGAGAGGTATTAGCAGAATGCTTGGTTGTATAGGGAGAGGTATTAGCAGAATGCTTGGTTGTGTAAGGAGAGGTATTAGCAGAATGCTTGGTTGCATAGGGAGAGGTATTAGCAGAATGCTTGGTTGTATAGGGAGAGGTATTAGCAGAATGCTTGGTTGTATAGGGAGAGGTATTAGCAGAATGCATGGTTGTATAGGGAGAGGTATTAGCAGAATGCTTGGTTGTATAGGGAGAGGTATTAGCAGAATGCTTGGTTGTATAGGGAGAGGTATTAGCAGAATGCTTGGTTGTATAGGGAGAGGTATTAGCAGAATGCTTGGTTGTATAGGGAGAGGTATTAGCAGAATGCTTGGTTGTATAGGGAGAGGTATTAGCAGAATGCTTGGTTGTATAGGGAGAGGTATTAGCAGAATGCTTGGTTGCATAGGGAGAGGTATTAGCAGAATGCTTGGTTGTATAGGGAGAGGTATTAGCAGAATGCTTGGTTGGATAGGGAGAGGTATTAGCAGAATGATTGGTTATATAGGGAGAGGTATTAGCAGAATGCTTTGTTGGATAGGGAGAGGTATTAGCAGAATGATTGGTTGTATAGGGAGAGGTATTAGCAGAATGCTTGGTTATATAGGGAGAGGTATTAGCAGGATGCTTGGTTGTGTAAGGAGAGGTATTAGCAGAATGCTTGGTTGTGTAAGGAGAGGTATTAGCAGAATGCTTGGTTGTGTAAGGAGAGGTATTAGCAGAATGCTTGGTTGTGTAAGGAGAGGTATTAGCAGAATGCTTGGTTGTGTAAGGAGAGGTATTAGCAGAATGCTTGGTTGTGTAAGGAGAGGTATTAGCAGAATGCTTGGTTGTGTAAGGAGAGGTATTAGCAGAATGCTTGGTTGTGTAAGGAGAGGTATTAGCAGAATGCTTGGTTGTGTAAGGAGAGGTATTAGCAGAATGCTTGGTTATATAGGGAGAGGTATTAGCAGTAGGAAGAGGGAAGTGCTCATGCCATTGTACAGAGCACTGGTGAGACCTCACTTGGAGTATTGTACGCAGTACTGGAGACCGTATCTCCAGAAGGATATTGATACTTTGGAGAGAGTTCAGAGAAGGGCTACTAAACTGGTTCATGGGTTGAAGGATAAAACTTACCAGGAAAGGTTAAAGCATCTTAACATGTATAGCTTGGAGGAAAGACGTAACAGGGGGGATTTGATAGAAACATTTATACACATAAAGGGAATCAACACAGTAAAGGAAGAGAGTATATTTAAAAGAAGAAAAACTACCACAACTAGAGGACATAGTCTTAAATTAGAGGGGCAACGATTTAAAAGTAATATCAGAAGGTATTACTTTACTGAGAGGGTAGTGGATGTATGGAATAGCCTTCCAGCTGAAGTGGTAGAGGTAAACACAGTCAAGGAGTTTAAGCATGCGTGGGATAGACACAAGGCTATCCTAGATATAAGATAAGGTCAGGGACTAATGATAGTATTACATTACTGAGAGGGTAGTGGATGTATGGAATAGTCTCCCAGTAGAAGTGGTAGAGGTTAATACAGTGAAGGAGTTTAAGCATGCGTGGGATAGACACAAGGCTATCCTAGCTATAAGGCCGGGAACGGGGGACTAATAAAAGTACTCAAAAAAAATTGGGCAGACTAGATGGACCGAATGGTTCTTATCTGCCGATACATTCTATGTTTCTATGTTTCTATGTTTCTAATACCAAACAATATTCATCTGTCTGTGAAGGGGGCAGGCATCATTGCGGGTCTCCATATAGCAGAATGGGTTGGAAATGTAATCATGGTTATTAAGGAAGCCTAGTGGTGCCCAGTAATATTAAAAGGGGCAATCCAAAAATACATGTAGGTAAGTACTGCATCCTGCAACGTTACCTATCTCCTAAGTGCTGGGAATTGTACAACATACAGAAAGTAAGCTAGGAGGAACTGACCCACAAATACTTTATTTTGGTAAATAACTCAAGTTGAAGTAGGACACTCCCTGTAATAATAATAAAAAACAAAGGTCAATAATTCTTGGAATGAGTAGTAAATACCCCTCCAGTGGGAGCAGTAAGCGCTAAGGAATAGTAAGGAATTGGAGTGTAGCTGGGATGTGCACAAGGCTATCCTGAGGAGCAGATCAATGTTTTAGGCAGACTGCATTGGCTGATTGGTTTTTAGCATCTGCAGACACAGTCTCTGGGGTGTGAGGGGTAAGATTATATAACACAGATGCAGGTAACAGTGTAAATAAAATAAAAGTGTCAAAAAAGTTGAAAAGAAAGGTGCAATCCTTGTGACTGTATGTATTACAGTAATTGCACATTTGTTATATCATCTAATACAGAAACTGCTTTTATCACGACACAGATGTAAGGGGGGTGATTATACCCCTCACTTTGCACCAGTATCATGTACAGCTTTAATGCACGTTCTGTACAGGAATATGACTAAATGACATCACTTGTCATCATTACCAGAAATTCATCTCACTCTTTCATTTGGAGAGCACTGCTGTTAATAAATGATTATTGAGGCATGACACTGAAATGACTGAATAGAGGAATTAGAATTAGGTCAAAGCAAGTATGTTTTAAAGTGTGAAATTAAAGATCCCATTCATTTTAGTGCAGGAAGATTATCTCCTTTTTCAAGTCAAGGTGAGAGATCATTGATTCTCGCAGGGTGTTTGGGGTGAGAGATTGTATCGCTGCTGTTGGGGTGTAATCCAGGTATTCCTGGATCACTCTATGTGGATCCCTCTGATATGTTATGTTATGATGTAATCTGTGTAAACATGATTTGCTATTGTGTAAGGCTAAATGTCCTACTATGAAATCTATTTCTTTTGAACTGATAAAAAGCCCAAATTGCACTGTGCACGATTTTAACTAAAATGTCTTCATTCAGCTGGCGGTTCTAGCTGAGTTCAGGAAGTCACCGCAGCCACCATTTTGGATCCAATTTCAGGCCAAAGTTCTAAAAGTGATCTAAACATCAGTAACATTCTATTGGTTTCTATGGTGACATCAGAATAAACCTTCTATTGGTTTCTATGGTGACATCAGCAGTAACCTTCTATTGGTTTCCATGGTGATGTCAGCAGTAACATTCTATTGGTTTCCATGGTGATATCAGCAGTAACATTCTATTGGTTTCCATGGTGATATCATCAGTAACATTCTATTGGGTTCCGTGGTGATATCAGCAGGAACATTCCGTTGGTTTCCATGGTGATATCAGCAGTAACATTCCATTGCTTTCCATGGTGATATCAGCAGTAACATTCTATTGGGTTCCATGGTGATATCAGCAGTAACATTCTATTGGGTTCCATGGTGATATCAGCAGTAACATTCTATTGGGTTCCATGGTGATATCAGCAGTAACATTCTATTGGTTTCCATGGTGATATCTGCAGTAACATTCTATTGGATTCCATGGTAATATCAGCAGTAACATTCTATTGGGTTCCATGGTGATATCAGCAGTAACATTATATTGGTTTCCATGGTGATATCCGCAGTAACATTCTATCGGGTTCCATGGTGATATCAGCAGTAACATTCTATTGGTTTCCATGGTGATATCAGCAGTAACATTCTAATGGTTTCCATGGTGATATCAGCAGTAACATTCTATTGGCTTCCATGGTGATATCAGCAGTAACATTCTATTGGTTTCCATGGTGATATCAGCAGTAACATTCTATTGGTTTCCATGGTGATGTCAGCAGTAACATTCTATTGGGTTCCATGGTGATATCAGCAGTAACATTCTATTGGGTTCCATAGTGATATCAGCAGTAACATTCTATTGGTTTCCATGTGATGTCAGCAGTAACATTCTATTGGTTTCCATGGTGATATCAGCAGTAACATTCTATTGGGTTCCATGGTGATATCAGCAGTAACATTCTATTGGTTTCCATGGTGACATCAGCAGTAACATTCTATTGGTTTCCATGGTGATATCAGCAGTAACATTCTATTGGGTTCCATCGTGGCATCAGCAGTAACATTCTATTGGTTTCCATGGTAATATCAGCAGTAACATTCTATTGGGTTCCATCGTGGCATCAGCAGTAACATTCTATTGGTTTCCATGGTAATATCAGCAGTAACATTCTATTGGGTTCCATCGTGGCATCAGCAGTAACATTCTATTGGGTTCCATGGTGATATCAGCAGTAACATTCTATTGGTTTCCATCGTGGCATCAGCAGTAACATTCTATTGGTTTCCATCGTGGCATCAGCAGTAACATTCTATTGGTTTCCATGGTGATGTCAGCAGGAACATTCTATTGGTTTCCATGGTGATATCAGCAGTAACATTCTATTGGTTTCCATGGTGATATCAGCAGTAACATTCTATTGGTTTCCATGGTGATGTCAGCAGTAACATTCTATTGGGTTCCATGGTGATATCAGCAGTAACATTCTATTGGTTTCCATGGTGACATCAGCAGTAACATTCTATTGGTTTCCATGGTGATGTCAGCAGTAACATTCTATTGGTTTCCATGGTGACATCAGCAGTAACATTCTATTGGTTTCCATGGTGATTTCAGCAGTAAAATTCTATTGGTTTCCATGGTGACATCAGCAGTAACATTCTATTGGTTTCCATGGTGATATCAGCAGTAACATTCTATTGGGTTCCATGGTGATATCAGCAGTAACATTCTATTGGCTTCCATGGTGATATCAGCAGTAACATTCTATTGGTTTCCATGGTGATATTAGCAGTAACATTCTATTGGTTTCCATGGTGATATCAGCAGTAACATTCTATTGGTTTCCATGGTGATATCAGCAGTAACATTCTATTGGGTTCCATGGTGATATCAGCAGTAACATTCTATTGGGTTCCATGGTGATATCAGCAGTAACATTCTATTGGTTTCCATGGTGATATCAGCAGTAACATTCTATTGGGTTCCATGGTGATATCAGCAGTAACATTCTATCGGTTTCTATGGCGACTGCTCCACTTTTAGAACTTTGCCCCAGACATGATACGTTATCAGTAACCCTCTAAGCTTCATTTTGAAATTTGCAGACAGATCTGGTCACTGACGGCTCCTCCAGTGAGTAACACACGATTTTAAACTCAGTAGAGTCTAGCTCACTTTTGCTGATTAGAACTTAAAACAACAAACCAAACAATCAATAAGATATAAAAGCATGTGAGATCAGGTGAATAGGGCTAAACGAAGCCGCCTTCCGGCATGTATCCACTGACACCACAGGGCTAATCATTGTGTCCATCCTTGGTTAAAGAGCCATTACACTTGTTTTGCAGACTAGATGGACCCAGTGGTGTATCTTGGTTTTGTGCTGCCCTCGGCAGACAAAATTCAGACAACCCCCCCACCCAAGTTGCACACCTACGACATGCCCCATTACCCACATTGCACAGACATTAACTGCCCAATCCCCCCATTACATGCCCCCATCACCCACATTGCATGCACACCAAATGCCCCTGCTCTGATTGGCTGCTCAGCCAAGATGCATTGCTCAGGGTTACCCCACGGGCATCTACAAAGACCCACATCAGGCAAATTACACCTTTCGTGTTGATATTAATATATAATTGGAATTAATCTATAATAACAATTTGCTAATGACACCTTGCTCGTAGAAACGTTTATTTGCATTCCAATCCACAGGTGATGTAATAAACAGGGGACACGTCTGTCATTTGCCACCATCTCAGTGTATAGATACATTTTGATATTTGTCCATCTGTGGGATATAAAATGTTTGGGTGATCGAGTCCCTTTAATACACTCACTGGAAACATTACTCGTTTTATTACTTCAGTTCCAGGATTTCTCTTTCATTGTACTGTATTAAATGTTTTGTCATTCAGCCCTCTTCTTTTACATATCTCTGTGTCGGAGAATATTGAACCTTAACCACATTAACTTAAATCCAGTAACTCAAATTTTATACGTACAAACCTTTATTGCTCTTCTGCACTTTAAAAACTATGGCTATTCTCAGACAATTAATTAAGGATTTTAAAGTCAGCTTTATTCATCGTAGACCAATTAAACGTGACAGGGCCAAGTGTGCCTTACTCCCCACAAAGCACTTTCAAAATTTGCCTCACTTACTTTTTAGTCTAACAAGTCAAATGCGCAATTAACAAAATTATCCGGCATAAGGACAGGAGCCTGTGATCGTGGGACTGGGAGAGCAGGTGGATAAACATACTGGAGGAAAGGAGAGGGGAAAGAACTGGGAGGAGAGGGATTTATTTCAAACAACATTCATCAATGCATTCAAATCACACCGCAGGAGTTACACAGCATCCAATTATTGGGAGAGATGGGAGGCAGCGATGAATGATACAGGAGCCAGGCTCTATCAATTTATAAAATCCACTTTTAATAGTGTTAGATTACAATTCTATATGACAGATCAATACAGACATGTAATACATCATTACATCATACACACACACACACACACACACACACACACACACACACAGGATCTGAGATGGTATTACATCATTACATCATACACACACACACACACACACACACACACACACAGGATCTGAGATGGTATTACATCATTACATCATACACACACACACACACACACACACACACACAGGATCTGAGATGGTATTACATCATTACATCATACACACACACATACACACACACACAGGATCTGAAATGGTATTACATCATTACATCATACACTCACACACACACACACACACACACACACACTGGATCTGAAATGGTATAACATCATTACATCATACACACACACACACACACACACACACACACACACACACACTGGATCTGAAATGGTATTACATCATTACATCATACACACACACACACACACAGGATCTGAAATGGTATTACATCATTACATCATACACTCACACACACACTGGATCTGAAATGGTATAACATCATTACATCATACACACACACACACACACACACACACACACAGGATCTGAAATGGTATTACATCATTACATCATACACACACACACACACACACACACACACACACACACACACACACACACACACACACACACACACTGGATCTGAAATGGTATTACTTTAAAAAAAATGCTTTATTGTATTAAACCATCTGGGTGGGTGCAGTCTGGGTGCTGGGCAAGTCCTGGATGTGCAACCTGGGTGCTGAGCAAGTCCTGTATGTGCAACCTGGGTGCTCTGGCAAGAGCTGTGGAGGCAATCTGGCTGCGATCAGGAGGCTTAATACATAGGGTTGTGGGGCACATCGTGCATTGGAAAGGTTATGCCAGGATGGGGTGCAGTCTGGCAAGGATGGGTTGACAGTTGGGAGGTGCCGTGGGCCAACACAAAACCTGGTGTGCCTCTATTTGGACCTGGAAATGTAAAATGTAGTCAACTGACAGAGGCCATGAGAGTTATAGTGCATATGCAACTTGAACTGTATCACTATCAAATGTTATCAAGGGGCATCTGTATAATGATAACTTCTGGGGCAAAGTTCTACCAGTGATGTCATCAGCAGGAATATTCTATTGGTTTCCACAGTGACTGCAGAACATTCCATTGGTTTCCAAGAAGACTGCGGAACATTCCAATGATTTCCATGGTGACTGCAGAACATTCCATTGGTTTCCATAGTGACTGCGAAACATTCCAATGGTTTCCATGGTGACTGCAGAACATTCCATTGGTTTCCATGGTGTCTGCAGAACATTCCATTGGTTTCCATGGTGCCTTTGCTCCATAATTGTCCTTTATACAGAATCCTCAGTATCTTGTTTGCATTTCTGCTTTGAAAACATGTCCTTAAGTAAATTTTGGGGCAAAAACTTTAGAAGTGGAAGAATCTTTGATCATTTCTTTGATTTCCCTGGTTACTGTTTAGCCCTCACAGTCCTCTGGTCCCATTTCTGGTTATGATTGTATTATTATGGTGAGCTTGTTTAAACTCTTTGTTCCCCTTTCTTTGAAGGAATCTTTATGACCTGCAAATATATTTTATGTGCAAAACTATTTTTGCGCTTTGCTCCTATTGCAATGTACTAAACTTTTAACACTCAAATAGTACATACGAGCAAGTAGTGAATAAAAATGGTAAATTTTGCAAATATTTTTTCCACCTCTTTTGATAGCATCATAAAATATTTCATAAATATTTGCGTGTGCAAATATAATCGCAATTTATTAGCGCAACCTGAAAAATGTGCGCTAAATAAAATTAAACGGAAGAGGCGCAAATCAGGGAAAAACAAGCGCAAAATGTTACTCATGTTTTACCTACTTTTTTCCCTACTGCACTTGTTTTGATATTTGTGAAAGAACAAGTGAGGATTTGGCTCCTTGTTATTATCTTTGCTCTGCTCAGGGTGAATAATCACACTGGGAACATGTCTATGATATAGCACTCACCCAATGGCTCAAAGTGGCCAAAAACGTGGGGCAAGTAGGGTAGATCATGAGGCACAAGTGTGGTCGCGGACAATACAACACGCCAACTGCTGGGCCATGTGTTAATCAAATGACATGGAAGAGTGCGAATATCTCTCACTGCAGTTTCACACTTACAGACAATCTGGCCATCTTGGAAGACATATGGTTGCGAGCATTGTAATGTTTGCATTTAGGAAGGAATGAGATGGAGCAGGGAAATGCTCTGCTGTTTTTTTCCTCTTTGTGTGTGTGTGTGTGTGAGAGCAGACATCTCCGCTGTACCGGTATCGTGTCAATACACCAGGCCTTCTCCATCCATCATATCATCCAGTGTATGAATAGAGAGGAGGCATCAGCAATCTGTTATTGATTTCCCCCAGCCTGGGCTATTGTTCACCTAAGGCCGGCAGGAACAATTAATAAATGGAACAAAACACCCCATGCTTAACAATCACTTAGGAAACGTCGGCTGCTAAAGTTTAGTTAGAGCGAATGAGTACTGAGTGTTTCACGTCTGCTCCGTTATCTGGAGAAACACTGGTCCTGTTATATCATTTTGCATCAAACGGAAACAAATGTTGTCGTGTTGTGTAGCCATTAATATATATACATCTGTAAACACGCACTGTGCTGCAATACAGAGCACCGGATCCCAGCTCCAAAAAAATCGCTCTGCGGTGTTTACTGAGGACCTAGAACTTTCCAGAGACAGAGGTGATAACAGTCAACAACTATAAGAGACCCTGATGATGAAGAAGCAGGAGCATGTTTTAAAAAAAAAAACATTATATTTAAATTGAGCAATACTGTCAATGTAGAGCATCACAAATGTTCTACCTTGTGGGGGGTCTACTGGTTATGGCAGCACCTTATACCTTGATTTGCGAATGGGCATTTAAAACATGTCTCACGTAATTCATGCATTTGTTTGCAGTTCATCCAACACAAACATACATCTATTTTATACTTTCATTCGCTATATTCACAGTACAAACACATTTTTACAGACTTTAGGAGCCAGCAGGAGCCTCGCTCCTGGAATTTGGTCATGGTGTTACCCCTCCGTGGAGACCTTTTATACATTACGCTTCCCAAGTTTCCCCAACTTTAGGAGGGACAGTGCCTATTTTTGCCCCAAGTCCCTCTTTCCTAGCCTGGTGCTGCTATTTCCTAACAGTTTAGCTGTGTATGAATGTATCACATCGCACCAAATCCCATCGGGTCTAGGACACTTCTTCGCCGCATCTTCATCGCTGACAGTTCAGCGCGGCAGTTAGAACGCTGAACTGTCAGCAATGAAGAATAACGCGGCCGTTACACCGCGGCCGCGGCTATGTGAGAGCTGACAGTTCAGCGCTGAACTGTCAGCTCTTACAAATGTAAAAGTAAAACGAAAATACAACCCTTAATAAATGATTCCCCCCCAATAGTAACACTAAACACTAAACCCCAATACTAACACTAAAATTAACCCCAATACTAAAATTAACCCCAATACTAAAATTAACCCCCTAAACCCTAATACTAACCTCCAACCCCTAATACTAAAATTAACCCCCTAAACCCTACTAACCCTAATACTAACCCCCGAACCCTAATACTAAAATTAACCCCCTAAACCCTAATACTAACCCTAATACTAACCCCCGACCCCTAATAGTAAAATTAACCACTTACACTAAACACTAAATCTAATTCTAACCCCCTTAACCCTAGTTCTAAACAAACTAAAATCGGTAAAATACTTACCTTTAGCGATGAAATGTCCAGCGACGATCTGTCTTTTGCTGTAGAGTCGGCGGCATCGCGGCTGCTTGAAGAGTCCCATCCCCATCCCATCATCATATAGTGTGTTTAACATGCTCTCTGACACGCCCCCCCCCCCCCCCCCCAGAAAACTAAGTGTCCCTCCTTGGACATTGGAAATGTTGTGCACTTTACATGCGAGGATTCAGTTGCCCGTGGGAAGTAACACAATACTATATAACCAGATTGCCCATTCAGACACTGTAAGTAGTTTTTAGTTCATCACCTCTGAATAATGCTGATCAGACGAGCTCCATCACCAGGGGTTGTGTTGTTCTTTATCAAGGAGAGAGATGTTGTTAATCTCATTATCACCTTGTCAGCGCCCTCTGTCATCATATGCAAACGGTCAGGAGACTTCTGCAGAGTCAGTCAGGGTCTATATAACATTATGAACTCTGCGCCAGACCCCTGGCTTCCATTCTCTCAGCTGCCTGCAGGTCACATGATCCGAATAAACTATACATCCAGGCTTTCTTTATATAGGTCTACATATTAGGTCAGGCATATTCCCTAGGCACAAATCCTGTAAAAGGGGCTGTGTCAATCTAAACATTGATTATACTGTGACTGTAGATTAAATGATCTGTACATTGTGTGAGCAGAACTGCAACCAAATGCATCAAACATAAGAATTATGTGTCATTAGGTGATGTCACAAGCAGGAGTCAACCACAGATACATTAAAAGCATATATTACTTTATGCATCGGCTGCAATTCTACTAACACCATGAATAGATCATTTGTCAATTGTTTACATTTTTCTACATTCATAGTATGAGAAATGTTTATATATATTATTCTATACATTGTGCAGGGCCTGGTGAGTTTCTCCTGCTAGAAGAACAGAGTTGGTCCTGTATAATGCATTGTTATAAAGTGACAGTGTGTAAAGATGTAACTCTGCATTATCCATGGCCAGCTGAACTCTTTTATATATTCTTCTATACATTGTGCAGGGCCTGGTGAGTTTCTCCTGCTAGAAGAACAGAGTTGGCCCTGTATAATGCATTGTTATAAAGTGACAGTGTGTAAAGATGTAACTCTGCATTATCCATGGCCAGCTGAGCTCTTCTATATATTCTTCTATACATTGTGCAGGGTCTGGTGAGTTTCACCTGCTAGAAGAACAGAGTTGGCCCTGTATAATGCATTGTTATAAAGTGACAGTGTGTAAAGATGTAACTCTGCATTATCCATGGCCAGCTGAGCTCTTCTATATATTCTTCTATACATTTTGCAGGGCCTGGTGAGTTTCTCCTGCTAGAAGAACAGAGTTGGTCCTGTATAATGCATTGTTATAAAGTGACAGTGTGTAAAGATGTAACTCTGCATTATCCATGGCCAGCTGAGCTCTTCTATATATTCTTCTATACATTGTGCAGGGTCTGGTGAGTTTCTCCTGCTAGAAGAACAGAGTTGGTCCTGCATAATGTATTGTTATATAGTGACAGTGTGTAAAGATGTAACTCTGCATTATCCATGGCCAGCTGAGCTCTTCTATATATTCTATACATTGTGCAGGGCCTGGTGAGTTTCTCCTGCTAGAAGAACAGAGTTGGTCCTGCATAATGTATTGTTATATAGTGACAGTGTGTAAAGATGTAACTCTGCATTATCCATGGCCAGCTGAGCTCTTCTATATATTCTATACATTGTGCAGGGCCTGGTGAGTTTCTCCTGCTAGAAGAACAGAGTTGGCCCTGTATAATGCATTGTTATAAAGTGACAGTGTGTAAAGATGTAACTCTGCATTATCCATGGCCAGCTGAGCTCTTCTATATATTCTTCTATACATTGTACGGGGCCTGGTGAGTTTCTCCTGCTAGAAGAACAGAGTTGGTCCTGTATAATGCATTGTTATAAAGTGACAGTGTGTAAAGATGTAACTCTGCATTATCCATGGCCAGCTGAGCTCTTCTATATATTCTTCTATGCATTGTGCAGGGTCTGGTGAGTTTCTACTGCTAGAAGAACAGAGTTGGCCCTGTATAATGCATTGTTATAAAGTGACAGTGTGTAAAGATGTAACTCTGCATTATCCATGGCCAGCTGAGCTCTTCTATATATTCTTCTATACAGTGTGCAGGGTCTGGTGAGTTTCTCCTGTACAATGTCCCTGTACAATGTATAGTTATATAGTGAGAGGTTTGTCCCTATACAATGTATAGTTATATAGTGAGAGGTTTGTCCCTGTACAATGTATAGTTATATAGTGAGAGGTTTGTCCCTGTGCAATGTATAGTTATATAGTGAGAGGTTTGTCCCTGTACAATGTATAGTTATATAGTGAGAGGTTTGTCCCTGTACAATGTATAGTTATATAGTGAGAGATTTGTCCCTGTATAATGTATAGTTATACAGTGAGAGGTTTGTCCCTGTACAATGTATAGTTATATAGTGAGAGCTTTGTCCCTGTACAATGTATAGTTATATAGTGAGTGGTTTGTCCCTGTACAATGCATAGTTATTTAGTGAGAGGTTTGTACTCTGCACAATGTAAAGTTATATAGTGAGAGGTTTGTCCCTGTACAATGTATAGTTATATAGTGAGAGGTTTGTCCCTGTACAATGTATAGTTATATAGTGAGAGGTTTGTCCCTGTACAATGTATAGTTATATAGTGAGAGGTTTGTCCCTGTACAATGTATAGTTATAAAGTGAGATGTAAAAGTAATTAAACTGATCTCAGTCTCATTGTTTAGTGAATGGACTGATGAGAGTGAAGTGATAAGATCTTTAGGGATTTCACCCCACTATCTATGGCTGTTGGTCTTCACACCAGCATTGAGGACCTCTGAATGACGCCCTCATTTAAAGACCAAGTCAGTAGAGTGGTCCCAGTTAACATCACCCCTATTCATTGAGCCTTAAACCAAAAGGGTCCGCTCCCATTCAGCTGTATTGGAGAATTTTCCAACCTTGCAACGTTGGCCTTAAGTAGACCCTCAAGTGTCAGGCGGGGTTCATGGCAATCAATCGAGTTCCACCTATAAGAGGAACATGCATCTTTTAATGTACTTGCCCACTACACTCCCATTCTAGGGTCAAAATAAAACAACTCCTGCTTCTATTAAAGGAGCAAAACGTATTTTAAAAGAATATAAATCTCCAACAGGTTCTGGCTGTTCAGTCACATGAAGTCCGAGGATAACATACGTTCTTTTTTTTTCTCCCATTTGCAAAGTATCAGATTGTAAATTCCCTGGAATATAAATATTTGTAAAAGCCCATCTCCTGCTCAGTGTCCGATGATTGGCTCTGCCCTGGAATTCGCTCGTAGATCTGCCAGGGGCTGGTCCTATCCGCTGCCAAGTGTCAGATCAGTAACACTATTTTTTTTTATTTTACCAACTGAGCAGGAATGAGAGGGGAAAAAAAAAAAAGCTTCCCCTTAAGGTAGGATTTGACAGCTCACAGTGAATGTATCCGAGGGCCCTATAAATAAAAGCCTGATCACCCCCATTTAATGCAAGGCAGCCAAAAGACCACAAGACTCTCCAGCAAATTTTACATTCAAACACTCTCTAACCCACCTCCCACCCCCCGCCTTCCCCTAACAGAGTCACTAGTGTCAGCCGCAATAGATTTATATACCATTCATTCACGGCAAATACAAAAAAAGAAATAAATACCACCTCCCGTGGCCGGTCATGGTGGAAGGAGTTGCAGTTAGTCGGGAAGATAACAGCAGCAATGCCTCATTCGCCTATTCAATGGTGCACTTTAATAAGTAATAAATGCCCTTTGTTTGTGCTCGCGGAACAATGGCGCATATTAGGAAACGCTGCGGCGTGGAAGGGTGGGCGAATTTACAACGAGCGCCAGTAAAACATAACTCAGAGTTGGCTGACTGATAGATCAACTCTTATTGTGTGACCACTGGGGCGGCAAGGATTACAAAAGCCATATCTATAGCTACGTGTGGCTGACAGCAAAACAGTGCTAATTATGTACACGTTAGAGCCGAGGGGGGAGGGGGTCAGGGGGCAGACAGGGGGCAAGGAGGCAGATTTATTCCACGACAGCATTCATTATATTTTGGGGAGGGTATTTTTTTTTTTTTTTGATGTTTGAAGTTTCCTCTCCCTGCCAGAAAAGGGATCTGTTTTAGGCTTGCTCTATGGCAGGGTTGGGGAACCTGTGGCCCCTCCAGATGTTGCAGGACTACATTTCACAAACTCTTCCAGCCTCTTAGCTGAAAAAGCATCACGGGAGATGTAGTTCCCGATCCCTGCTCTATGGTAAGATTGGTAGCGGATGTGAGGGTCAACTGTTCAAGAAGAAGACAAGTCTAAAACATAACCTTCAGCACAACTTCCACGATATCAGTACAAGAGCTAAGGCTGGATTAGTGTCAATCGTCTGTGAGCCTGTAAGAATCATGGAGGCCAAACAGGTCTGTATTCATTGACTATAAATGCTCGCTGAGTGACGGATCAGACCCTGGCTGTTCATTCACTGGTCTTGTCGCTGCCGAGCTGGGATAATGGACGCACGTCCCAAGCATTTATAGTTAATGAGAATATGATAGAAACATTTAAATACATAAAGGGAATCAACACAGTAACGGAGGAGAGGATATTTAAAAGAAGAAAAACTACCACAACTAGAGGACATAGTCTTAAATTAGAGGGGCAACGATTTAAAAGTAATATCAGGAAGTATTACTTTACTGAGAGGGTAGTGGATGCATGGAATAGCCTTCCAGCAGAAGTGGTAGAGGTAAACACAGTCAAGGATTTTAAGCATGCGTGGGATAGACACAAGGCTATCCTAGCTATAAGACCGGGAACGGGGGACTAAAAAAAGTATTCAAAAAAATTGGGCAGACTAGATGGACCGAATGGTTCTTATCTGCCGACACATTCTATGTTTCTATGTAACATCCTAACAGTTCCCAAAAACAGAGTGACCTTGCGATCCCAGTACAGACACAACTGAGAAACAAACACAATCACCATCAAACGATAAACCAACAGAGCTTGGACTCGCGTTCATTTAAAGGGCATATCACGTCCACATCACAGATACCAGAACTTATCCTGTATAGCTGACAGGTGAACCGCTCACAAACCCAATGCGTTTCGCCCCAGGAAGCAGGAGTTACTCGTAGGCCGTTTCCCTTACATTTTAACTTACTATTCCCGCTAGTTGTGTTTGAATTCTGCGATCCCCATACCGCGCTACCCGTATAGTTACAATCATAAATCCATATTTTAAACAATCAAACACACATATCCTCCCACTGTTCAGTTCCCATCTCTGTGCAGCATTTCCCACCTCTCCTCCGTCAGTCCTGCAAATGTGATATTGCATACGTTAAAGACAACAAAGTAACTTTCCCGTTCCATTACTAAATATTATCATTATTAATTATACTCGTATGGAGTGCCAGCAAATTTCACAGAGTGACAATCAATCCATGTGGAAGTACAGGATACAGAAGACGGAGAGGGCCCTGGTCTGGAAAGCTCACAATCTATCTGGATTTTAGAGATCTGAATCTAGTTAAAGCCAAGGGATTGTTTCCTCATATACTCCTCTCAGGTTTTTCTAGGTTAGTGGGATGCAAAGTCTCCAAAAAAAAAAAAGAAAAAAAATATCCTAAATCTGCACACAGGAAACATCAAGCGGGGACTCCACTCCTAGCTTACTGCAACCATGGCCTCCCAACAGGTTTATTGGACATTATAATGAGGTGCTGAATCGTTCTGGCTTGGCATGGCGTGTCTATGTTACATTTGCATTGCGAGAGAAAAAAATATATATATAAGAGAGCGGGGAGGAAAAGAAAATTCACTCAGCATTTTTCTGCATATGACAAACCTCCTTAAAAATTCACATCCCCAAAGTGTGGAGCCCCCCGGTAATTGAAAGCCTGCCTCTCTGTTTGCTGTATAAAATCTTCTGTTTCCGTGAGATACTGCTATGCTATAATGTTTTAATGAAAACTTTAAAAAACTGTACACAGGACGCTGATAGATATGCAGACACATGTGTCTCTGGTGCACCCTTCCACACAGAAGAATGATCAGGGTAATTCTGCATTTTATCTGCATTATAAATTCTCGGCACTATTTTGAATGTATTAAGTTCATTCTCTTCCCTCTGTATCGCAGCCCAGTCACTTTCTTTAATGCCACTCTCTGCAGGAATCACAGACAAAGTCCCTTCCACCAAAACTTTCTGTCTCTTAAAATACTTGGAATAGCTGGGGATGAGATCTTTATGAGCAATGTCATTGGTAATCCATTATCATTTGGATGTTATGATATTAAAAGGTATATATTACCCCTGGTACTTAATGTTCTTTGGTAAGGATATATGAGACTGTGTGCTCATCGTTTTGATCTGGAGAGGATCTTATCTAGAACACAGCGTGGAGAAGTCACAGGTAGCGGTGAACTAAGGAGTCTCAAATGGGAAAAGGTCCTTCCTGAGATAGATGGATAACAATCGGTAACACCCACAGCGCTGACTGGGCAAGTGGGACTGGCAAGAGCTAGATCCGTAACTGGGAAGGTGGATTTGTAGGGCGTCTGAGATTCCCAGGGTTGGAGTCTAGAGCTACCTGGTTTATAGGTTCTAGACTTATTGGATTGTGCTGGAGGATGACAAGTAGACGGTTCCATGCATGTGGCAATACTTTATTCAGTGCATTGTTCGGGGCAATAAAGGCTCTGGTACCCAAGTATCTGTTAAAAAGTATCTGCAAAAAAATGAAGTTATGTTTAATTGAAGGATTGTACAAAATGTAGGCATTTTAAATAGAAATTCTTTAATGAAAGAATACAAATAAATTACCTTGTTAAGTCCTCTTTGCCCTGTTTAGCTGCATCAGGAGGCGGCCATGTTGTTTGGAATCTTGGGACAGATCTTCTTTCATCTAACCCAAGATTCTAAGAAGCATGTCCGCCCCCTGATGTGGAGTAAAATTATTTGCTTTATTTGTATACAAACTTGATACAATCTTGCTATTCAACGGAACTTCATTTTTTTGCCACCATTTGGGCATTTCAGAGCGCAGAGCAAAAACAACAAATCAGCTGGGTAACCTGAACTTGGAAAAGCTGCGTCAGTCAACATTTCCGCAAAAGACTTCAATAATCATCCAAAGGAATATTGGACACAGTGCCCAAGAGACAATCTCCTACTTTTTTACATGATGGACGTTGCATAACAAAATGATAGAGCTTTGTGGATTGTACGCGGGAACTTATTGTCAGGTGACTGGACATCATATGCGGTAAGAACAGGATGGGACCGATTCGACTTCCACCATTTATTCCACAACTTCATTGGCTGTGCTGATATGAGTGCGGGTTCATCCCTCCACTTTAAGTGTATCTGTGGCGCCTCCTGTTTATGACATCACCTAGGAAATGTGTCATTTGCATATGAAGCCACAGAGTGATGTCATAAGCAGAAGACACCATAGGCCCAATTAAAACGTATTTTTCACCTATTGTATGAATTTGCTTTTCAATTTTGAAAACACAAAATATGGATAAAATGTCAGCATTATTTATGCCCTACATAAGCAATGTTGAGGTTGACCCCTTGACCTTCCTTATTACCCCCATTGCCATAACAATGACACTGGGCAGTAGTACCAACCCAGACATCCCCCATTAGAGCCGATCTGTTTGCAAATCCTGTTTCCCCGGCAGGCTATAACAGTGACGCAGCTTCCAGCCTGGAAATATAAATACTGGATTTGCACCAGGCAGTCTAGTCGTCTCCCGCGCTGACACCAGATACCTGTGATTTAAACCTACCTCGCGTCTTGCTCAAACAGGAAAGATATCTCGCTGCCTGGGCTTCCCGCTAGACACCCTGATTTTTTATGTCTTTTTATTCCCTACACCTGTTTAATGGCTTCCCACAGAGGCTCTGTGACAGGGAGGCAAAATATAAAATACACCGGGGAGAGAGAAGTGGGTGTACGAGGGTTTACCTGTCACTAGACTAGAAAACAAAACATCTTTTGTGACCTTGCTTGGTGTCTAGGAAAAGCCTGCTTTATAGATGACTTGCAAACCGTAACCCATAATGTCAAAAGACAAAAAAAAATAGAGTGCGCAACCTGACATGTAGCAACAAACTAAAAAGTGTGTTGTGTGTGTGTGTGTGTGTGTGTGTGTGTGTGTGGGGCAAGGTTCAGTTATTACATTTTTAATCAGCCCTAATCCCAGCAGAGTCTAACAAATAGGCTGTGTTATTTCTATAGATCACGCTAAGTAGCCGTGTGTAAGGGAGCAGGAACATTTGTACCCCCTGTGGGAGAAATGACCGGCCACTAATGGAAAGCTAGGCCACCGGCGAGCCATTCGTCGTAAGGCAGGGTATAATAATAATAAGGAGTGAGCCTCTACGCTAGATGGCTTTATTTTTCAGATGGCTAATCTGCCAGCGACTAATGGGCAATATTGTCCATTAATCCCAGGCTCTATTTGATGCAGTGCAGACTGTGACATATCAGCTGACATGGGTTGACCTCCACGCTCCTTTAAGTAAGCAGTGGTAAAGGCAACCTGATTGCTTGTAGTAGATAAAGCAGTCATGTACAGACAGCCGTCGCAGTGTCATTTCCCTTTAATGCAGTCCTTGCTCAAAGACCCTGCTTGGTGGCGGTATCCTCTCTCTCTCTCTCTCCGAGGCAGCTAGCACTTTGCAATGACAGAAGACGCACACCACAACTAGAGGACATAGTCTGAAATTAGAGGGGCAACGATTTAAAAGTAATATCAGGAAGTATTAGTTTACTGAGAGGGTAGTGGATGTATGGAATAGCCTTCCAGCAGAAGTGGTAGAGGTTAATACAGTGAAGGAGTATAAGCATGCATGGGATAGGTATACGGCTATCCTAGATATAAGATAAGGCCAGGGACTAATGAAAGTATTACTTTACTGAGAGGGTAGTGGATGTATGGAATAGTCTTCCAGTAGAAGTGGTAGAGGTTAATACAGTGAAGGAGTTTAAGCATGCATGGGATAGGTATAAGGCTATCCTGGATATAAGATAAGGACAGGGACTAATGGAAGTATTACATTACTGAGAGGGTAGTGGATGTATGGAATAGTCTTCTAGTAGAAGTGGTAGAGGTTAATACAGTGAAGGAGTTTAATCATGCGTGGGATAGGTATAAGGCTATCCTAGATATAAGATAAGGTCAGGGACTAATGAAAGTATTACTTTACTGAGAGGGTAGTGGATGTATGGAATAGTCTTCCAGTAGAAGTGGTAGAGGTTAATACAGTGAAGGAGTTTAAGCATGCGTGGGATAGGTATAAGGCTATCCTAGATATAAGACAGGGCCAGGGACTAATGAAAGTATTACATTACTGAGAGGGTAGTGGATGCATGGAATAGTCTTCCAGTAGAAGTGGTAGAGGTTAATACAGTGAAGGAGTTTAAGCATGCATGGGATAGGTATAAGGCTATCCTAGATATAAGATAAGGCCAGGGACTAATGAAAGTATTACATTACTGAGAGGGTAGTGGATGTATGGAATAGTCTTCCAGTAGAAGTGGTAGAGGTTAATACAGTGAAGGAGTATAAGCATGCATGGGATAGGTATAAGGCTATCCTAGATATAAGATAAGGCCAGGGACTAATGAAAGTATTACATTACTGAGAGGGTAGTGGATGTATGGAATAGTCTTCCAGTAGAAGTGGTAGAGGTTAATACAGTGAAGGAGTATAAGCATGCATGGGATAGGTATAAGGCTATCCTAGATATAAGATAAGGCCAGGGACTAATGAAAGTATTACATTACTGAGAGGGTAGTGGATGTATGGAATAGTCTTCCAGTAGAAGTGGTAGAGGTTAATACAGTGAAGCAGTTTAAGCATGCATGGGATAGGTATAAGGCTATCCTAGATATAAGATAAGGTCAGGGACCAATGAAAGTATTACTTTACTGAGAGGGTAGTGGATGTATGGAATAGTCTTCCAGTAGAAGTGGTAGAGGTTAATACAGTGAAGGAGTTTAAGCATGCGTGGGATAGGTATAAGGCTATCCTAGATATAAGATAAGGCCAGGGACTAATGAAAGTATTACATTACTGAGAGGGTAGTGGATGTATGGAATAGTCTTCCAGTAGAAGTGGTAGAGGTTAATACAGTGAAGGAGTTTAAGCATGCATGGGATAGGTATAAGGCTATCCTAGATATAAGATAAGGCCAGGGACTAATGAAAGTATTACATTACTGAGAGGGTAGTGGATGTATGGAATAGTCTTCCAGTAGAAGTGGTAGAGGTTAATACAGTGAAGGAGTTTAAGCATGCATGGGATAGGTATAAGGCTATCCTAGATATAAGATAAGGTCAGGGACTAATGACAGTATTACTTTACTGAGAGGGTAGTGGATGCATGGAATAGTCTTCCAGTAGAAGTGGTAGAGGTTAATACAGTGAAGGAGTTTAAGCATGCATGGGATAGGTATAAGGCTATCCTAGATATAAGATAAGGTCAGGGACTAATGAAAGTATTACTATACTGAGAGGGTAGTGGATGCATGGAATAACCTTCCAGTAGAAGTGGTAGAGGTTAATACAGTGAAGGAGTTTAAGCATGCGTGGGATAGGTATAAGGCTATCCTAGATATAAGACAGGGCCAGGGACTAATGAAAGTATTACATTACTGAGAGGGTAGTGGATGCATGGAATAGTCTTCCAGTAGAAGTGGTAGAGGTTAATACAGTGAAGGAGTTTAAGCATGCATGGGATAGGTATAAGGCTATCCTAGATATAAGATAAGGCCAGGGACTAATGAAAGTATTACATTACTGAGAGGGTAGTGGATGTATGGAATAGTCTTCCAGTAGAAGTGGTAGAGGTTAATACAGTGAAGGAGTATAAGCATGCATGGGATAGGTATAAGGCTATCCTAGATATAAGATAAGGCCAGGGACTAATGAAAGTATTACATTACTGAGAGGGTAGTGGATGTATGGAATAGTCTTCCAGTAGAAGTGGTAGAGGTTAATACAGTGAAGCAGTTTAAGCATGCATGGGATAGGTATAAGGCTATCCTAGATATAAGATAAGGCCAGGGACTAATGAAAGTATTACATTACTGAGAGGGTAGTGGATGTATGGAATAGTCTTCCAGTAGAAGTGGTAGAGGTTAATACAGTGAAGCAGTTTAAGCATGCATGGGATAGGTATAAGGCTATCCTAGATATAAGATAAGGTCAGGGACCAATGAAAGTATTACATTACTGAGAGGGTAGTGGATGTATGGAATAGTCTCCCAGTAGAAGTGGTAGAGGTTAATACAGTGAAGGAGTTTAAGCATGCGTGGGATAGACACAAGGCTATCCTAGCTATAAGACCGGGAACGGGGGACTAATAAAAGTACTCAAAAATTGGGCAGACTAGATGGACCGAATGGTTCTTATCTGCCGACACATTCTATGTTTCTATGTTTCTATATGGGTTTTCGGGCCGATATAAGCAGTCAGTCGTTATCCATTTAACCCCCTGGCTGCTGCTCGCAATAGCAATACGATGCAGCGTGTCGAGTTTCCTGCGGCTTAATTATGTTCCGTCTTGCAGGGTTTAAGGGACCCTGTCACCTAAACATTGCTCACACTGTAAATACAGGGACTTAAACCCCCAAATAAGGGTGATGTATTTATATACAGGAAAACCTTAAAGGGACCCTGCCACCAAAACATTGGTTTTACTGTGCAGAACCAAACACATTATCCAAAATGATCTATACATTGGTGGTGGCGGAATTGCAAGAAAATGCATAAATTAGGAGGAAAAATGTGTGTTGAATGCGTCTGTGTCATCTTCTGCTTATGACATCACCTGTGGTTTGCGGACCTTAGTGATATCCTAAGCAGAAAACATTTAGAACACGATTCTCCTAATTTATGCATTATTGCATTCTGTTGATACAGGGTAGAAATCATTTGGGATATTTTTGGATTCTCTGAAATTCACAGTTAAAAATCAACATTTAGCTGGCAGAGACCCTCTAATACTCCCTCCTGGCTGTAAAATAAAATATTAACTAAGCTTCAAGCTTTGATTTGAGGACCAGCTACCGGGCGGTCTGCGTTTGGATGGGATTTGCTCCTTCCCTGGTCATTTCTGAGTGTATTTAGCAGTACACTGAGGGATATTTACAGTCGGTAGCTCCCAGCCAGGCGCCATATTGTGCCAGAGAGCGACCCACATAAAGGATGTGATATTAGGAGCTTATAACGGTGTGTTATGTGTTAGTGGAATTTGGGTTGGGTCACAACAGATGTGGTCTAAAGAAAAAATGCAATTTTTTAGCCATGGGGATTCTATCAGCAAACAACTCTGATTCAATTTGCTGTGATTTATGTACAAAGCTCACTTTGGTTTATGCTGAAAATGAGAACGGTGAGTTACCGAGAAATGGGAATAAAAATGCTGCATTATTTAGTAGGACGGGTACCATCCACCAACACAATAACCAACACCGAACCAGAATCCCTGCAGAGTGGAGCAGTAGCCCCATAATCTGTTATAAGTCCATGTAAGATAAACTCTGAGGTGCTTAATAGAAAAGTATTTCTAGACTGTATATACATATCTTTGTATTAATTACCCCAAATATTGTTATTCATATAGTATTGCAAGGTCAGCAGTGTCAATGGCAAGGTCACCAGTGTCAGTGGCGAGGTCACCAGTGTCAAGGTCATCAGTGTCAAGGTCACCAGTGTCAGTGGCAAGGTCACCAGTGACAAGGTCACCAGTGTCAGTGGCAAAGTCACCAGTGTCAAGGTCACCAGTGTCAGTGGCAAGGTCACCAGTGTCAAGGTCACCAGTGTCAGTGGCAAGGTCACCAGTGTCAGGGTCACCAGTGTCAAGGTCACCAGTGTCAGTGGCAAGGTCACCAGTGTCAGGGTCACCAGTGTCAAGGTCACCAGTGTCAGTGGTAAGGTCACCAGAGTCAGTAGCAAGGTCACCAGTGTCAGTGGCAAGTTCACCAGTGTCAAGGTCACCAGTGTCAAGGTCACCAGTGTCAGTGGCAAGGTCACCAGTGTCAGGGTCACCAGTGTCAAGGTCACCAGTGTCAGTGTTAAGGTCACCAGAGTCAGTAGCAAGGTCACCAGTGTCAGTGGCAAGGTCACCAGTGTTAGTGTCAAGGTCACCAGTGTCAGTGTCAAGGTCACCAGTATTAGTGTCAAGGTCACCAGTGGCAAGGTCACCAGCAATAGTAGCAAGGTCACCAGTATTAGTGGCAAGGTCACCAGTGTCAGTGGCAAGGTCACCAGCGTTAGGGGCAAGGTCAAACTCCATCATTAAATTGTCCATCACAGTAAATGTCCTTTCTCTGTCTCAGTTATTAAGCGTGTGTGGAATGGGTGAACGTCATGGACTGTATGTCTTTGTTCACCCTAATAAACCATGTAACTATGGTGTCTATCCTTGAGCGTGCATGTTCAACGGTTTGTGGACACAACTCAGCTTTAATACAGAAACCAACACCGACCTCGGAGTCTGTCAGTGTAAAGTTCCTGTGCTGTCTCCTGTTTATGACATCACCGGCGGCTTGGTATGTGTCAGTTCTACACCAAGACACAGACATTAAAAAAAAAACATATATTTTTCCTCTTATTTTATGCATTTGCTGCAATTCTTTAAAACAAACTTTAGATCATATATCATTCATTCTTTTTATTCTCTACATTCACAGGATAGGCAATGGTTGGGCTGACAGAGTCCCATTGAACCTGTCCCTATTCTTTCGATCCTATAGCGTATATAGCTGAATCCTGGTGGCAGAGAATTTGCAGAGCAGCAGACAATCGGTAGAAATGTCCAATCTGCAGAGCGCGTGCTGCCCAGATACTTGGGAGGGGCGCTCTTTATTAAAAAATGTTGATTGTTCGGATTAAGACTCAACCAGGTCACACATTCCTAATTACCACTGACAATCTTTACCATCAGGCGAGGCCCACGAGTGGAGCTATATTACATCCCTCCATCTCATTTATCTTCACCGCTTATGGCTCCGTTGTGGTCAGCACACTGTGAGCTTGTTGGACTTTTAATTATAAGCACATCATAAATGTGGCTGACGGGGCAGAAGCCAAGCTCGCAAGCTCCTGGGATCACGCACACTGTACATAAATGTGAGAAAACATGTACAGTGACGTGTTACAGACTAGAGAGACTTGGAGGGGGGAGGCGCCTGTGTTTAATTATAAGGATAGAAAAAAAAGTACAATATTCAGGTGTTTTGTCTATCAGTCTCTGTACCTTATCTGTCAGTATATCTGTCTATCAGTCTCTGTACCTTATCTGTCAGTATATCTGTCTATCAATCTCTGTACCTTATCTGTCAGTATATCTGTCTATCAGTCTCTGTACCTTATCGGTCAGTATATCTGTCTATCAATCTCTGTACCTTATCTGTCAGTATATCTGTCTATCAATCTCTGCACCTTATCTGTCAGTATATCTGTCTATCAATCTCTGTACCTTATCTGTCAGTATATCTGTCTATCAGTCTCTGTACCTTATCTGTCAGTATATCTGTCTATCAGTCTCTGTACCTTATCTGTCAGTATATCTGTCTATCAGTCTCTGTACCTTATCTGTCAGTATATCTGTCTATCAATCTCTGTACCTTATCTGTCAGTATATCTGTCTATCAATCTCTGTACCTTATCTGTCAGTATATCTGTCTATCAATCTCTGTACCTTATCTGTCAGTATATCTGTCTATCAGTCTCTGTACCTTATCTGTCAGTATATCTGTCTATCAGTCTCTGTACCCTATCTGTCAGTATATATGTCTATCAATCTCTGTAACTTATCTGCCAGTATATCTGTCTATCAGTCTCTGTACCTTATCTGTCAGTATATCTGTCTATCAATCTCTGTACCTTATCTGTCAGTATATCTGTCTATCAGTCTCTGTACCTTATCTGTCAGTATATCTGTCTATCAATCTCTGTACCTTATCTGTCAGTATATCTGTCTATCAATCTCTGTACCTTATCTGTCAGTATATCTGTCTATCAGTCTCTGTACCTTATCTGTCAGTATATCTGTCTATCAATCTCTGTACCTTATCTGTCAGTATATCTGTCTATCAGTCTCTGTACCTTATCTGTCAGTGTATCTGTCTATCAATCTCTGTACCTTATCTGTCAGTATATCTGTCTATCAGTCTCTGTACCTTATCTGTCAGTGTATCTGTCTATCAGTCTCTGTACCTTATCTGTCAGTATATCTGTCTATCAATCTCTGTACCTTATCTGTCAGTATATCTGTCTATCAGTCTCTGTACCTTATCTGTCAGTATATCTGTCTATCAATCTCTGTACCTTTTCTGTCAGTATATCTGTCTATCAATCTCTGTACCTTATCTGTCAGTATATCTATCAATCTCTGTACCTTATCTGTCAGTATATCTGTCTATCAATCTCTGTACCTTATCTGTCAGTATATCTGTCTATCAGTCTCTGTACCTTATCTGTCAGTATATCTGTCTATCAGTCTCTGTACCTTATCTGTCAGTATATCTGTCTATCAATCTCTGTACCTTATCTGTCAGTATATCTGTCTATCAATCTCTGTACCTTATCTGTCAGTATATCTGTCTATTAATCTCTGTACCTTATCTGTCAGTATATCTGTCTATCAATCTCTGTACCTTATCTGTCAGTATATCTGTCTATCAGTCTCTGTACCTTATCTGTCAGTATATCTGTCTATCAGTCTCTGTACCTTATCTGTCAGTATATCTGTCTATCAGTCTCTGTATCTTATCTGTCAGTATATCTGTCTATCAATCTCTGTACCTTATCTGTCAGTATATCTGTCTATCAGTCTCTGTACCTTATCTGTCAGTATATCTGTCTATCAGTCTCTGTATCTTATCTGTCAGTATATCTGTCTATCAATCTCTGTACCTTATCTGTCAGTATATCTGTCTATCAGTCTCTGTACCTTATCTGTCAGTATATCTGTCTATCAGTCTCTGTACCTTATCTGTCAGTATATCTGTCTATCAGTCTCTGTATCTTATCTGTCAGTATATCTGTCTATCAATCTCTGTACCTTATCTGTCAGTATATCTGTCTATCAGTCTCTGTACCTTATCTGTCAGTATATCTGTCTATCAATCTCTGTACCTTATCTGTCAGTATATCTGTCTATCAGTCTCTGTACCTTATCTGTCAGTATATCTGTCTATCAGTCTCTGCACCTTATCTGTCAGTATATCTGTCTATCAGTCTCTGCACCTTATCTGTCAGTATATCTCTCTATCAATCTCTGTACCTTATCTGTCAGTATATCTGTCTATCAGTCTCTGTACCTTATCTGTCAGTATATCTGTCTATCAATCTCTGTACCTTATCTGTCAGTATATCTGTCTATCAGTCTCTGTACCTTATCTGTCAGTATATCTGTCTATCAGTCTCTGTACCTTATCTGTCAGTATATCTGTCTATCAGTCTCACATTCACATGGAGCTTGGAGCCACCAATCTGCCATTTGCGTGATGCATCCATAGAGCACCATTGAAAAGACTTTCACCCCAATGGGCTGCCATTTCACAGTACAGCAGAGAGTAGTGCTATCTTTCACTGATGTGTGTGCACTACTTCCCGGGGAGCTCATCCTCCCCAGCTGCACTCTCTGCAGAGAAAGGTGACATGTTTTTGAGTGTGGCTCTCTAGCAGCATTTATTCTTTCCTATAATAGCACTCTTACATTTCATTATCTAGTTGTTGTTTATTTATTTTTTTAAATTGCGACCTGCGTCAGTGCTTGGTAGTAAGCCAAGGCAGAGGTAAAGTTAAACCTTTCATGATGCGTTGTGTACAATTAAATCCGCGGTAGAATGATTACTTTATATCTGATCTCATGTCACACGGCAAGTCCCCAAAACTAGCAAGTCACAGGGCGCCAATTAATAGACAAGGAGTTAATAATAACTTTGCTTTAGACAAAGGGAAAACGTATTGATTGATGCATGGCGGTAGAGTTTAACCCATTCACATCTCAGGACAATCTATACGTCCGCAAGTGAGCGACACAATCATGAATACCGGGGCAGAGCTAAAAAGGGGTGGAGTCATTTAAGACTGTGCCATGTCACATGACATTCCTCGACCCCGAGAGATTAAACTCCAGCTTCCCCAGCAGAGGTTCTGGGAGTCTGGAGCTCAGTTCTATTCTTTTCGTTTTTTTATATCTAGTATAATACTAGCCATAGCCAGTATTAATGCCGGGACATACCCAATTTGACAAGACATAGTTATGGCATTAACACTGGCATCAATTCTATTATTTATTTCTTTTTAACCAACCTGCCACTAAAATACTGGAAGGATGAAAACCCCATAGGCAAGAGTTTTGGGGCAGTTTTGGGGCCCAGCACAATCGGGCTAGCTCAAATGCCACTACAGGTCATAAGAAGAAAAACTGCATAGTACTGAATGAGCCCTCTACTTATAGGTCTATCAGGGACAGACATGTAAGAGTGTTAGAATGTTAGATGAGACGTAGGAATATCTCTTCTCAAGATTCTAAACATGTCGGCCCCCGGATAGAGCTGTAAGAGCAAAGAGTGCTCAAAAAGGTGATTTATTTGTATTCTTTAACTAAAGCATCAACACCAACACTTTCGATTAAGCATGAGTTCATTTCTATCCTATAGTTAATCCTTAAGGACAAATAAAATGTAATTTTTTTTACTTGCTAGAAAAGTTATTGTTATTGAGTGTAGCATGGGGGTCAAATGGCAAATAAAAGTTACCTTTCCTTTACCCCATACCCAGAATCTGTTTGATCCAGTCACCGACTGCCACTGACATTCAAACTTTCTTCCAATGACCATGGCCACAAATGACACCTCCTTGGCATATCAGTGTGTTCTGGATTATAGGAGGTGCTTAACGCACATTCACCGTATACCCTCTACCATGCTGCTCGCTTGCAGGAATAGTTTGCTATTTTCTAATTACATGTTTTACTCCTTACCATCACAGCATACCTGCTACGTCTGCAAACAAACACACACACACACACACAAACACACACACAAACACACACACAAAACAATAATTAAAAATGCATTGTTTGTGAGAAGAGCAAATACTCAGCAAAATACTCACAACTCGAAATAAAAATCAGGAACCTGCTCTTTGTATTAAAAAAAAGGGAAGAAGTATAAGAGGAGGGGGGTTAGGGGGGACTTCAAATTCCTGTGTGAGAAAGCAAAAGAGAAATAAAGAAAGGAAATGTGTATGCAAAACCATAACCAATGTCATCTTTGAAAGCAAATGTCCTCTGCGGTACAGAACTATGTATGTCTATACCTCCCCAGCAGACTTGGAACAGGGAGAAGACAAAGAGTTGAATAATAAAGCACGCGGTTCGCAAAGGGCTCAGAGGGGGACGCTGAAGAGTGGCTATCATGTTGGCAGATAAATCCTACCCACAATTATTCATTCCTAGCCTCTTGACATGTAGATTAATGAGTTTGATAACTGAGGCTTACAAGACATAGAGAATTCAACCCGTTCTCACAGATCTCTTCCCTACGTAGCGCTTCAGGTCTTGGGAGCAAGATTTTTTTTTTTTTTTTTTTTTTTTATAAAAAATAGAAAAAGCAGAATAAAAACCATAAAAAGAAGCAACAAAAATCAATACCTTTGCAGTGGTCACAAACATTTTTTTTAATTTTTTTTTACAATGGAAGTAAAATGAATAAGTTATAGTTTATTGTGTTTAAACATTCCAGCACAGGAAGTTAATGCCACAACCACCATTTGTTATAGAGAACCTGTGTTTTTACCCTTTTATAAATATCCAGACTAGAGCTTCTGCCCAACGCAGCACTGAAAGGCGTCTGAATCTTTACACTTATTATAAAATGGTCAGTCAACTGGCCTTGATGGCCTAGCTAAGGCATTCAATGGACATAGGCGGTCTCAGTGGTGGGTGCAAACGCACTAACAGGACGTAAACAATGTATACACTATAATATATCACAATAAAAACAGTACATGGAAATATACATTACACACATATCACAAAGAGTCATATACTGTGAGTGGTGGCCCCTAAAATTTTACCTGTTCCTCTGCCATCATACAATCAGCTTCCTTTCAACTAGGGGATTTAGCTACACAACACTTAAACCCACCAGAAGATATGGCAACCTGATATGAGTTCATGTTACCATAATCCCCTACATGTCATCTTGTTCCCTCCAGTCAGCACCAGTGCCCAGAGTGCACACAAAAAATCTTATTGTCTGGGCATTCAGCTATTCCTCTTCATTATCTGTATGATGTAAACCACTCAACATACCAGAGTGGCTCTGGACTACAAATCGAGAAAGCAGCAATCTTATAGAAAGCTAAAGGTTTGTAGTCTAAAATAGGATTAGGAGAGATTACCATCTCGACAGCGAGACATCAGAGATTGACTGTTTTGCAAGCTTCTTGCCATCCCGTGAGGACCCGATCAAGAGTTAGGGGATATGTTATACTATTTCTACTGCACAGCTCAACAAGTATCAGGTTACCTGGCTGAAAATTGGGATCCTCGACCCTAAATTAGGATCTGTTAAAATGCAAATCATTCAGAAGGCAGATGTGCGCATGTGTCCATTAAAATGTTCCATAAGGTGTGATCAGACTTCTGAAAGCAGCTCTGGAGTGGGAAGATAATAAATGTCTAGAATGAGATCTCTGTGAGCCCCTTTGTAACATGTATAGAGCTCACTGAACTTAGAAGCCCCCATGAAATAATTTTCGCTGTAAAACTACCACAGCACTGTAGAATGTCTTAAAGAAAAAGTTTTGAAACGTGTAACATATATAAAATAAGCTGGGTGGAAGTGCCCCATTAATGAGGTGTGCTATAACCCAAATATTTAGAATTAGATTGACTGTAGCATTATCTTCACACAGACCACAAGCAATAGAACACATGTGATTTTGCTGTATCTGACTCGGGGGGGAAAAAAACATTTAAAATGTCTAAAAAGTGTTCTGCATTAGAAATGAAGAAATTCATGCAAGAAAAAGGCTCAAAAAAAAATGTGTTAAACAAAAAAAACAACATGAATTATCCAGCCGCAGAGAAGCAACACAAATAATAGTTCCTTAGCAAAATAAATGAGGAAAGGGCAACAGTTTATTTATTATTGTTCAGGCAAGCCTACAACAGCAAAAATGTTTATTCTTGATTACTAAGCATCTTTAAGTTCTTTCATTATACACCTGGATGAGAGAGACGCCCGGCCAGCTGTTCCAAATCCATTTCTTTTACCTGTCTTTATTGCAGCCGGAACGTACAGAGGATGAAGGGTTATACATCAGAGAGAGAGAGAGAGAGAGAGAGAGAGAGAAAATCCGCCAATCTTAAAACCAGCGCAATACACGCGAATGCGCTGTTATATCGCAAGCACTCTGTGATGGCCAGCTCTGGCCAGGAAGGTGATTAAAGCAAAGCTATTGACAGTACAAATAATTTACTGGTCATTGGACCACTGTGTTGGGAAAACAGGTTGGGTTTAACCCAAGTCAAATGAGCCCTCCCCAAAAAAACAAACTTGGAGTGCAGTATATCACCAATGAACTTGATATTCACTGGCCAGTCATGTCCAATACGTCCAAACACCCCCCAAGCAATATTGTGTTTTAAATCCCTGGGGATGCCATAGACAGGACAAGGGCAGGTTACAAATGCTGCCTTGATACCAGCATCCCCTCTGGCCAAGAATGGAAGTGCATGGCCTTTGTGAAATATCTGCTGTGACCTTGAAACAAACTTGCCACTTAGTATATTATGGTACAGTCATCAGTTTAATTAAGATCCTCACATAATCAGCAAAAGCTACAAAAAAAAACCCATCTACAAACAGTTTTGGAAGCATGTAGCTCCTTGCCCTCAGACAAAATTACAAGAAATGTCTCATCACGAAGGCTAGTGGTATATATACTTCATGATCAGCTGATTTAAGAAGTTCCCGATGAATGAAGATACAGGAAAAATAGACGAAAATATTCTTAAACGGGACCTCATTGTAAAGATGGAATCAGTTTCCATTGTGAAAAATGCTCTCTCTCTATAATCACTAGGGAGATCAGTCAAAATATAAAATGTTCTGTAGAAGACAATCTTATCTTGTCATGTAATAACATTCCATGAACAACCTAATGTCAAGCTGTAGTTTTTAGCAGGGAGTGAGCAGGCAGAAGTCATATAATTAGCAATCAAAGAAATATAATCAAATCTTTTTTTTTATTTTATTTTTTTGAGATGGGGGCACATTATCAAGTTATGACAAGTTAGGGCTTGGTAACATGGGGAAGCCTTCTTTCTAGACCAGTAAGAGTCCACAAAAGATATGTGTGACTCCTCACGGTGATCTTACATTATTCCGCAATGTATCACAGGGATTTGGAACCTATAACGGGCCCTGCAGTAAAGATAACATGAGGCAAGGATTCCGATTGGCTAATGAAGAAATTGGGTGGTTTTTATATAAGAATTATAATGAATCTATAAGCCTAGGTGCCCTTCAGGGAAATGTATTGGATAAATGTCTTTTTTCGAAACGCAGGTATACATCCTAGCGCCTGACTGCCATTAATGCCGCGGAGATATAATGGAGCGTGAAAGAGATAAAAGTCCATATTCCGATGACAGCGTTAGGGACATCACAAGCGAAACTGAAATATTTATTAGTAAAAATGTCTTCCTTGTCCGTGCCTGTAATCTAAAAATAAATAAATAAAAAGATTTTTTTTTAATTTTTTTTTTTTTAAATGAACAAAAATGTTTATAATAAAAAATAGATTGAATGCAGAGGTAAAATCTGGTTGGGTGATTTTATTGCTTATTATTAAATCCTGGCAAAACAATTATTTTTTTCGTTTCATTAGTAAGACACCCAAATTAAAACTCTGCCCTGAAGCAATAATGTTTAGAGTAGTGATTAAAATTGGAGGGTTGTGATGCACAGGAGCATCTGACATCGGTATAATGAAATTAATTCATATTGTTCAATCTTTCACTGACAAATATTCTACAATGGAATCTTCCAAACAAAGTATCTTGCAAACCTAAATATCAATACACAGGGAGGTGTAATGCGGCTGTGTGCTACAAAGGAGACATCAGATCTCGTGTATCCCACAAACGAAAGATTAAAAGATACAGTTAATTGCTATAATTATTAAGGGTGCGGGGGGGGGGGGGTATGTCTAATTGCATTGAGCTCTATTCTAGAGTTAGACATCACCAGCTCCTGCTCAATGGTTATTACACTAGTATCAATATTTTCAGGTATTGTCTTTAGATATTTTGCCATCAAAATGAGGAATAAAGAGAAATACCTTCTCTTTATTCCTCATTTTGATGGCAAAATATCTAAAGACAATACCTGAAAATATTGATACTGTGTCTGTCCCTTGCTGGTATCACCTAGCTGCCTTACACATCCACAACGTCCATGATAAAAAAAAAATATAGCTAGTTTGCATGTGGGGCTGTATATCCATGTTAGATTTTTAATGCATATTATATTTTCGTTAAGATTAACAGGTTTCCAGTCACAAGCAAATGAATTATATAGGTTATGCCTTCATAATTATAAAGACTTTTTGCAGTGAAAGCTACAGAGGTGGTCTAGCTCCTGTACTGGAAATTGGACTACCACCCTTGCCAACAGTCACAGACAGTCCTGTACTGTAGAGTTTGGGGTCTCTCCCGAATTGCACAGTCTAAATGTGAAGCTGTGACACCCAGACACCCTGTATCTGCAGCAGGTAGGATGGAACTTTATCTGGTGGGGTCACAAAGGTCACATATCCCCACCCCATTTGGCTTTGCTCCCATGAGACCAAGAATGTCGGCAAGTACAGACTACTCCTAAACAAAACATCTGATACACAAACCATAATCCAGGGATTGACAAATCCCCGGGGCCAGGGAGCCATTGCTCCTAAAAATCCCTACTCCTGGCTCCTAACTTTCTTTAATGTTTTACTTTGAGTTGTATGGAAGTATCGTTCCACACTGGCTCCTAAAGATTATTGGTCTGGCTCCCAATTTGATCCGTTTGTCTCCTAAAGTCTACAAATATTTGTCAAGCCCCACCGTAATCACTATGCACCTGTGTCCACAGTTAACAAACTCGTAATCCATACGTTCCCCTCCTCCCCCACACTGCATGTGCGTTTTTTTTTTTAATAAAATGTCTTTTATTTTTTTAGGGATTGGCTTCCTTTCCTTGCATATTTTAAGAATTAATTTGAAGTAACAGAAGAGATAAATAGCAAGCTCGTCTCTTGACCTTTCTTTCACCTTACGGAAGAAGAGGCGTAGATAATTCATTTTGCATACGAGACATCAGAAAGCATTCACTTATCCGAAACCCATTCTTCTTCCTCCTCCCCCTCCCCCCCCTAAAAAAAAATATAGGGCTTTGAAGTTGATGAAAAATTAGACATTCAACTGACCACGATCAATTGTGAAACACTACACAAAATTAATTACAGTTTTGCATCAGGGAGAAGAATACAGATTTCAGACCTTCTGCATCATTTATCTTGAGAGGCACAATATACAAGGAGTTTTTTAAAAAAAAAGACCAAATCTGTTCCCACCCTCAAACCTAAGACCCGTCACATTTGGTGGACGACAAATGATTAACTCAAAATTATTCGAGAGCTTACAGACATTTCAACTTGAATCAAATTCCCAGCCCATCACGGTGAAAAGGCGCTGAAGTACAGATGTGGCGCGGTTTATCAAAATCTAGTCCCCCCCATAAGTGACACCAGGCAGATAAATGGCCTGCAATCTAAAACCAGGCTATGGAAAATCCGGGCCTGCGAATTTCCCGGATCTCTAATTTCTATCTGTTTTTAATTGCCTGCCGGGGCAATTTGCATTTTTATACATTTGACTGGAGGATTTATTTGACTCTTATGACTGGTCCAATAGATGGCGCTCCGTTTTGACAGACTGCTGTTGGGTTTATGGCGTATTTGGAAGTGGCGTTTTACATAGAGAGGGAAAGAAGTCGATGTCATGTCATTTGATTTTTTTTTTTTGCATAGAGCTGACATTATATTTATTGCGCTGTATAAAAAAATGTTTTGCCCCAGCATGCTTTGTGATAGATGCTTCTGTGTTAGGAAAATAAACCAGACACAGGCCAATACTTGCTAAATGTTGTTGAGGAATTAGATAAAATCCATACCACTTTTAAGAAGAAAAAAAAAAACATATGATTAATTTTAATATGTCCATCCATGTAAAATTCTGTTTCTTTTGGTTTCTGTTTTTATCAGGCGATTCTACATTTAAAGAAAAATTGTGGGCTACTTATTTTGGACTGCGATGCCTTGCATGACATGTAGGCAGCTCCAACATTAATTCAGACTGGTCTTGTAGAGAGGTGTACTAAAAATTCCCGTCTTCAGAACTCTCAACCCCAGTTTTCTAATGTCTGATCCTTCCAGTTATTACCAGACTTTTGGGGGATGTTCTGACAACTTGGGCTATGAGGACACACCAAGGTCAATAGAAAAACAGTAAATTGTCTGTCACAAAGATCAGTACATGCCCACCACATTGGTGTCTAACTCTGCTCAAGAGGCTAAGCCTTTAGCTTGTCCAGAAGCCACCACATTTTTTTTTCCCACTTGGGGCCCCAAAAAATCCTAGAAGCATCCCTGAACAGTCAGGGGATATAATGGCACAAATATCTTCAAACGATATCCTCATTATAGGAATGCTGGACATTTCACTTCTCCTTCTATAATTGTCTCCTTTCCATGTGTGCTGATCAGATAGTGAGATGCTTTATTAAAAAATGAATAAATATTAAAAAAAGATTTGAGCAGAAAAGTATTGGGTTTTTTTCACCCAAATTCCACGGGTTTGCATATAAGTGTCTGCAGGGGTAGAGATCTATAGGTATGCCTACCATCTTCCATGTCTGGCCACAAAGGCAATTTAAAAAAAAAAAAAAAAACTTTAAGCTTTTCGCTGAGAGAAATGTCAGGTTTTTTTTTTAGGAGATCGGTCATTATATCTTCAGCTTTCTGTCTGCTTTTAAAGTGTCAGCTGATGATAAAGTGTCAGCTAGCCACAGCAGGAGTTGGGATATCACCAAACAGGAACCAGTGCATTATAAGGATGCTGTCATTGGTTTCGGACTCCTAATTTATGTACCAATAACTCGAATCGCCATTGCCTCGTAAAGTAATGTTTGTGCTTCTTACCGTTACTGTAAAAAATTAATCTACATAAACTTTTTTTTTTTAAAGTTTAAAAAAATCTTATATTTCCCAAAATTTTAATCATGTTAAAATATCCACACTATGTTAACCAGTGATGAACAGAAAGCCTTAATCAAAAAGCAGCCCATGAGAAGTCTTAGGATCCACACAGATTTGGTTTATAAGAATAGATTGTGCTGTAATAATCGTGGTGCTCTATGTGGCTCTTCCTACACACCAGAAAGGGGTCAGAATCCACAAGGTCACAGAAATTTATTCCACAAATGCCCAACATCTTTCTTTTCTCCCCATGTTTGATGCTTCTACCCAATCTCTTCCACATGTTAGGGTCCTGCCTTGCCTATTGGTCAATGAAACCTTTAAACCTCGGACAGGATGTGTAACCATCAGTGAGAAAGTAGATGAATGACTGATTCTGCGCCAACAAGTTTTTTTGTGAAGAGGTAACGGAAGAGTTTGCGTGGCCCGGTATATGACTCTCCCATTATGATCTCTCCAAGAGAGGCAACAACAGTACAAAAACCAGCAGGATCAAGGTCACCCCCTCAAGGTCATAGGTTTATATCTGCAGCTCAGCATTACATGGAGAGATTTACTAAAATGTGAAAGGCCATTAGCGAAATGACACCTGGTACATTATTCGGTGGAGTAATATATATCATTCTCTCTACAACAAGTCCCTCTCTGTCTTAATGGCTAACAAACTGTAGACCAAAAAATCATTTTAATTCTATCTATTAATATCGCCAATATAATATAAATTATTTGATGAAAGAATACTAAATGAATTACCTTATTGACCCTGCTTTCCTCAGTATAGCTCTATCAGGGGCCAGACATGTTGTTTAGAATCTTTGCTCTGTATAGCTCTATCAGTGGATGGACATGTTGTGTAGAATCTTTGCTCTGTATAGCTCTATCAGGGGTCAGACATGTTGTTTAGAATCCTTGCTCTGTATAGCTCTATCGGGGGTCAGACATGTTGTTTAGAATCCTTGCTCTGTATTGCTCTATCAGGGGCCAGATATGTTGTTTAGAATCTTTGCTCTGTATAGCTCTATCAGGGGCAGACATGTTGTTTAGAATCTTTTCTCTGTATAACTCCATCAGGGGGCTGACATGTTGTTTAGAATCTTTGCTCTGCATATCTCTATCAGGGGGCAGACATGTTGTTTAGAATCTTTGCTCTGTATAGCTCTATCAGGGGCGGACATGTTGTTTAGAATCTTTGCTCTGTATAGCTCAATCAGTGGGCAGACATGTTGTTTAGAATCTTTGCTCTGTATAGCTCCATCAGGGGGCGGACATGTTGTTTAGAATCCTTGCTCTGTATAGCTCTATCAGGGGTCAGACATGTTGTTTAGAATCTTTACTCTGTATAGCTCTATCAGGGGGCGGACATGTTGTTTAGAATCTTTGCTCTGTATAGCTCTATCAGGGGGCGGACATGTTTAGAATCTTTGCTCTGTATAGCTCTATCACGGGGCGGACATGTTGTTTAGAATCTTTGCTCTGTATAGCTCTATCAGGGGGCGGACATGTTGTTTAGAATTGTTGGTCAGATGAAGGATGATCTGGCCCAAGATGTCCATTCCCTGATAGAGCTATACAGAGCAAAGATTCTAAACATGTCCGCCCCCTGATAGAGCTATACAGAGCAAAGATTCTAAACATGTCCGCCCCCTGATAGAGCCATACAGAGCAAAGAGTGCTCAGTAGAGTCTTTTATTTCATATTATTTCCTTAAAGCATTTCTATTTAAAACATATACACTTGATGCGATCTTTCAACAGGACATAAGTTCCCTTTTTTAGCTACAATTTTCCATTAACGCAGTCAATGAAGTTGACAAAACATTTTTAGAAACACAAGAAACCAAAATTCAACAACAACAGAAAAGCTCTCTCCATGCAATGAACCAAAACATTTACATTGTCAGTTGTCAGCCATGGCTAAATGTGCCTTTAAATCTCAAGGACAGAGCCTTTCAGGATCTTCCGAATCCAGTAGGTAAAGAATAACAACTTAATGTGTTACTAATTTTCTGTTTAATTACTGTACCCCAATCCTTTCTGCATCACAAAAAGTACCTAACTTTATTTAAATAATATTAATCACTATATATTTCCACAAATTACATTTTTCCAAACAAGTATATTCCATTTTGGGGGCAGATATATCCTCTGTTATATTTCGGGTTTATTGTGTTTTATTGTCTAGCATAATGTCCCTGGTGTCGGGTCACCGAGGGATTTCCTCCATATCCCTGCCAACATGATCTTATATTAACAATATGTTCACCCACGTCCCTGCCAACTTCAGAGGGCTTTGGCTCTGAACTCCATGCCAGAGCCCAGCAGACATGCCAGGATCTTGGTAGTAAGTGTATAATTAACAACACAGTAACGGAGGAGAGGATATTTTAAAGAAGAAAAACTACCACAACTAGAGGACATAGTCTGAAATTAGAGGGGCAACGATTTAAATGTAATATCAGGAAGTATTACTTTACTGAGAGGGTAGTGGATGTATGGAATAGCCTGCCAGCAGAAGTGGTAGAGGTTAATACAGTGAAGGAGTTTAAGCATGCATGGGATAGGTATAAGGCTATCCTAGATATAAGATAAGGCCAGGGACTAATGAAAGTATTACATTACTGAGAGGGTAGTGGATGTATGGAATAGTCTTCCAGTAGAAGTGGTAGAGGTTAATACAGTGAAGGAGTTTAAGCATGCATGGGATAGGTATAAGGCTATCCTAGATATAAGATAAGGCCAGGGACTAATGAAAGTATTACATTACTGAGAGGGTAGTGGATGTATGGAATAGTCTTCCAGCAGAAGTGGTAGAGGTTAATACAGTGAAGGAGTTTAAGCATGCATGGGGTAGGTATAAGGCTATTCTAGATATAAGATAAGGTCAGGGACTAATGAAAGTATTACATTACTGAGAGGGTAATGGATGCATGGAATAGTCTTCCAGTAGCAGTGGTAGCGGGTAATACAGTGAAGGAGTTTAATCATGCATGGGATAGGTATAAGGCTATCCTAGATATAAGATAAGGCCAGGGACTAATGAAAGTATTACTTTACTGAGAGGGTAGTGGATGTATGGAATAGTCTTCCAGTAGCAGTGGTAGAGGTTAATACAGTGAAGGAGTTTAAGCATGCTTGGGATAGGTATAAGGCTATCCTAGATATAAGATAAGGTCAGGGACTAATGAAAGTATTACTTTACTGAGAGGGTACTGGATGCATGGAATAGTCTTCTGGTAGAAGTGGTAGAGGTTAATACAGTGAAGGAGTTTAAGCATGCGTGGGATAGGAATAAGGATATCCTAGATATAAGATAAGGCCATGGACTAATGAAAGTATTACTTTACTGAGAGGGTAGTGGATGCATGGAATAGCCTTCCAGCAGAAGTGGTAGAGGTAAACACAGTCAAGGACTTTAAGCATGCGTGGGATAGACACAAGGCTATCCTAGCTATAATACAGGGAACGGGGGACTAATAAAAGTATTCAAAAAATATTGGGCAGACTAGATGGACCGAATGGTTCTTATCTGCCGGCACAGTCTATGTTTCTATGTTTCTATAATAAAGGATGTTCTTTCTGTATGTGGAGATGGCTACAGTAAATGCTCTGGGTCCACATGCAAAATATTTCCTGAATAAATACTTATTTGTGGCAACAAAAAAAAACTCAATCAAATAAAAACTATATTCCGTAAAAGGACATTAAATACAGGAAAGTAGAGATCATCGACAGGACTGCTACACTTCCCCGAAACTTGGGCTTACTGTACAAGGAGCCGCAGATTTAATGTCTGCTACGCTCTATTTAAAGGGATGAGGAAGATTGTCTTCTAAATTGGGTTTAATGTCACCTGGGTAACAAGCAGGGGTGCAATATAGAGATCTGTTTGTAGTTATTATGGATTAGAAATAATCATGTATATAAGGGGATAATATTCCTGTAACATTGATACTGGATAATAGAATATTGATCCTTTCTGTTGGAGATGTAAGAAATTAAAAATGGTATGGACTTACATATCTGTGGTCCTTCCCAGTTATATCTTTATATATTATTATATATTATTTCCCAATCTTACTGGGGGGGATGAATAAAATGATTATTAACTAACCCCAAAGCCATGTTAGTCAAAATGACATGGCGATTTCCAAATTCAAGAAATCTTTTACAAAACACCTAATAATAGCAAAAAAAACCCTGATACCAAAACACTGGAAATCTGTTAAGGTAAATAAAAGGTTTAGGGTCCCTTTGAATGCAATGCTGCCTATGTACCGTGTCAGGACAGTACAACCTTTGACAAGAACCAAAAAAACAGAACTGTCCCAGCAAAATCTGGGACTGGTGGCAAGTATACTTGAGTATTCCATTCTTCAACCCTTCCTTGACCAGTTTCAGATCTTAGCACAAATCGGTACATGTCGCTGGCTAAAAATGGAGCTAAATGACAAAGGTTACTATCAGTGAATTATTTACTGAGCATTCTAAACTTTAATCAGGTAAGGCGAAATGGGTACAACCCCTCAAAGATAACTAGGAGCGCATGAACTGAGCTAGAAAGGGATTTGTTTTTTCGAAAGAGGGAAAGAAAACATAAAAATGGAATAAGATTTAAAAGTGTTTGCACCCGTCATCAAAATGTTTTACAATAAAAATCCCTGCCGTATCTTACGTCAAACTACACAGGTTTCCAAAAGGTGTGATTAATACAGACGATGCTGGCATGCATATATTGTCACTTACTGTACATGCGTGCATATTATCATCGGGTGATGAAAAATGATTAAGTATGTTGCTAATTATGACAAAACTATCAACAATAAAGTAAAAGAGGAGGAGGACTGATTAGCACCTAACAGATATTTATGATACAAGTGAGAAGTAATGATTGCACAGCCAGTAATCTGCATAGGACATGCATCCCCCCCACAATGGCTCACTCCAAGATATAAAAAATTACCCCAAAGCGGGCTACATGAACTGTAAAAGAAGTCCATTCCAACAAAGCTTATTACTGGCCATACCTCCAGGGCTAGAGACTTGTGAACACGCTCCCAGTGCAGGGGCAGAGGGGCCGGAAAAAAAAAAAAGAGCGAGGTGTAATCTCAATTTATTCTAAAAGAGAAGGTAAAATTTGCAATTAAGATAAAGACAGAACATCTTAATTAGAGAATGAAGTGCTCTGGGGAAGTAGATGAACTGTGTCTGATTTGAAGAAATTCTCATCCAGTTTGAGTATCTTTCAGTCCACTTCAAACTCTGCTCTAGTGATGCCTTGTGGCTCAGTGTTGGAGGAAGGAATAAAAGAAAGAATGTGGACTTGCGTTGGTGACATCCATTCTAAATTGTAATGCAGACAATGTCCTGGGCTGTTGCTCTGGGTGGGCCTGTAGGGAGAGGGAAAGCCAGGGGATGTTCCACTTAGCCAAAATCGAAATGGGTCTATTCTTTAAAATTTGACTTTGGAGGGAGGTCGGCTATCCTTTTGAGACCCATTTTGGCACCCGAGTTTGAAGCCAGGATCAAATCTCCCCCATTGAAAGTAATGGGAGGTGAATGAGTTTGACTTAGTCTAAAAATGACAGTCGACCTCAAAAGTTGAATTGAATAGACCCAATAGTGTGAGATAGACTCCCCTCCCCCAATAAAAATATAGAGGGAATGCAATCAGCTACAATATGAGAAAAATGATTAAATAAACACAAGCTACATGACATTATATATAAAAAACTAAACACACTCCTATAGATAAAACACAAACACACAATACCCTGCAGGGCTCAACAGTTATTATACCATAGCATCCGAGCTGTAAAGTATGACCTCATTACAAGTGAGTTACAAAACACTGAATTAGCCAAAAAAACAATGACATAGAAATAGTACAGAACCAGATAAAGACTAGTTCCATAATGAACATAGTGAAATTGCTTCTTCTCCTGTGTAAAAAAAATCCTATCAAGAAGTTGAAACACAAATATCCAAACGCTAAGACTCTAACAGAGAAGGATGATGATGGTAGACACAGGGCTACCCCTCAGCTGGTAGAGGCCAATGTGAAGTCCACAGCAACCCTAGTTCCACAGCATGGGCACCCTCGGTGCACTCATCACCCCCCTTTTGTCACTGCTGTTTGGGGAACGCCCTGGAGACAGTGGTGGTGAAGTATTATGTCATGCCCTGGAGCCTTTTGAATCCCCAGCAGGGGAAGGGTGGCCAGGGGGGGGTCAGGAGGGCAACTGCCCCCGGGGCCCCCTCTAATCTGTCTTAATGGGCTGGCTCTATGCCACTTTTTACTTTTAAATACCCTAGTCGGGAACACTTTCCAATTGTCTTGTCTGCCTTTTTCTGTGCATTATCTATCAGCAAATCGGTCTTGTATATATATGTGTGTCTATCTTTCATGATATCAAGTCGGCTGATGAGGTGGCACCGAGGGTAACTAAATTTTTTTGCCCCAAGGAGCAGCAGTTGCCTGCTCTCCCCTGAGCCCCAGGATTCCTTAATCGACTCCACTATTCCAACATCGGCAATTTTTCCGGGGACACATATTTGTTCCACATGCTGCAGAAAGAGCATGCAAAGTGCAGCCCGGCAGTATGTAGGATGGATATACGCACAGACACAATCCAATTAATTAATCATAGGTAGGTCCTATGAGATCTCCACCCTGATTAATTAATTGGATTGTGTCTGTGTGTATATGCATTCTACATATGCCGGGCTGCACTTTGCATGCTCTTTCTGCAGCATGTGGAACCAATATGTGCCCCTGGAAACATGGCCGATGTTGGCAACTATGCTATTCCAGTCACCATGGGCAATGGCTCTCTTGTGCCAGACTGCTGCCCCGGCTCCCGGTCTGTTCTACTGAGTAAGACCATCCCTAACGAGGACCCCGTTAGTTAGGGGAAACTGGGCATCATTAAAAAAAAGGTATACGGGAACCGTCTCGAGCAGAACAGTAATCATCGTGTCCGGAATTAGGAATATCAATGTGTCTGCCACACAAATGGCTTCATTAAGATGCACTTTAATTTCCAACAGCACTAAATATAAGCAGAATAAATAAAAATAAAGATATGTTCATTTTTATTTTATTATAGCCCATTATATATACAAGAAAGTACTGCTTTCCTGGGTGAAAAGGCTTTACTGGAAGTAAATAAATAGAAATTAAAATCAGTTATTCATGCCGACGTATTAAAACAGATTATTAAACAAATATTAATATGTGGCGTTTAAAGTGATAAATAGGGAGATATAAGAGGTGATAGTGACACATTGTTCCTGGTTGGATAAATCTGGGTCACACATTTAATTACAACCAAGACAGGAAAAAATGGAATTTTGTAACAGTATAAAATATATATATATATATAAATACAAACACACTGTTGGGTCCCAGAGTCCACTACGCTACATCTACTTTTATTTCCGCATTTCACATATTAACTGATGTGCATGAAAAAATCTTTACACATAATTCTCAGACAAACTGACATAATTTGCACTAATAAAAGTGATAAATAGGTTTGGGAGTAAATAGTGAAAAGCAAAACAACCTCAATCTTTGGTAAGGGGTCGTAGGTTTTCCACCTAACCAGTATCTTATTGGGAGGCAGGTATAAAAATTGGAAGAAAAGGTGCAATTCTATATTATCTCCGTTTGGGGTGAAGAGGATCTTTATATGAAGGGCAATTATCCACAACGCATTAAAGAGATAAAAAAAATAATAATGTTAAATTACAAATAACAACAAAGTGTTTAACCAAGAAAAGGACAAATTATAATATGCTCTAGTTTTTAAGTACTTCCTAGGGTATTTATAGGGTATATATAGGGTATACATAGGTTATAATACTTTACTATGTTTTAACAAGTTTAATTTATGTATATGTGTATATTTCAAGTCAAGTTTTACATGTCATAAGTTTTTTCTACATGCCAATGTTGAATGTAGATTTAATGCTTGTCACAAGAGCTTTCTTATCATATCTGTCGCAGCTTTGGGTTTAATGGTTGCCTCCTCCATTCTGCATAAAAAAATGTTCAAAATAAATTTCTGTATTAACAATTTGAATCAAGTATGTAATCAGAGCATCCTGCATAGTATACAACATTCCTCTACTACCCAAATCTCTTACTATGTATGGTGTTAATGTACGAATCCGTTATTTTATACATAGAAATCACCTATATACAATAATTGGAGGTTATGTATGTCATTACTGATGCAAAGTTCTAAAAGTGATGTACGGAACATTCCATTGGTTTCCATGGTGATTGTTCTATTTTTTTTTTTAGAACTTTACCCCAGAGCTGACCTTTTAACACAGGGTGTTTAGGGTAGGACTTAAAATGTATTGATACATATACACAATTTGGAACCTTTTTACAGGCCACTCCAAGCAGAATTATTTTTACGAATATGATGGAGAATTACATTACGTTAACATTTATTTATATAGCACCAGCAATAGGTGTAACGCTGGGTACAGAGCACAGAGGAGGACGACATGCTAAGTTAGATGAACTTGAGCAGACTGATACATGTGGACTGATGCAGTGTAAAGATTGTAATGCATGCACACTGTTTTTGCAATATAAAGTGCATGGTTGCAAACATATTTATTACTGAGCTCGCTCTTCGAAGATAAGGAGAATCACTGGGTTTGTACCATTCCCCCCGCTCTGATTGGCTCTCATGAAATGTTAGGGTTGCCTTTATTTGTAGAGATGAGTAGCCGACCCAGGAAGAAACTAAGAGTTGCATCAAAAAAATGTTGTTGTTTTTCTTTTTTTTCCTTTATTAAGCAATTGTGCTTATCCAAAAAATTTTACAGAAAATATAGTGTTAAAAGGAAATTCGGCATCGGCCACAGGCAATCCGTGAGTGCAAAAATACATGTGCCATATAGAGAGAAAAAAATCTGGTAACTTATAGACGAAAAGAAGAAGTGCCAAAAAAAAAATCAAAAAGCTTCAAATAATTAAGTGCTTTTCTGTTACCTGCACTTTAAATTCCCGTGCCAACATGGAAGCGATCTCCCTACTATTAATTTGTTTGTAATATCAGCATACGGCTGGTAGCAATCACAGCCAAGTGTTACTAGTAACCTTTTCTTGGAACATGTCACCAGTTTTACATATTACCAGCATCATACGGTATTTCGTGCACTTTATTTCCCAATCGTAATGAAGTCAGCCAGGATCTTGTAAAAAAAAAAAAAAAAAAAAACGGGGCTCTTTTGATATTTTAAAAAAACAAACCCCCCAAAAAATAGTAACAATTAGAGAAGACAAATAGATACACACTGAGAAATCCCGAAAAGGGAAAAAGCATTGTAAAACGTTCTATGTCCTGTTTCATGCATGGATTAGAAGACGTCTATGATGAACTAGTCATGATGTGTTCTGATAATAACCTGAAAAGAGATATTAACGACTGACTGACCCGGATTGAGAAATCTAAAAGGAATAGTTGAATAATTACTACCAATATTTTATTTGTTTTAGTTTAATTGTGCAGATTTGGGAGACGTGGTTTGCTAGAGCAGTGGTAACCCAGGAAGCGCTGGGATCCTGGTGAGACCAGGATGGTATTCTTATCCTCCCCAGGTAACATATCGTAACCGCTTCCATCAGACTCACAGCGGGAGAGTAGAGTGATGAGCACATCTGGACAGACTCCGCCTTACAATGCACTCTCTTGGCCCATGCTTGTAAAATCCGGACAGTAACCCTAAATTGTATAAATCCTTAATTGTTAAAGCCTTGTGAACCATGGATAACGATATTGGGGGCTATGATAAAACCCAGCCTTGCAAGCTCTTCTGTGTAACAGTTGTATCCCTACCGTTAGGCACTGGCGCACACAGACTGTAAGGTCCGCTCCGCTGGTCCCCATCACTTACCTCACAAAACGGTTACCAGCACTTTCGGATCTCGTCACCGTCGACTATCCCCTTCTGAACGCGGCCGCAACTGGAGACAAGCGCGTGCACGCCGCGAAGCTCTTTCTATGCTGTCTTCATCATCGCTATGGCGACAGGCAGCGTGGCGCGCGTCACGTACGTCACGGGGGTGGAGCTATGCCCTTTAAATCTTCTGGGCGCGCAATTCAAACTTGCTTGAAGATTTCTCAAGCTAGCTCAGCGTGGATTGCTCTCAGCTCCTTCGTTTTTGCTGCCTGAAGTATGATATCGCTCTCCTGATCTACTGGACTCCTGACCCGGCTTATTCCTGACAACCTCTCTCTTCTGTGCCCCGAATAATTGGCTTTCTACTGGATTCTGCTGCTCTCTGTTCTCCCTGACCCGGCTATCGTTTTTTGATCATTCTACTCTCTGGCTCCCCGACTCGGACTACACCTCGACTACTCTTAGACCTTCGTGCCTACTGCCATCTATTGAAGTCTGCCTCCTCTGTAGCCCTCGGTAGTGGTGGTATCATGCAAGGATTGTCTTATTCTGCAACTGGGGTCCCCCCTGCGCTGAATCACGGTACGTACACTACCTTACACAGACATAACCCCTACTATTACCGCTGTCACTCTGCTGGAACAACTTTTATACATCACATCATCAGCAAAATTAAGACCACAAACAGTTTGAGCTCATTCACTCTGGCCTTAAAGGAAAACTAATCCTTTTCTCTTTTTTTTAACCCTTGCTTACTTAGCAATGCTTTCTGTTGATCCCCTGCGCTATCGGTGAGAGATTATCATTGACGTCCGCAGCTGATGGAAGCATCATGGCGGTCAGAAGATAAGCTGGTATGTATCTTAAAAAGCGCATGTCACATGATCCTGAAACTAGGGCCACTCAGGTTTTTTTTTTGGGACAAGGGAATTGCAGTTCCCTCTATCATGAATAAAGATCACAGCGTCCAAGGCAATTGTGCTTATTTTACTATTTATTTAACAAGTGCCATGCGTCAGAATAGGGTTTGGGGGATCTGAAAACTTTCCTGGGCATGGCAGCAATCTGTAAAGTTAGGGCAGCGATCAAACCTAAATCAAACTGTTCCACGTCGGAAGACTAGATACATGGATGACCATCCATCCAATGTGTCAACAGAGCAAGCAAAACATGGATCCATGAATGTATTCTCAGCACAGAGAAGCTAAAAGAAACAAAATCAGCAAAACAAGATGAGTTTTCATGCAACGGAAATGGAATGAATATTTTTTTTTTTTCCGAATAGCATCCAAACTAGAAATTAAAAATAAAAATCACACGACAATTAGGGGGAGGGATGAGTAGGCGCAGTGGTGAACTGGCAAAGGGAACTGCAAAAATCAGGCATCAGTAGTCTTGTTGGAAAGCAAAGCAACGTGTCATGTTAGACATTACATGTTATTAAACCTTTGTTCATTTAGAGAATATATATCACTCTGGAAAGGGTGCTTCTTTTTTTTAACTCTTTGCGTTCCGGCTTTACCAAGCCATATAAAATTAATTGCAAATATCTCTAGTCCTCCACGGGGAGTTAACTTCTTCATTGCCAGAGAAGCGGACAACCTTGGTTTTAAAACAGAGCCTTTTTCTTTTCTTTTTTTTCTTCCCCGAAGTGGCTGACATTTACACAAATGACCAGAATTATCTTCCGCTATGCCCTCTCCATTATCAGTGTCCTGTGCCAGGCATTAAAAACTAGTTTTATTATCTGCTCCTTTTTTTATATATATATATATCGCAACCAGTACAAATGATTAATGTTTTATGCAAATGGTGGCCATATAAATTGATGATCATTTTATATCTTTGATAAAAAATTATAACCGCTTGATTACCATCTCATATAAAATACAATGCTCTGCAGAATCCTGCAACACCTTTTTACCCCCCACCCCCAGTGGTTTATGCTAATCACACAAAATCCGCAGTTGCTAAGGGGAAAAAAATCCTGGGTGACGGGGAATATTTTACCTGGGCTCACGGTAGCGTAATATTTTTTTTACCCAAGTTAATTAAAAGAATTTAGGCTTCATTCATGTAATGGCCAAAGAGAGATGCTTATTTTTTCTGGGAGTGGCCAAATTTGTGGTTATGGGCTGCGCCCCGCAGCTGGGGATTTTTTCCCTGATTTTATGGTCAGCTGATAACAATTTATGTAACTTGATAAGTCGTATAGATTAAGAAGTATTCTATTGACACCAATTAATATAAAAACACACTTTTATTATGTGTTTTTGTTGCCGTGGAGCTCTGTGATACAGAAACCAAACATTCCGAGCTCCCAGAAAACAGGGACACTAAAGGAGGAAAGAGGGACAAGGGGATTCGGGTGCAAAATAGGGACTGTCCCTCCTAAATGGAGACAGTTGGCAGGTATGCCCAGATTTTGTTATCTTGCTTTTATCCTTTTAGTATTGAAGAAAAAGAGAAAATAATAAATAATTTATAAATAATATCTACATTAAGGACCCGATTTTATTTTTTTTCCCTGTCTCGCACTACTGACCAACCATTTAGTCTCAGTAGCGACTCTAATGGTTTCCTGTCCTGCACAAATAACTTTCCTTGGGTGGGGGGGGGGGAGAAAAAAAAAGGAGATGAAGGCATATTTCCCATCTGCTTATTAATGTGAACCAAAGTAAATAAATAAATTAAATTCTGCTTCAAAAGGCTGCGTGTGTGCAGACGATATGTATATTTGTTAATATTAAACATGCGATGTGTTGTGCTGGACACACACTGCTCCCGCCAGATTGTGTAAGCTCCAATTATCTTGATGGTTAGAGAGAACACTAAACTAGATGAGGATGGTGGGAGTTGCAGTCTGCTCTCCTCTGGTGACGATTGTTTGGATGTTATTGGATAGATGCATTATGCAAAACCATGGGTGATGTTATCGGAACTGTGAAATAATTCTAATGATTATTGGGGGGGGGTTTATAATACAGGCGCAGATAAAAAGGATGAAAAGTAAACAATTTAAAAGAAAAATAATTAGTGTAATCATTGTAATATTTTATTTTACAACGATTACACCTTTTTTTATACATCCCAACACTTTTTCCGCCGCTCATTAAGGAATTTGTGGATATTTACGGTGTTGTCAGTAGTGTATCTTCCACAATGCAAACAAGGCACTCGTCTAGGGCGGCACTTTGTCAGAGGGCGGCACTTTGCCAGAGGGTGTTAAAGCACACTTCTGGTGCTTCAAACATTTTCGCTCCCTCCCCCACCTTTCAGCAAGCTTTAGCTATTTCCAATTAATCAGGGTGATGGGGGCTGTAATGGACGTGGTGGGGTTATGTAATGAGGGTGATAGTGGCATGTAATGGGGGTGATGGGGCATTTAATGTGCGTGCAATGTGGGTGACGGGGCATGTTGTAGGTGTGCAACGTGGGTGATGGGGTATGTCGTGGGTGTGCCACGGGGGTGGGGGGGATGCCTGAATTTTGTCTGCCTAGGGCAGCACAAAACCAAGATACACCACTAGGTGTAGTTTTACTTGTGCTTAAACGGGCTCTGCAGAAACTGCAATGTATGTGACCGGCACAGGGAGGAAGCACAAACTATCAACAATTAGCGCCATACATTGGCACTTCACACACCGATTTGGCCCACCACCTGCACACACATAGGAAATTAGATGACATTGCAAGATGAAAAAGTTTAATTAAGAAGCATCTCTCCAGTCATGTCATGAGATAAGACAACGGCATTTTGTTTGTATTTTTGGGGTGGGAATCTGCCTAATTCCAGCTGTAATTCCATCCTCAAACATTCGCATGCAACCTCCTTGTGAGTGGGATTTTTTTTTTATCTCCACAAGGAACAAAATTAGCAAATCCAAATTTTGCATTTCTCACAAAAAACAAAAAAAAAAGAAGACAATATGTATGCTTAGAGCTAATGAGATTGCATGACGAATTAACAGTCCAGCTACATCCTGAAAGGAAAAAAAAAATAAACATCACAGTTTCTTCTGCATCGGCTTCCAAGAGCCTTCACCTGGCTAGACATATGAAACCGATAATTCACAACTTTAATGTGATTATTCTGGGCGAGGATCGTTCTGGCTCCTTAAGTGATGGAAAGACGGGAGAAACACCACCAAACAAACTGACCTCACACCCCATAAATTCCCACAACGGTTTAGGACTCTGATAAAAAGCATGAAACAGTACAATACAACATTGGTCGGGGGGGATGCTTTTATTCCTTCCTCCTAACCCACATCTTATATTTATTGTAAAACGAAATTAGAGCAGTCAAAAGGGGCGATATTTATGGAACTACGGAAGTGAATCATTCTTCTTCTAGAAGTAACACAAGATCATTGCAAAATGTCACAGTCTTTATCCAGAAGGAAGACTACTAATGTGCAACAGAGGTCGGAGAGTCGGCTTTATGGACAGAAGATTGTTATGGTTCAGTAGGCTGTCGATGGAGGCCTATGTGTAGCCAACAATACTTGCCAAGTAGCCCCCACCCGATCTAGTAGCTCGTAATGGGCAGATACACCAGACTCCTTGTATGCCTCTTTACTAAGGTGCATTACAATAAAGCATATATACTGATATATATTTAAATTGCAAAGTGCTGGTATATCTGGTATACTTCGGTCCCTATTTCACATAATGCAAGAGAAAGAGCAAGGTGAGGTCAGCCAACTTTTTTTTCCTTTACAAACTGGTCTTCTACTCCCCCTCCCCCTTATTCTATGGATTCTCTACAAACTAAAAAGGTATTTTCAAAAAAGTGGAACAATCAGCACGGACTCTAGTTGTTATAGGGGTTGCTGTACATTTAGTATCTTGCCCGTGACGAAAATGCTCCTTACACATTATCTGTTGAAAACAAGGCGCCATATCGGTCTTTTCAGGAGTCCTAAAAAAATAACATACCCCTCCCCTTCAGATGGGTAAAACTAAAGCCATGGCTTCATATCACTTTTGTGTGCAGACTACGCAGATGGAGATCCGACTCTGCGTCGCAGTAATAAAAGGCAATATTGCAAATTCTAACATTTGGATAATTGGCTGAAACCAAACAGAGGATGTAAGAAAACAATTGTTTTTTTTTTTTCTTTTCTCTTTCCAGTTAGGTAATTTTGGTTTAATAGACTTTCCCCTCCCGATTATCTAATCGTATATATACACGGGTGAATCGGGATCATGCATTAGACAGAAAACACAAACATGGGTAATTTGATTAAATGAAGGTCTTGTAACCAAACTAAAATATAACGTTTAAAAGTAAAAAAAAAATAAAAAAAATACACAGTCCGTCACTCACTTGGAAGTTTGGAGAAGTAGTTCAGTCGCTGTGGAAGTGAAAGATTTACAGGGGACAGAAGTAGTGTACAGGTTGACTATCCGTAATCCCAAACAAATTTCGACACCTGGCAGAATGCACACCACAGTTTTATGTCCAAGATTCCATCACACAAGCACGCCCACAAATGGTAATATAATGGCACGTGTGCAGAGGTGATGCGATGATGGCAGGTTCCCAACGTTGCCTCACTTCACAGTAAAAGTGAGTTATGTGGCTCTGTACATTATTTGAATTGATACTACTGTATTTCATGTGAGCTGAGAGGCTTTAATATACTATATTCTATTGGGGAAAATGTCCCGTTATCCAAACTAAATCTGGTCCCAAGCATTTTGGGTAAGGGATACTCCACCGGTATTAGGAGTACAGCTTAGAAAACAATGGAGGTGGGGGGGGGGGGGGGCGTTCTGTTTAAAGGTCATTCCTGGGTTAAAATTCTAAAAATTATGTAATTAGCAGGAACATTCCATTGGTTTCCATGGTGATTCTGGGGTAAAGTTCTAAAAGTGATGTTATCAGCAGGAACATTCCATTGGTTTCCATGGTGATTATGGGGTAAAGTTCTAAAAGTGATGTCATTAGCAGGAACATTCCATTTGTTTCCATGGTGATTCTAGGGTAAAGTTCTAAAAGTGATGTTATCAGCAGGAACATTCCATTGGTTTCCATGGTGACTGCCCCACTTGCCCCACAACTGATGTTTATAAATAACCTCCAGTATGATTGCAACAAGAAAAATAAACAAAATGGCAGCAGATGGAAGGCAACGAAAGAAAGACTGCAAGAGGTAAACATAGCAACGGGTTATACCATTAGCAAATCACTACCGGATAGCAATGGGTGCTTGTGAACAGGTGTATATTCTTGCATTTTCAAACAAATGGAGGTCTTGACCCTACCTGGCTGGCATCTTGAAATCGCACAGGACTTAACACGGTACAGATTATTAGCTTAGTACTTTAGTCATCTTACTGTTGTCATAGGTGGCCACAGGAACAGCCGACTTCTCTCCTTGCTGATTTCAGACAACCTGTGAATCTCTCTGTTATACACCTTAGCAGACCTGAGAAAGAAAAAAATCAGACATCTGAACGTGTCCCCGAGGATTAGAATAGACAGAAAGAAGTAATCCAAGAACTGTGACACTATGTTCACATGCTGAAAAACCCACGGCAAAACACCAGTAAGAGAAGATCCAATATTTGGTTTGGTGCTCTGCAAGGGCTCCCAGTTTGTTATGCATCGCACTACTTGCCTCGTGACTGTACCCTGATACAAGCAAGGCTGCAAAAAAATTGACTTAGAAATTAACATGAAGAGAATTTAAAGATTGCATTAAGTGTGGGCTTTTTAAATAGAAATGATTCAAACAAATAATAGAAATAAAGTTCTACCAGGGTTTAGAATCTTTGCTCTGTATAGCTCTACCAGGGGGAGGACATATTGTTTAGAATCTTTGCTCTGTATAGCTATATCAGGGGGCGGACATGTTGTTTAGAATCTTTGCTCTGTATAGCACTATCAGGGGGCGGACATGTTGTTTAGAATCTTTGTTCTGTATAGCTCTATCAGGGGGCGGACATGTTGGTTAGAATCTTTGCTCTGTATAGCTCTATCGGGGCGGACATGTTGTTTAGAATCTTTGCTCTGTATTGCTCTATCAGGGGGCAGACAGTTTAGGTCTTATGATTAAGCGCTATCTGCACGAAATGCATTAGGTGCGCTTTATATTACTGTTTATTTTTACTTCCCCCTGCTGGGGCTTTCATTTTATATATTTTTGCAATAAAGAAGATCGATTTGATACCGTTGGTTGGTGTGGCGAGCGATTTGTTTCTTACCTTCCGCGGAGTTCCTTTTCCTGTTTCATGCAAAATAAATACTACCTGTTTTTCCTCCGCTTCCCTCTCCACCTCCCACCCTCGCTGTGGTCCTGAAACTGAACCATACTTTTTCAAACAATAAAAAAATGTTAAAAAAAAAACTTGTCGTAAAAAAACTTTTTTTGTCTGTCTCGGAGTCAGAGGAAATTGCTCACCGCCAACTTCACCTCCAGATCTGTCACAAGAATTATTCCACCTTTTCCGATTCGCTCTCTGCCATGCGGAAGAATACTTTGAAAATGTTCAAATATACTGCGGCAATGAATTCATTGACGGGGGCTTAAGGAATTTCCAGCATCATTCATAAAAATCCAGAGAACAAAATAAAAATGAATGCTATAGATCAAGCAGGGTTTTTTTTTAAATAAAACATCTGAAACGTAGATGAATGAACAAATTACATCCCATTCTTTTCTCTAATATAATCTGCAGGCCTGTAACTCAATACGAATGGCAAACACTGAAAGCAAGGATCCCATTCCGTGAATATATACTTTTTATATCATGTAAGAGGGGAATATGGATGTGGAAGGTTTTTGGCATCACAAATTATGTTGGCTGTCTCTCGTTTAATGTAGGTGATTTTTAATTTACATTTAATACACTTAGACTCACAGAGAAATATTTGGAATGTATTAATGTCACACAAAAAGGATTCATTCTTTGCAAAGTCTTTACACAGTGCAAAAAAAGCAAAAACAAACCCGCTTCTCCTCCCCCCCACCCCAAAGACAATTACCTACATTCATACACTTAAGTAGTTGTACACTCTTCTAATTAGCACAGGGTGAAATCTCACTTTCCAATTCTTACAGAGACAAATTTAATTTTTATAAAAATGGTCTTGTGTTTTTGTTTCTCAAATAATTGATCACAACATAAAACAAAATCCAAATTATCTTTCAATTTGTTTCTATGATTAAAGGTTCACAAGATATTGACTTTTTATTTAAGCACAGATTTCTATATAGAGCTTGCATTTTCAAAATAAAATATGGCTTAGAGGTTTTCCTGAACACACAGTAAGATTGCACCAAGTGTAGGAATTTTTTTAATAGAACTGCTTTAATAAAAGAATACCAATAAAGCACTGTGCAGCCATGATGCTCAGGAAGTGATGTCAATTCCTACTGATGACGAATGGCCAGGAAGTGATGTCAGTTCAAGGAAAGATGGCTGATTCTCACTGGACATGGTTACTGAGCTTTGGTTCAACATGCTAAGGTCAAACCTATGTAAAATGATGGCTCTTTACTCATCAGTGATATGGCCCATTGTTTTCAAACCAGGAACATATATTTTGATTGAATAAATAGAAAGAGCACCTGGTGGGGATATACAGAATTTACCAAAAGTACAGTCCAAAACTTGGTTCCCCTGAAAGAGCGTTCCCAGGAATGGCTAAAAAAAATGGTACATGCAAAAAAAAAAAAAGTGCAGATTTAAAACAGTGTGTTATGTATAAAAAAAAAAAAAAAGCTTTTTTAGAACTCCCGACACTTTGCAGTGATGAAGAGAGAGACCCCGTCAAACTGTGTTTGGTGGAGATTTATCGACACAAATCAGGCGCATGACATCTACACATTCGGTGTAGATAACACAAACTCCCGAAAGGTATACATCGGCGCACATGACTGTTGCGCCTGTATTTGGCGCAGTCTACGTGTGCGCCATTTTTATACGTGACCCCCAGTGCTGCCAATGTACATTATATTATTTTATGTCTCTGTGTTTTTCTCTCCCACCTGAAGATGTTGTAATGCCTTATTCTTTCTCTAGCGACACAGCGGGGCGGGGGGAATATATATATTGATCTATATTTCATTAAACCTGCACAGCAATTAAAACTCTGCTTATAACAATCGGATAAATGCTAAGCTTGTGTGTAATAAGATCGTCTGCTAGGCATGACCTGCACAATCTGGAAGATTACTTATTGCACAAGATATATGGGGGGGGAATGAATGCTATAAGGCATAGTTACAGCAAGTCTCAAATTAATATCCCCCCCCCCCCCCCCACCCCCATATTCCCGGAGTATGTTCTGCTTTTGTTCTGTGCGACAATGTATGATTAAAAATCACACAAACTCTACCTTTTTTTTTTTTTTTTGCAACCTCAAAATAAAGTGTAGGGAAGTTAAGTTTAAGAATAATCAATCAGCTCTGGTATTTACCAAATGAGCACTCGCACTGGCCCTTATCTTCATTTTTTTTTCTCCATTAAACCGTCACGCCATTTGCAAGCTTAAAGTATTAATAATAATTTCACAATAATCATTTTTATGTGTACTGGATGTGCAGGAGAAGGTGGTTAAACCAGAGATGCCAGGAAAATGTTTAAGATAACCCTTTCATGAATCCTCCATACTGCAGCTGGGCACTTTTTTGGGGCCGTTAACTCACGAAATCCAGGTGATCCACGAAAACCTAACATACATTTTTCAAGACAACTCACTGAATGTAAGAAGGAAGGATTGGCTTAATCTGCAGTAAAAAAATAAATAAACAAGAGGATCTCTACTGAAAAGGATCTCTATGCAGGCTGGCAGAGAGTGGTAGGAGTCATTTGCCAGCAAGCCCTGTAAAAAAAAAAAAAACAGGTTATTGTTGTATGGTGAAAATAGGTATATTTTTTAAGTCCCTAAAAAATAACAAAACATTGAGGTGAGATTTGAAAAAATGTGTAACTCACTGATTATCATAAATCATTATGATTTTTAAAAACAGATATTTTTTTTTTAAAACCCCTCCCTATTCCATGGAAATATACTTAACTTAAACAAAATGCTTTACGTCTTGCCCGATGAAGAATGGACAATTTTACATGATTTTGCGGATATTCTAAAGATTGGAATGTGGATAATAATTGGAATTATGGATAATCAGAAAAAAAAAAGGGTGGAAATGATTAATAGTACAGATTTCACCTATAGCGTACAAAAAACAAGTACGGTTTTAAAACAATGTACATTATAGTATTTTATTTCTAAATAGCCTACGTCCATTTCTACACCACCAGAAGAGCTTGCAATGCTTATTGCTTTCTTTAGTAACACAGAAGGAGGGAATATATATATATATATATATATATATATTCACTAAAGCTGAACAGCAATTAAAATCCTGAATGCATACCTAGCTCTGTTGCACAGTGTAAGGTCTGTGTATTACAATGGTTTATAAAAATCTCTAAAAGGCTAAGCCGGGCTTGGGGTGTTTCACAGATCACATATGCCGTAAGAGTGGTAGACATTACATGGACAATGTGTAAGGTCACTTATTCCACAAGGTATAGGAGGAAATTAATACAATAAGGCATTGTTACAGCAAGTCTCAAATTAATATACCCCCCCCCCCCCCAACCACCACGACACCACATTGACGAAGTCCGCTCTCCTTTCGTATTGTGCTATATTGTTTGATAAAAATCACCCCACCTCTTCCTTTAGTTTTTGTAAACCTTTACTTCTGCCCAATTTAAAGTTAAACAGCGTGGATATAACGAGGACATGCAGTTTATTAATATATAATATTCTATTCTTTTTTTCTTCTTACCGCGTGGGCTAGATGTATATAAACCAAGCACAACCTAAAGGAGACCTATATTTACTATACATTTCTACAACATTAAAACATAGTAAAACAAATTCAAACAAAACCCCTCATGAGTCAAAACATATGTTGCGTCAGGTCTCCCAAAATTTTAAATATTTTAGGGTAATGCCTGTGGTTATGGATGGGACCAAACCAGGGCATTTTAATTTACCCGCTGGTTGTTTGTTAGCTATTTGTGTCATTTAGTAGGTCATTTTATATAGAATAATAGACTATTTATTTGCAAAACTAATATTTACAGACATTTGTATTGGGGTATAAATAGAAGAAGATATCCTAAGAGGAAAGAGGGACAGAGGTTCCCAACATAGGGACTGTTCTTTCTGAACAGGGACACTTGCCAAGTATGCTCTTGGGCCTTTAAATGTCTAGATCTTATGGTGAAGATGGTCTTTGGACACATAAAAAACAACATAGTTTGAATTAAATGTAAATAATATTTGGTGCAGTTGAATATATTTGCACAAATGCTAAAACAATAGATTGATTTATTTTTGCCATTTGAGTTGTTAATTCAAGAGCCAATATTTACAATAAAGCTTTTGCACTGCATTGTATTGTTTTATCTGCAATAAAATTAGACATTAGCTTATTCTTCAATAATAATAAAAGCAATAGTTTTTTTCTAAATTAATGAGCGAAAGACACAAGTCCACTACATTTGAGTAGTTAGGGAGATTCCTATAAATTGACAAAAAAAATGTTTTATATTATTTTTATATTGTATCATAAAAATAAATGTTTTAATATTAAGACAATGAAATGCATTTACTATATGCCTTAAAATACAGAGGCACAGAATTCAGACTGCAACTAGTATTGGCTTTAAAAATCGTCCCAAAAAAAAAAATAATAATTATTAGCATGTAAAGGCCACGATTTAAAGATCCTGTAATTTCAATGATGATCATTTTAAAGCAAATTTATAGCTAAGAAAATACTGAGATCCTAAGGCTACAGCTGTATTTTTATTTATTTTTTCATGTTGAAAAATAATCTTTAAGGTTTCTTTTCTTTCTTTTTTTTTTCTTGCAGACAAAAAAATATATATATATAGCGTCTCAAAGTCCATCATTGAATACTTTAATAAGAGCAATAAATACATTTTACAAGGCATGTAAATCCAGAAACAAAACACGACACAAATTGTTAATCTTGTACGTTTCTCCATTAATTGCAAAACACAGGCATATGCTTTATACACAAATATTTGCAGGAAGATAAGCATAATAAATAGGTTTTACCACACATATTAATCTTAATAGTTACAAGCTGTTAATCCTATATATCAGATAATAATTTGCAATAAATAATTGTTTACTATCTTGATATTTCCGAGTCCTGGGTTTTTGCAGTGTGCAATAAAGAAATGTAATTTTAAATAATTTGATTGTAAGGGCTTCTGGGAAAATATTGTAAGTTATGATTAACTGAAGGCAGATTTTGTTTACGAATTGTGAGGATGTAGTTTAATAGGAACATCCTTTCATTATTGCTGCAATAAATAATTTAAAAGTTAAGTTTAGTCTCAAGCAATAATAAGGGATATTTAGAACGCAAATACAAACATAATTAGCGAAATATTTCACATTCTTTCATTTCTTTCTGTAAGAAATCATGATGGGCTCAGGGATCAATGCAGAAAAAGAAATGTACCGTGTACAGGAAGGTTTGTATTACATATCAGCAGTGGAGTACAAATACGGTTTGTTTTTTGTGAAAATTAAATAATATTGTTTTTAGGCTGGCAGTGCTGTTTTTTTTTTTTTTATATATAAAAAAGGCATGCAGGCGGATTGCTTTCATTACGCATGCCAAATTATCGCGCGCAATCCAGCGCCAAACAAGACCGTCTCCAATAACCGTTTTATGGAAAAGGTGAGTGCTCGTTTGTAGAGAATTTAAAATATAACATCGATATGGATAGCACAACGTCGAAGCTTCAAATAATGGAAAAGTTTGGGGGGTTTTATTAACAAAGAGAGAGAAAGACTTTCATAACAGAATCAGTTATCATTTCAGAATATTTATGGCGAGTAGTCTTGCTGATGCAATGTAAAAAAAAAAGAAAGAGAAAATAAAATAAATGGTTCAAAATAGTTTGAATTGTCTCTGCAGCATGCATTATTTGGTTCTTACTGCTGAGATAAGATAATTTTTTTCAATATAAATAGTTTTTTATTTTTTTACCTAACAACAATTTTTTCCCATTTCAATAAACTTCACTTTTTTGTGACATTTTTTTTTTTTTTTAAGTTGCATTTTTGGTAATTAGTACCTACTTGGAATTCCGGCTATATATAACCGATGTACATCGAATATTTTTAACATTTTTGAGATTTTATTTCCATTTCTACAAGTAGTAGGGCTACAGCATCAACTCAGCCCCTACCCTAACAATATATAAACCGTATATGTACTAGAAAAAAAGCGTGCAAGGTACATTTCCTCAAATGAAAAAGCGACTTTTCCTTTAGCCTACAGATGTAAAATGCAATATCAGTTCCCTAAGTGGCTTTGGTACAACTGTGGAGATCATACAGCCAGATGAAGCACATAAATTTCCCATATGAACAATTGTTTTCATTTTCTTCCCATGCCACAAGATATTATAAGTAGAAAGTAAAACACAAGTAAATATGTTCATTCCACTCTTGTGATCAGTGATAAATGAAGGGCCATTCAGCCTGACAAAGGTCATGGTACAGCTTCAATACTCCGAGCTGGTACTGATACATCGTCTATGTACCTACACTCCCACCAGCTGGTAGCATGAGGTATTGCGGGCTATACAACTTCTTGCAAAGACTTGTTTTTCTTCCTGTTTTATTCTTGGCCATGATAAAATAATAACAAATTTACTCATCTTGCAAAACATGGTCTAATGAATTTATCCCTAAATTATTGGATGGATCGCAGGGTTCCCTCTCTCTCTCTCTCTCTCTCTCTCTCTCTCTAGTTTATGGATCCCTTAAAACTCTTTACCAAGAAAAGGTATAGAAATGTAAATGTAGCAAAACAAAAATTGTTGAAAAAGGAGAGAAGGGAAGATTTTAAAAAAAGAAGAGAATTGCACTCCATTCCATGTGATATAAAATTCCTTCTTGCAAACCATTTGCAGGTTAAATAATTAGTTTAAGAAAAAAGGTCACTGTGCCTGTACAGCTTGGGGGGGAGTAAATGGTTTAGTGTTTGTTCCTTTTCTGTATTAAAAAGGATTGGATTTCAACACAACGATGCAACAACGTCAACCATTGCAGATCCTATCAGCCAGAACATCATCAGGTCTCCATGTCAGACTCTCCCGTCTCCAGAGACATCTTATTGATTTTAAAGAGCATGGAAGTTGAACTGATGAACCTACATTCATGTCTTTAAGTCATCTTGGAAAAGCTAAAGAAAATACTTGTCTCTTCTAGAAAGGTCTAGGGGAAAGAAGGAAAAAAAAATGGGTTTACGACTTTCACCATTAAGGGATCGAAATTCTAGAAATGCATCAAAAGTTATGGGTCATAAGGGTTGATAAATCCACCTTCCCCCAAAAATCAATATATGCAGTGACACAGCATTGTACCATAAGCGTAGGGAACCAATGGCACCTTCCGCTTGTCAAAATAATAATTATTTATTAGAGGAAAAATGTGTTGTCCTTGTTTTAAATACCGCACTTATCTCTGTTTTTTTGTCAATATATCCCAGAAATATATGTTGTGTACATATTTTACATATTATTTTCATATATACCCAATGAACTCCTTTTATGTGAAATATATGCACAGATCAGCCACAACATTATGACCACTGACTCATACCACCTACCTAAGCATTGTTACAGACCATGTACACCCTTTCATGGAAACGGTATTATCTGATGGCATTGGCCTCTTTCAGCAGGATAATGCTCCCTGCCACAAAGCTGGTTCAGGAATGGTTTGAGGAACACAACAATGAGTTCAAGGTGTTGACTTGGCCTCCAACCTCCCCAGATCTCAATCCAATCGAGCATCTGTGGGATGTGCTGGACAAACAAGTCCAATCCATGGAGGCCCCACCTCGCAACTTACAGGACTTAAAGAATCTGATGCTAATGTCTTGGTGCCAGTTACCCCAGCACACCTTCACAGGTCTAGTGGAGTCCATGCCTCGACAGGTCAAGGCTGTTTTAGCGGTAAAAGGGGAGCTACCCAGTATTAGGCAGGTGGTCATAATGTTATGGCTGATCAGTCTATCGTATTGTCTATATGAATGAATTTATATATCTGAATAATCCCATCTGTGCATTTCACACATACAATATACAGATTTCTATACATACAGCCAAGGAAGCAGTTAAACATGTTTAACCTTATCACCTTTCTTGCCACCAGCCACAGACACAAGGCAATACATTAAGCAGTCTGCCTTGGGAAGCAATGGGTATGTAATATTATTGAATGTCTAACAGTTTGCTGGAGGTTTAGTATGAATATCAAAAACACCTGGCACCTCAGTGAAAAGAGGGGCAGTAAGAAGACAAAGTCCTTTCCTGCAACACTAGCCTCTCAGCAATAGGAATGCTATGTGGCACAATCGGAGTGCCAGTGGGCGCTACAATCGGAGTGCCAGTGGGCGCTACAATCGGAGTGCAGTGTGGAGCAAGGATCGGAGTGCCAGTGGGCGCTACAATCAGAGTGCCAGTGGGCGCTACAATCGGAGTGCCAGTGTGGAGCTAGGATCGGAGTGCCAGTGGGCGCTAGAATCAGAGTGCCAGTGTGCTCATGATCAGACTTGTAATGCCGTGTTCTCAAACTGATCCAGATGGGTAAAGCTAAGTAGCCATTCCTCATTCACCTCGCTCACAGATGAATTAATAATGCATGATGTTCATTGTGCATAAACTTTCATATAATTTATGGGCCCGAGTATCCAAATACATGTAGGACTTGGACCTATCCTCTCTTGACCTCAAGGGCTCCTGCACGGATCTGGTTCTGAGACTATAGGTTCTTCAGAACAGAGGTACTGCTGGCGCCTATCCTGCCTGCATGGTGTGGTAATAAGGAGATAAGCTCTCTGTATGGTTTACGCTGAATTCAGCAGTTTTATTCCACTAGACGGAACACCTCTAGCGCAATCTTTTATATTGCTTATACCACTGACGAAGCCCAAGTGGTTAAATCCATCAGGTTCCTCTTGAGACTAACATACCAAAATTATAATTTCACAGCAAAATCTCTCTTTTTTTTTTATGAATTATAGGTCATGTCAAAATTGATCAGTTAATTGATTAAATTTGTACATTGTATTCTTTTCCATCCTGTTTTATCCTTTCCTACTGGAGCTTGCACCATTTTTATATCCCTTGTTATTCTTTTCTCTCTGGAACAATGGTGGGCTTCCTCTTGGGTTGTTTAAAGCTGCTAAAATGTGCTATTATATTCTTCATTCATTCTACCATCTTCCTACTGGATTAAAACATGGTATGTGCCACGGTACCTTTTGCACGGGGAATGGCGTGATGCCTGTGACAATCACACCTTGAGTTTGTTTCGGAGAGTATTTCCGAGCCACTGACGGATGTCCTATATAATGTTTTGTTTTATTTGTTTTAGTTTCTTACGGAAAATAAACACACTGGTTATTTATCCCAGTCCCCTCTTCCTTTAATTATTAATCGATTGTTAAAGATGTCACAGTGTGCACTGTACGAGTGCGTTCCCCCACGCACCAAAAACAGGGCCATCAAATATTGCATATTTCCTTTGGGTGTTACGGACAGTCCAATGAATTTTTTAAAACCTTAGTCTGATTTTAATGGCGACTGGTGGATAAAAGTCAATATTTTTTATACAACAACAACAACACACACAAAAAAAGGAATACGCTAACATATTTCTGCAGCTGGAGAGAGGACCATAATTGGTGACAGAGATGGATAACATCATTTTTCTGGGACAGATATATTAAATAGTGATACTGTAGTGCACCTCTTTGTCCCAAAAGAAGGGAAAAAAACAAGCAAAGGAAAGTAATAGATCTTTAGCGTTAAAACAAAGTAAACAGGGCACTTATTTGGAATTTACTTTATGATATGTTTTCATTTAAAAAAAATATATATATATTTTATATAGAGACAGATATATAACCTTATAATGGGGAATCGGAAACGTCATATTTTGTCCCACGTAAACCCGTCAAGGAGCAAACATCGGAGGCGATTTATACTTATTATCATAATGAGCAATTGTGAGGCAAAGTACTAAAAAGTTTAATAGTTACCAACCGAAACTTCCTCCCAAGAGCTGCACTTTTAGAACCTTGACCCAGTTCTTGCCAATACATGTCATTATTAGTGTTGAGCGAACCTGAACCGCACTGTTCGTGTTTGTATCGAACATTATGGTGTCCGTACCCCGGACCCGAACACGGACATTTCACTGTATGTTCGGGTTGGAGTTCGAGGTTCGGCTATAAACCGAAAGTCTATAAACCGAAAGTCATTTGGTTTATAGACTTTCGGTTTATAGAATAGCAATAGCATTACATGTATTCCATAAACCGAAAGTCTATAAACCGAAAGACATTCAGTTTATAGACTTTTGGTTTATAGAATACATGTAATGCTATTGCTATTCTATAAACCGAAATAGAGTCCCCATTCATACCTATTCTTATGAATGGGGACTCTATTTCGGTTTATAGAATAGCAATAGCATTGCATGTATTACATCTGAGAGTCAAATAGAACCGTCAAATACTGTGCTTACAGTGCACTTTGAAAGATTCTATTAGTTTTGGGTGCTAAATAGTACATTTGCGTCTTGCGGTGCACTTCATATCTGAGAGTCAAATAGAACCGTCAAATACTGTGCTTACAGCGCACTTTGAAAAATTCTATTAGTTTTGGGTGCTAAATAGTACATTTGCATCTTGCGGTGCACTTCATATCTGAGAGTCAAATAGAACCGTCAAATACTGTGCTTACAGCACACTTTTAAAAATTCTATTAGTTTTGGGTGCTAAATAGTACATTTGCGTCTTGCGGTGCACTTCATATCTGAGAGTCAAATAGAACCGTCAAATACTGTGCTTACAGCGCACTTAGAAAAATTCTAATAGTTTTGGGTGGTAAATAGTACATTTGCGTCTTGCGGTGCACTTCATATCTGAGAGTCAAATAGAACAGTCCAATACTGTGCTTACAGCGCACTTTGAAAAATTCTGGCTACCTCCTCCTCCTCCTCCAGCGCCGCTTCCACCTACACCGCCACGGTCACCGCCTCCTCAACCTATGGGTCACTTAGTATAAACTGAAAGAGAATACCCTGCACTCCAACCCTCTCTCAAATGGATAATTCTGTTGATCCTCCTGGCAGCCATGCTTTAGATTTAAATTTATGTTCTTCCAAAGCAAAAAACAAAGATTCCATTTAGTGCTATTTTATGGCTTAGCTGTATTTTTAATTTGTATGTATTTTATGTTATTTTAAGTTATTTCCCTATCCATTTTTGTTTGTCCTACTCTTACCCACATTTTAATTCCTTTTGCAGCCCTCTAGCCCTTTCCAGGACTTTTTTAGAGGCATTTTAGTGGCCAAAAGTTCGTGTCCCCATTGACTTCAATGGGGTTCGGGGTCAAGTTCGGGGTCAAGTTCGAGCCGGAACCCGGACTTTTTTCCGAAGTTCGGCCGAACCTGCCGAACCCGAACATCCAGGTGTCCGCTCAACTCCAGTCATTATCATTCTAGCTGATCGTACAACCCATGCCCTGCCACAAACCCCAAATAAGAAGATAGTAAGCACTGTGCCAAAAAAAAAAAATCCCTTTAAAAGCAAAAAAAAAAAATCCCTTTAAAAGTGTCCTGTTTCTATATTTAAAACTGTGGGACACGTCTCCTTTAATGCTGAAATCCTTAGTTTGTGGGTAATGATACAACTTATGCTGCCTGTCTTATATTTGGTGACAGCTTGGCTTTGGGAGGACAGCTTGGATTTTATGCTTTTAATAAACTTGTAGTAAACATACCAGACTGGGGAGAAATTTCATTTTTAAAGTGCAGCAGATATGGACACTAGTAACATGAATATCTTTATTGCATTTTTTTTTTGTTGCCCCCTCTATGTCTGTCCTTCATCTTTCTCTTTTGGAAAGGACTTTGTCCGCAGAAGCCAGTTTATTTTCTGCATTGCAGACGCTGCTCACTTGCTTTAAAACATATGTATTTACAACACGAAACATATGTTCGACAAAACACCAGGCGCGCTGGTAAAGGAACAAATAAACGGAGTTTTTTGTCTTCTACAGTGCGTTATTTAGACAAGCGTTGGTTTAAGCATCGGCTGTCGCTAATGTTTAAGCAAAGAGATGGAGAAAAAAGCAGGAGTATGGGGGTGTTAGTGGGGTGGGAATGTTTCAGAAGAAGACTCTCAAGCCAAAACGTTGAAGTTTTTCTTGCATTTCAAAACATAGAAACATAGACTGTGTCACCAGCAGATAAGAACTATTGTCTCCATCATATCCTACCTGTCTCGTCTTTCTTCCAAGCTATACATGTTAAGATCCTTTAACCTTTCCTGGTAAATTTTATCCTTCAACCCATGAACCAGTTTAGTAGCCCTTCTCTGAACTCTCTCCAAAGTATCGAAATCCTTCTGGGGATACCGTCTCCCAGGTCTCACCAGTGCTCTGTACAATACTCCAAGTGAGGTCTCACCAGCGCTCTGTACAATACTCCAAGTGAGGTCTCACCAGTGCTCTGTACAATACTCCAAGTAAGGTCTCACCAGTGCTCTGTACAATACTCCAAGTGAGGTCTCACCAGTGCTCTGTACAATACTCCAAGTGAGGTCTCACCAGTGCTCTGTACAATACTCCAAGTAAGGTCTCACCAGTGCTCTGTACAATACTCCAAGTGAGGTCTCACCAGTGCTCTGTACAATACTCCAAGTGAGGTCTCACCAGTGCTCTGTACAATACTCCAAGTAAGGTCTCACCAGTGCTCTGTACAATACTCCAAGTGAGGTCTCACCAGTGCTCTGTACAATACTCCAAGTGAGGTCTCACCAGTGCTCTGTACAATACTCCAAGTGAGGTCTCACCAGTGCTCTGTACAATACTCCAAGTGAGGTCTCACCAGCGCTCTGTACAATACTCCAAGTGAGGTCTCACCGGCGCTCTGTACAATACTCCAAGTGAGGTCTCACCAGTGCTCTGTACAATACTCCAAGTGAGGCCTCAACAGCGCTCTGTACAATACTCCAAGTGATACTCACCAGCGCTCTGTACATTGGCATGAGCACTTCCCTCTTTCTGCTCATAAAAAAAAAAGTAATATGGATTATGTAGTACTCTGATAGAACTTTATCTAGGATTTATGGTTTTCTTTTTTTACACAAAATGTAAAAAATATATACATCCTTGGTAATGTGTTTATTCAAAATAAAAAAAAAAACAAAGTGTCTCAAATGATAAGAGTACTTGCAATTGCACAGGAGCCAGTACAGAGCGAGCATCTTCATGTATGTCCTCCAGCTGTACATCTGGAATCCTACAGATCAAGACAATAGGTGGAGTAAAGCTCAGATCTAGTCATAATTAATAGTAAGAATAAAATAGTGGTTTACAAAAATGAGTCTGATAGGGTTAGCTGCCAAAACAACAAGTAAGCAATTATTAATTGAAAAAAAAAAAAGATAAATTATGGGACAGATAGAAACCTCTGATTACCGGTCTTCAAGTGAAAACAGAATTTTCCTTTCTACGTGGTCTTTTTTCAACTATTCTCTGATCACGTATTCAAACCGAGAGATCCCTAGAATAACTAGGAATTAATTTTACAGAAATAAATATAACGTAATGGAATTTACTTTTCTCGGGTTTTGAGATAAAGTTTCGTTCAACAAAGTGGTTAACCAAGGTTTATTTCATTTGCCAGGACAGGAGCTTAGATGGGGAATAAATCTTATTTTATCATACAGAGGAAACCTTTCAATAATGGAAACTGGAAACCAATGATCCTTATTACGGAGGCACTGACAAATGACAAGGCCCGGCTCCAGTTATTTATCAAGTAAAGTACGTGATTTTCGCTAGAGACAAAGAGAAGATGAGTGAGTAATGCTCAACAAGGCTGTATGCTAGCTAAACACGTTGTGACTGAATCTGTTTCCTCTAGAAATTAGCTTACAGCTAATTCTTTGGCGTTTTCCATTTATTAATCGCGTATTTATTGACTTAGAACATCTGAGTATGTCATATCTCAGAAAAGTTTTTGTTTTTTTGAAACATTTTTTTATTGCTGCTGATCCAGCTGGTCAGTAAACGCTGATCAATTTAGGAAGTTAAAGGGCCATCATCTGTTATTGTTTGTTTAAAGCTTGTAGATATTCGATCAAGCTTCACATCAATCAGACATCGCTGCATTATTTATCATGGCCGACACACAAGGGCGGCTTACGGGGGAATCTTAAACCAAAGGTGGACATTTTTTTATTTTTTTTATTTAGTAAAATATAGATCAATTAAAAATGACTAATTAACAAAAAAAATACTGTTGTTTTCAAAAATACTTTTTTTATTTTTTAGGATTTCACTTTTTTCTGGAATTTTGTATATAACAAAGAATGTAACAGGCTTAAAGATTTAAACAGGCAAGCCATACATATCTATATAAAATTAAAACACAAATATGTCTCACAGCACAGAAGCCGGAGACTGACCGAGCACAAAAAAAAAGACACTTATATAATTGCAATTTTTGAGCAGTGCATGAATCTGAAATCCATGATTTATATATATATATTTACTTTGCCTATACACAAACACGCACTCATATATATATATATATATATATATATATATATATATATATATGTACATACACAGTATGGTCCAAATGGTTTTATTTGATCATTTAGTAAAATATATTAAAGTATTATAATCAGTTGATATTTATTATACCAGAATGCATTATTTTATATAATATATAACAGGTAATGTTTTGTTTTTTGTATATTTTTGCTATTGCCTCATATCAACGTAATACTGGTCTCAAGCCAATTTTTCATCAGCCCGGCAATAAAACATTGTCACCCTGTCGTGATTGTACATGGGAATGACTGTATATTTTATCAGATACATCGGTTTTATGCGAAATGCGGAAGCAGATTGTGGTAGAGGGCTTTTGGACTATGCTGTATATTTACATACTCCCCGACTGTCCCGTTTTACGTGGGATGGTCCCAACTAGGGGGGGCTCTGTCCTGCTAAGCTCTACCACTGTTCCTCTTTGTGTCGGACCCCGGAGAAAGTGTTCTGCGCAAGCATAGTAGAGTGGTCCGGATGCGCCATTTGTAGAGCTGTCAGTTCGATAGAAATACTACATCATAGACCCTTCAGTGGTACGATTGGGTTGGAGCCACCAATGGACTGTCCATGGCCTGGTTTCTTTCAAGGAAGCCAATCCCTATGTCCTACAGTCCCAGCACTGAGAGTTGTCTCCCAATTTCTGTTGAAGCAAGATCTGGCTTATGTATATTTTGGCGGGGAAAGCAAACACAATCCAAGGGCATGGGGGGTGAAGCACTCCTGGTGGCACACTGTAGGGGGATGCCAGTTCTTTACTAACCATACCAGCGCTTGAAAAGGGCAGAGAGAGCGGCTGATAGCCATGAGTCGCCGCAGCTCAGGTGTCACACTGCGTGCCGCTGCTCAGGTGTAACACTGCGTGCCGCTGCTCAGGTGTCACACTGCGTGCCGCTGCTCAGGTGTCACACTGGGTGCCGCTGCTCAGGTGTCACACTGCGTGCCGCTGCTCAGGTGTCACACTGCATGCCGCTGCTCAGGTGTCACATTGCGTGCTGCTGCTCCTGTGTCACACTGCGTGCTGCTGCTCCGGTGTCACACTGCATGCCGCTGCTTAACACTGCGTCACACTGCGTGCCGCTGCTCCGGTGTCACACTGCATGCCGCTGCTCAGGTGTCACACTGCATGCCGCTGCTCAGGTGTCACACTGCATGCCGCTGTTCAGGTGTCACACTGCGTGCCGCTGCTCCGGTGTCACATTGCGTGCCACTTCTCCGGTGTCACACTGCGTGCCGCTGCTCCGGTGTCACACTGCGTGCTGCTGCTCCGGTGTCACACTGCATGCCGCTGCTTAACACTGCGTCACACTGCGTGCCGCTGCTCCGGTGTCACACTGCGTGCCGCTGCTCTGGTGTCACACTGCGTGCCGCTGCTCTGGTGTCACACTGCGTGCCGCTGCTCAGGTGTAACACTGCGTGCCGCTGCTCAGGTGTAACACTGCGTGCCGCTGCTCAGGTGTCACACTGCGTGCCGCTGCTCAGGTGTCACACTGCGTGCCGCTGCTCAGGTGTAACACTGCGTGCCGCTGCTCAGGTGTCACACTGGGTGCCGCTGCTCAGGTGTCACACTGCGTGCCGCTGCTCAGGTGTCACACTGCATGCCGCTGCTCAGGTGTCACACTGCATGCCGCTGCTCAGGTGTCACATTGCGTGCTGCTGCTCCTGTGTCACACTGCGTGCTGCTGCTCCGGTGTCACACTGCATGCCGCTGCTTAACACTGCGTCACACTGCGTGCCGCTGCTCCGGTGTCACACTGCATGCCGCTGCTCAGGTGTCACACTGCATGCCGCTGTTCAGGTGTCACACTGCGTGCCGCTGCTCCGGTGTCACATTGCGTGCCACTTCTCCGGTGTCACACTGCGTGCCGCTGCTCCGGTGTCACACTGCGTGCTGCTGCTCCGGTGTCACACTGCGTGCTGCTGCTCCGGTGTCACACTGCATGCCGCTGCTTAACACTGCGTCACACTGCGTGCCGCTGCTCCGGTGTCACACTGCATGCCGCTGCTCAGGTGTCACACTGCATGCCGCTGTTCAGGTGTCACACTGCGTGCCGCTGCTCCGGTGTCACATTGCGTGCCGCTTCTCCGGTGTCACACTGCGTGCCGCTGCTCAGGTGTCACACTGCGTGCCGCTGCTCAGGTGTTACACTGTGTGCCGCTGCTCAGGTGTTACACTGCGTGCCGTTGCTCAGGTGTCACACTGCGTGCCGCTGCTCAGGTGTTACACTGCGTGCCGCTGCTCAGGTGTTATACTGCGTGCCGCTGCTCTGGTGTCACACTGCGTGCCGCTGCTGTAGTGTCACACTGCGTGCCGCTGCTCAGGTGTTACACTGCGTGCCGCTGCTCACGTGTCACACTGCGTGCCGCTGCTCTGGTGTCACACTGCGTGCCGCTGCTCTGGTGTCACACTGCGTGCCGCTGCTCAGGTGTCACACTGCGTGCCGCTGCTCTGGTGTCACACTGCGTGCCGCTGCTCAGGTGTCACACTGCGTGCCGCTGTTCAGGTGTCACACTGCGTGCCGCTGTTCAGGTGTCACACTGCGTGCCGCTGCTCAGGTGTCAGATTGCGTGCCGCTGCTCCGGTGTCACATTGCGTGCCGCTGCTCAGGTGTCACACTGCGTGCCGCTGCTCAGGTGTCACACTGCGTGCCGCTGCTCAGGTGTCACACTGCGTGCCGCTGCTCTGGTGTCACACTGCGTGCCGCTGCTCTGGTGTCACACTGCGTGCCGCTGCTCAGGTGTCACACTGCGTGCCGCTGCTCTGGTGTCACACTGCGTGCCGCTGCTCAGGTGTCACACTGCGTGCCGCTGTTCAGGTGTCACACTGCGTGCCGCTGCTCAGGTGTCAGATTGCGTGCCGCTGCTCCGGTGTCACATTGCGTGCCGCTGCTCAGGTGTCACACTGCGTGCCGCTGCTCAGGTGTCACACTGCGTCCCGCTGCTCAGGTGTCACACTGCGTGCCGCTGCTCTGGTGTCACACTGCGTGCCGCTGCTCAGGTGTCACACTGCGTGCCGCTGCTCAGGTGTTACATTGCGTGCCGCTGCTCACGTGTCACACTGCGTGCCGCTGCTCAGGTGTTACATTGCGTGCCGCTGCTCACGTGTCACACTGTGTGCCGCTGCTCCGGTGTTACACTGCGTACCGCTGCTCAGGTGTCACACTGCGTGCCGCTGCTCACGTGTCACACTGCGTGCAGCTGCTCTGGTGTCACACTGCGTGCCGCTGCTCAGGTGTCACACTGCGTGCCGCTGCTCAGGTGTCACACTGCGTGCCGCTGCTCAGGTGTCACACTGCGTCCCGCTGCTCAGGTGTCACACTGCGTGCCGCTGCTCAGGTGTCACACTGCGTCCCGCTGCTCAGGTGTCACACTGCGTGCCGCTGCTCTGGTGTCACACTGCGTGCCGCTGCTCAGGTGTCACACTGCGTGCCGCTGCTCAGGTGTTACATTGCGTGCCGCTGCTCACGTGTCACACTGTGTGCCGCTGCTCCGGTGTTACACTGCGTACCGCTGCTCAGGTGTCACACTGCGTGCCGCTGCTCACGTGTCACACTGCGTGCCGCTGCTCTGGTGTCACACTGCGTGCCGCTGCTCAGGTGTCACACTGCGTGCCGCTGCTCAGGTGTCACACTGCGTGCCGTTGCTCAGGTGTCACACTGCGTGTCGCTGCTCAGGTGTCACACTGCGTGCCGCTGCTCAGGTGTCACACTGCGTGCCGCTGCTCAGGTGTCACACTGCGTGCCGCTGCTCAGGTGTTCAGAATCTGGATCGTCTTCGTTTGAGGTGGGCTTTATTCACAAACGAGGGGATTGCAATGGGAGTTTCAAATTTAAGGCCAAGGTAGCTGAGTTGGAAAGGGGAGTGGCCCTATTTAAGGATTTAGTACGTTTTGTGACACGTGCCAGTTTTTCCTTCGACCAGCAGCCATGATACTTCCCTGGCAAGCCTCTGGTCCGTGGCTGTCGCTGACAGTATCTCACTGCTAGTGCAGGGTACTCTCTGCTGTGCGCCTTGGAAAACCGTTCATCTGTCTCCAGCAGATCCGGAGAGAACACTGGACCCGACAGACGAGCAGCGCGAGCCCCCGCTCTGATTGGCTGTGCACTGAATGTGAATGAACGCACGCTACCTGGGCCGGGTTTTACACCTAAAAATAAAAAACACCCCATTTATAAAAAAGAAATACTAGAAAAATAATTATAATAGTAAATGGCAATACGGTTTACCTATTTATCAATAGCTAAAAGATCCAAATCGGATGTACACCCAACAGTGCCAAATCTCTGCAGAGAAACAACCCCCATTGTCCCGAAGAGGATGCTTTCTTTTGATAAATTGGATGGCATTTTCACCTTGGCTCTTCAGCCAGGGGATTTAGATTAATCACCCCTTTGGTGTCTGAAAGATTTAATTTACCTAATGACGAACTCTTGCGCCTATAAACTCTATTTACTCCTTTTTTTTTTTTTTTGCAGATATGCCAAGTCACCACCAAAAATGTATGCTTATTTTGTGACGTTCTCCCCGGCCCCCCAAAACCCTAGAAAAAAATCCTAACACTCACACTGTGTAACAGAAGAGCAGATATTTACCAATGCTGCAACAAAAATAGGTATCGGCATAACATGGAAAACGCATTCCATTTTTCTCATTGTATTTTAATATAAAAATCAAAAGGAAAGGAGGGAGTAAAAAAAAAATAATATATACATATATATAGAAACATAGAATGTGTCGGCAGATAAGAACCATTAGGTCCATCTAGTCTGCCCAATTTTTGAGTACTTTTATTAGTCCCCCGTTCCCGGTCTTATAGCTAGGATAGCCTTGTGTTCATCCCACGCATGCTTAAAATCCTTGACTGTGTTTACCTCTACCACTTCTGCTGGAAGGCTATTCCATACATCCACTACCCTCTCAGTAAAGTAATACTTTCATTAGTCTCTGGCCTTATCTTATATCTAGGATAGCCTTATACCTATCCCATGCATGCTTAAACTCCTTCACTGTATTAACCTCTACCACTTCTACTGGAAGACTATTCCATACATACACTACCCTCTCAGTAAAGTAATACTTTCATTAGTCCCTGGCCTTATCTTATATCTAGGATAGCCTTATACCTATCCCATGGATGCTTAAACTCCTTCACTGTATTAACCTCTACCACTTCTACTGGAAGACTATTCCATACATCCACTACCCTCTCAGTAAAGTAATGCTTTCATTAGTCCCTGGCCTTATCTTATATCTAGGATAACCTTATACCCATCCCACGCATACTTAAACTCCTTCACTGTATTAACCTCTACCACTTCTACTGGAAGACTATTCCATGCATCCACTTCCCTCTCAGTAAAGTAATACTTTCATTAGTCCCTGGCCTTATCTTATATCTAGGATAACCTTATACCCATCCCATGCATGCTTAAACTCCTTCACTGTATTAACCGCTACCACTTCTACTGGAAGACTATTCCATACATCCACTACCCTCTCAGTAAAGTAATACTTCCTGATATTACTTTTAAATCGTTGCCCCTCTAATTTCAGACTATGTCCTCTAGTTGTGGTAGTTTTTCTTCCTTTAAATATCCTCTCTTCCATTACTGTGTTGATTCCCTTTATGTATTTATGTTTCTATCATATATATATAAAAGATATGCTTGGTTATACTAGATTAAAAATTCTCTGACCTTTTATCAGAATTCTTTATATGCCAATTCAGGTTTCTCCATGCAAGCACCCAAAGGACTTATGAAAAACACGTTTTTTTTTTTTTTCTTTTCTCCCCTTGCTGTTTAGCCTGTGTACACTTATTAGGCTCACAAATATAATGCCGTTGTAAAAATGAGAAACTGCAAGCGCTGGCGAAAAAGTTGTCATAACACTAAATTATTATATAAATATAAAAAGGAGCATGTGTGTAAAATATTCACTCAATGAGAATCCCAGGGCGATGATCACTCCACGTCGATTTAATCCCGGAGAGATCCATAACGCATCTGGATTTGCCGCGCGTTACTGTACGAATAAGACACTTAATGCATGTCACTTTTTACAATCCGAAATGTCTTCTTAATGGGACATTCCTTAAAAAATAAAATATATATATCTGTATTTGTATATAGAAATAATAGAGTTTTCCCTCCTTTGGTGTAAAGGAATAACTTAGCGCGTCCAATATTGCACTGTATCTAAAAAGAAAGAAAAAAAAATGCAGTATCTGTTCTATGCAATATTTATACTAGGTTAGTAAATCTATGCAAATATAGTTCCCTGAGCCCAGTATTTTATAACAAAAGGTCACAGACATTTGAAATATTTCCAAATATATTCCCTACATATTTGTGTAAATATGCAACATATGCACATAGATCTTAATAGAGATCCATTTTTGTGTGTATGTGTGTTTATGTTCTCTCGCAGTATATAATATTTTACAAGAGAGGATAGTTAGTGCGTGGATTACTATTTGTGTTGTAGGAGTCGCTGTGTAATCATCCCTACTTCTATGTATAAAATTAGGATATCCGTGTAATTTTGTGGGGGCTCGATGTCTATCAATCTCTGTACCTTATCTGTCAGTATATCTGTCTATCAGTCTCTGTACCTTATCTGTCAGTATATCTGTCTATCAGTCTCTGTACCTTATCTGTCAGTATATCTGTCTATCAATCTCTGTACCTTATCTGTCAGTATATCTGTCTATCAATCTCTGTACCTGATCTGTCAGTATATCTGTCTATCAATCTCTGTACCTTATCTGTCAGTATATCTGTCTATCAGTCTCTGTACCTTATCTGTCAGTATATCTGTCTATCAGTCTCTATACCTTATCTGTCAGTATATCTGTCTATCAGTCTCTGTACCTTATCTGTCAGTATATCTGTCTATCAATCCCTGTACCTTATCTGTCAGTATATCTGTCTATCAGTCTCTGTACCTTATCTGTCAGTATATCTGTCTATCAGTCTCTGTGCCTTATCTGTCAGTATATCTGTCTATCAGTCTCTGTACCTTATCTGTCAATATACCTGTCTATCAATCTCTGTACCTTATCTGTCAGTATATCTGTCTATCAATCTCTGTATCTTATCTGTCAGTATATCTGTCTATCAATCTCTGTACCTTATCTGTCAGTATATCTGTCTATCAGTCTCTGTACCTTATCTGTCAGTATATCTGTCTATCAATCTCTGTACCTTATCTGTCAGTAAATCTGTCTATCAGTCTCTGTACCTTATCTGTCAGTATATCTGTCTATCAGTCTCTGTATTGTATCTGTCAGTATATCTGTCTATCAGTCTCTGTACCTTACCTGTCAGTAGATCTGTCTATCAATCTCTGTACCTTATCTGTCAGTATATCTGTCTATCAGTCTCTGTACCTTATCTGTCAGTATATCTGTCTATCAATCTCTGTACCTTATCTGTCAGTATATCTGTCTATCAATCTCTGTACCTTATCTGTCAGTATATCTGTCTATCAATCTCTGTACCTTATCTGTCAGTATATCTGTCTATCAATCTCTATCCCTTATCTGTCAGTATATCTGTCTATCAATCTCTATCCCTTATCTGTCAGTATATCTGTCTATCAATCTCTGTACCTTATCTGTCAGTATATCTGTATATCAATCTCTGTACCTTATCTGTCAGTATATCTGTCTATCAGTCTCTGTACCTTATCTGTCAGTATATCTGTCTATCAGTCTCTGTACCTTATCTGTCAGTATATCTGTCTATCAGTCTCTGTACCTTATCTGTCAGTATATCTGTCTATCAATCTCTGTACCTTATCTGTCAGTATATCTGTCTATCAATCCCTGTACCTTATCTGTCAGTATATCTGTCTATCAGTCTCTGTACCTTATCTGTCAGTATATCTGTCTATCAGTCTCTGTGCCTTATCTGTCAGTATATCTGTCTATCAGTCTCTGTACCTTATCTGTCAATATACCTGTCTATCAATCTCTGTACCTTATCTGTCAGTATATCTGTCTATCAATCTCTGTATCTTATCTGTCAGTATATCTGTCTATCAATCTCTGTACCTTATCTGTCAGTATATCTGTCTATCAGTCTCTGTACCTTATCTGTCAGTATATTTGTCTATCAGTCTCTGTACCTTACCTGTCAGTAGATCTGTCTATCAATCTCTGTACCTTATCTGTCAGTATATCTGTCTATCAGTCTCTGTACCTTATCTGTCAGTATATCTGTCTATCAATCTCTGTACCTTATCTGTCAGTATATCTGTCTATCAATCTCTGTACCTTATCTGTCAGTATATCTGTCTATCAATCTCTATCCCTTATCTGTCAGTATATCTGTCTATCAATCTCTGTACCTTATCTGTCAGTATATCTGTATATCAATCTCTGTACCTTATCTGTCAGTATATCTGTCTATCAGTCTCTGTACCTTATCTGTCAGTATATCTGTCTATCAGTCTCTGTACCTTATCTGTCAGTATATCGGTCTATCAGTCTCTGTACCTTATCTGTCAGTATATCTGTCTATCAATCTCTGTACCTTATCTGTCAGTATATCTGTATATCAATCTCTGTACCTTATCTGTCAGTATATCTGTCTATCAGTCTCTGTACCTTATCTGTCAGTATATCTGTCTATCAGTCTCTGTACCTTATCTGTCAGTATATCTGTCTATCAGTCTCTGTACCTTATCTGTCAGTATATCTGTCTATCAGTCTCTGTACCTTATCTGTCAGTTTATCTGTCTATCAGTCTCTGTACCTTATCTGTCAGTATATCTGTCTATCAATCTCTGTACCTTATCTGTCAGTATATCTGTCTATCAGTCTCTGTACCTTATCTGTCAGTATATCTGTCTATCAATCTCTGTACCTTATCTGTCAGTATATCTGTCTATCAATCTCTGTACCTTATCTGTCAGTATATCTGTCTATCAATCTCTATCCCTTATCTGTCAGTATATCTGTCTATCAATCTCTGTACCTTATCTGTCAGTATTTCTGTATATCAATCTCTGTACCTTATCTGTCAGTATATCTGTCTATCAGTCTCTGTACCTTATCTGTCAGTATATCTGTCTATCAGTCTCTGTACATTATCTGTCAGTATATCTGTCTATCAGTCTCTGTACCTTATCTGTCAGTATATCTGTCTATCAATCTCTGTACCTTATCTGTCAGTATATCTGTATATCAATCTCTGTACCTTATCTGTCAGTATATCTGTCTATCAGTCTCTGTACCTTATCTGTCAGTATATCTGTCTATCAGTCTCTGTACCTTATCTGTCAGTATATCTGTCTATCAGTCTCTGTACCTTATCTGTCAGTATATCTGTCTATCAGTCTCTGTACCTTATCTGTCAGTTTATCTGTCTATCAGTCTCTGTACCTTATCTGTCAGTATATCTGTCTATCAATCTCTGTACCTTATCTGTCAGTATATCTGTCTATCAGTCTCTGTACCTTATCTGTCAGTATATCTGTCTATCAATCTCTGTACCTTATCTGTCAGTATATCTGTCTATCAGCCTCTGTACCTTATCTGTCAATATATAAAAAAAAATCAGGTGCTTAATAGAGTTGATGCAGACACCTGGATGTTCGGGTTCGGCAGGTTCGGCCGAACTTCGGAAAAAAGTCTGGGTTCGGGCTCGAACTTGACCCCGAACTTGAACCCGAACCCCATTGAAGTCAATGGGGACCGGAACTTTTGGCCACTAAAATGCCTCTAAAAAAGTCCTGGAAAGGGCTAGAGGGCTGCAAAATGAAGTAAAATGTGGATGAGTGTCCCCATTCATACGAATAGGTCAACTGACCTATTCGTATGAATGGGGACTCTAGTTCAGTTTATAGAATAGCAATAGCATTACATGTATTCCATAAGCCAAAAGTCTATAAACCAAAGGACATTCGGTTTATAGACTTTCAGCTTATGGAATACATTTAATGCTATTGGCTTTCTATAAACCGAAATAGAGTCCCCATTCATAAGAAATTATTTTGAATGGGGACTCTATTTCAGTGTATAGAAAGCCAATAGCATTACATACAATGTAATCGCCGAACCCCAAACTCCAACATGCCGGTGAACCTCTGCCAAACACTGGCCTTCTCTCGACTTATAAAAATTAGCCCTTTTATTTCTCTCCCAACACTTTGAAGTGTGGGAGTTTTTATACTATACCCCCAAGTAGTCTTTTTTAGGGCATTTGCTCTGCAAAAAAAAACTTACATTCCAGGAAATACAGTAAATGAATAAGTTACATATTCTAGCACCTTAAAAGAAGTGTTTTATAGTTTGTACAGTTACAGGTCAGCATAGCATAGTCTGGAACCTACAGACAGCTGCTTAATGTAATACCACATCCTAATGAAGAAACAGAGAGAACAACACATGAACACATAGATAATAACATTATCCCCCCATATTATCATCCCCATCCAGCACCCTCTCCTGCACAATATCACCCCATCCAGCACCCTCTCCTGCAGAATATCACCCCATCCAGCACCTTCTCCTGCACAATATCATCCCCATCCAGCACCCTCTCCTGCACAATATCACCCCATCCAGCACCCTCTCCTGCACAATATCACCCCATCAAGCACCCTCTCCTGCACAATATCATCCCCATCCAGCACCCTCTCCTGCAGAATATCACCCCATCCAGCCCCCTCTCCTGCACAATATCACCCCATCCAGCACCCTCTCCTGCAGAATATCACCCCATCCAGCCCCCTCTCCTGCACAATATCACCCCATCCAGCACCCTCTCCTGCAGAATATCACCCCATCCAGCACCCTCTCCTGCACAATATCATCCCCATCCAGCACCCTCTCCTGCACAATATCACCCCATCCAGCACCCTCTCCTGCACAATATCATCCCCATCCAGCACCCTCTCCTGCAGAATATCACCCCATCCAGCCCCCTCTCCTGCACAATATCACCCCATCCAGCACCCTCTCCTGCAGAATATCACCCCATCCAGCCCCCTCTCCTGCACAATATCACCCCATCCAGCACCCTCTCCTGCAGAATATCACCCCATCCAGAACCCTCTCCTGCACAATATCACCCCATCCAGAACCCTCTCCTGCACAATATCACCCCATCCAGCACCCTCTCCTGCAGAATATCACCCCATCCAGCCCCCTCTCCTGCACAATATCACCCCATCCAGCACCCTCTCCTGCAGAATATCACCCCATCCAGAACCCTCTCCTGCACAATATCATCCCCATCCAGCACCCTCTTCTGCAGAATATCACCCCATCCAGCCCCCTCTCCTGCACAATATCATCCCCATCCAGCACCCTCTCCTGCAGAATATCACCCCATCCAGCACCCTCTCCTGCACAATATCACCCCATCCAGCACCTTCTCCTGCAGAATATCACCCCATCCAGCACCCTCTCCTGCACAATATCACCCCATCCAGCCCCCTCTCCTGCACAATATCATCCCCATCCAGCACCCTCTCCTGCAGAATATCACCCCATCCAGCCCCCTCTCCTGCACAATATCACCCCATCCAGCACCCTCTCCTGCAGAATATCACCCCATCCAGCACCCTCTCCTGCACAATATCACCCCATCCAGCACCCTCTCCTGCACAATATCATCCCATCCAGCACCCTCTCCTGCACAATATCACCCCATCCAGCCCCCTCTCCTGCACAATATCACCCCATCCAGCCCCCTCTCCTGCACAATATCATCCCCATCCAGCACCCTCTCCTGCAGAATATCACCGCATCCAGCACCCTCTCCTGCACAATATCATCCCCATCCAGCACCCTCTCCTGCACAATATCACCCCATCCAGAACCCTCTCCTGCACAATATCACCCCATCCAGCACCCTCTCCTGCACAATATCATCCCCATCCAGCACCCTCTCCTGCAGAATATCACCGCATCCAGCACCCTCTCCTGCACAATATCACCCCATCCAGCAACCTCTCCTGCACAATATCACCCCATCCAGCACCCTCTCCTGCAGAATATCACCCCATCCAGCCCCCTCTCCTGCACAATATCACCCCATCCAGCACCCTCTCCTGCACAATATCACCCAATCCAGCACCCTCTCCTGCACAATATCACCCCATCCAGCACCCTCTCCTGCAGAATATCACCCCATCCAGCCCCCTCTCCTGCACAATATCACCCCATCCAGCACCCTCTCCTGCACAATATCATCCCCATCCAGCACCCTATCCTGAAGAATATCACCCCATCCAGCCCCCTCTCCTGCACAATATCATCCCCATCCAGCACCCTCTCCTGCACAATATCATCCCCATCCAGCACCCTCTCCTGCAGAATATCACCCCATCCAGCCCCCTCTCCTGCACAATATCATCCCCATCCAGCACCCTCTCCTGCAGAATATCACCCCATCCAGCACCCTCTCCTGCAGAATATCACCCCATCCAGCACCCTCTCCTGCAGAATATCACCCCATCCAGCACCCTCTCCTGCAGAATATCACCCCATCCAGCCCCCTCTCCTGCACAATATCACCCCATCCAGCACCCTCTCCTGTAGAATATCACCCCATCCAGCCCCCTCTCCTGCACAATATCATCCCCATCCAGCACCCTCTCCTGCAGAATATCACCCCATCCAGCCCCCTCTCCTGCACAATATCACCCCATCCAGCACCCTCTCCTGCACAATATCATCCCCATCCAGCACCCTCTCCTGCACAATATCATCCCCATCCAGCACCCTCTCCTGCACAATATCATCCCCATCCAGCACCCTCTCCTGCAGAATATCACCCCATCCAGCCCCCTCTCCTGCACAATATCACCCCATCCAGCACCCTCTCCTGCAGAATATCACCCCCATCCAGCACCCTCTCCTGCAGAATATCACCCCATCCAGCCCCCTCTCCTGCACAATATCATCCCCATCCAGCACCCTCTCCTGCAGAATATCACCCCATCCAGCCCCCTCTCCTGCACAATATCACCCCATCCAGCACCCTCTCCTGCAGAATATCACCCCATCCAGCACCCTCTCCTGCACAATATCATCCCCATCCAGCACCCTCTCCTGCACAATATCATCCCCATCCAGCACCCTCTCCTGCACAATATCACCCCATCCAGCCCCCTCTCCTGCACAATATCATCCCCATCCAGCACCCTCTCCTGCACAATATCATCCCCATCCAGCACCCTCTCCTGCACAATATCATCCCCATCCAGCACCCTCTCCTGCAGAATATCACCCCATCCAGCCCCCTCTCCTGCAGAATATCACCCCATCCAGCCCCCTCTCCTGCACAATATCACCCCATCCAGCACCCTCTCCTGCAGAATATCACCCCATCCAGCCCCCTCTCCTGCACAATATCATCCCCATCCAGCACCCTCTCCTGCAGAATATCACCGCATCCAGCACCCTCTCCTGCACAATATCACCCCATCCAGCACCCTCTCCTGCACAGGGCCGATCCTGGGCGGGTGCACGGGGTGCACCGCGCCCAGGCGCACCGGGAGGAAAGGCGCTCCGATGAGCGCCTTTCTCCCTCATTCTGGAGGTGCGGCCCGCAGGTGAGCGCCTGCGGTCACCGCACCTCCTAATCTCATTACAGCGCGACGGGTGCAAGCTCCGCCCCGTCGCGCTGTCTGATTGCCGGATGTCTCTGGTGACATCCGGCAGAAGATCTGAATGACGGTGTTCTGCCTCCTCTGCAGACACCGTCCGGAAATGTCCTCCTCCCTCCAGGGAGGGGGACCGATAGTAAAAACGAGTTTTTTTTTTTTTTTTTTTTTTAATTAAAAGAAGTGTGTGTGTGTTTCAATGTGTATGTCTGTGTGTGTGTGTGAATGTATGTAAGTGTGTGTGTTTCAGTGTGAATGTGTGTTTCAGTGTGAATGTGTGTTTCACTGTGTGTGAATGTAGTAAGTGTGTGTGTGTGAATGTGTGTTTCACTGTGTGTGTGTGTGAATGTGTTTCAGTGTGTGTGAATGTGTGTTTCACTGTGTGTGTGTGAATGTGTTTCAGTGTGTGTGAATGTGTGTTTCACTGTGTGTGTGTGTGTGTGTGTGTGTGTGTGTGAATGTATGTAAGTGTGCGTGTGTGAATGTGTGTTTCACTGTGTGTGTGAATGTATGTGTGTGTGTTTCAGTGTGTTTCACTGTGTGTGTGTGAATGTATGTAAGTGTGTGTGTGAATGTGTGTTTCACTGTGTGTGTGAATGTATGTGAATGTGTGTTTCACTGTGTGTGTGTGTGTGTGTGTGTGAATGTGTGTTTCACTGTGTGTGAATGTATGTGTGTGTGTTTCACTGTATGTGTGTGTGTGAATGTATGTAAGTGTGTGTGTGTGAATGTGTGTTTCACTGTGTGTGTGAATGTATGTGTGTGTGTGTTTCACTGTGAGTGTGAATGTATGTAAGTGTGTGTGTGTGAATGTGTGTTTCACTGTGTGTGTGTGTGTGTGTGTGTGTGAGAATGTGTTTTTCTCTGTGTGAGTCAATGTGTGTTACTGTCTGTGTAAGTGTGTGTACATAAGTGTGACTGTGTGTATTGCTCTGTGTGTGTATAAGGGTGTCTGTGTGTAATGGTGACTAAATGTGTTCAGTAAAATGTGTTCAGTAAGGGGCCCTGAAATTCCTAGTGGCGGCCCTGACTAAGTGTGTCTGTGTAAGTGTGACTGTGTGTATTTATGCATGACCCTGTGCGTAAGTGTGGGTGTGTATGTATGCAGGGCAACTTTTTACTGGTTAAAGGGGCCACCGCTGCCCACTTGACAGTCCCCATCCAGTCGGCAGCTATTTCCCGCCTCCTGCACTGCACTCTGAGTGTGCATAGAGGGAAGACTGTGCGGAGGAGACACGAAACAGCAGCAGCAAGGTGAGTACTGGGGAATGGGGGGAGGGGGTAATGCTTTTCTTGGGAAAACTGGTGGTGGCATATTAATGGACAAACTGACACTGGCATATTAGTGGCCAAACTGACACTGGCATATTAATGGGCAAACTAACTGCTATATTATTGGATAAACTAACTGTGGTATGTTAATGGGAAAGCTATCTGTGGCATATTAATGGGAAAACTATCTGTGGCATATTAATGGGCAAACTGGCAGTGGCATATAAATGGGACAAACTGGCTGTGGCATATTAATAGGCAAATACACAGGATTATGAGGAGGGAGAGACATACATGTGAGTTATGAAGAGAAAGAGACAGCAGACATGGGTGTATAGAAGGAGAGACAGACATGCAGAAAAAAAGACCACCATGGGGAGCATGAGTAACAGAAAGATAGACATGGAAAAATATATGGGGTATGAAGGGAGAGATATACATGAGGGTATGAGTGGAGAGAGATATACATGAGGGTATGAGTGGAGAGAGATATACATGAGGGTATGAGTGGAGAGAGAGAGATACATGAGGGTATGAGTGGAGAGAGAGAGATACATGAGGGTATGAGTGGAGAGTGAGAGATACACAAGGGTATGAGTGGAGAGAGAGAGCCACATGAGGGTATGAGTGGAGAGAGAGTTATACATGAGGGTATGAGTTGAGAGAGAGTTATACATGAGGGTATGAGTGGAGAGAGAGAGAGTTATATATGAGGGTATGAGTGGAAAGAGTTATATATGAGGGTATGAGTGGAGAGAGAGAGATACATGAGGGTATGAGTGGAGAGAGAGAGATACATGAGGGTATGAGTGGAGAGAGAGAGATACATGAGGGTATGAGTGGAGAGAGAGAGATACATGAGGGTATGAGTGGAGAGAGAGAGATACATGAGGGTATGAGTGGAGAGAGAGAGATACATGAGGGTATGAGTGGAGAGAGAGAGATACATGAGGGTATGAGTGGAGAGAGAGAGATACATGAGGGTATGAGTGGAGAGAGAGATACATGAGGGTATGAGTGGAGAGAGAGATACATGAGGGTATGAGTGGAGAGAGAGATACATGAGGGCATGAGTGGAGAGAGAGATACATGAGGGTATGAGTGGAGAGGGAGAAAGACATGGAGGTATGGGAAGAGAGAGACAAGTGAGTGACTGACTTGGTGGAATATTATTTATTGCTCCTTGTGTATTTATTGTCTCCCATGTTGATGGCTGAGCATCATAGACATAAATAAAACCACTACACTGTTTTACTGCCAAATAAATATCTTTATTTAAAATAAGAGCTCTTGTTGGTCCTTCATCTAAAAATAAAGTTTGTGCTCTCCACAAGAATCCCCCCACCCCAATAATGAAAAATTGGTATGCCTGGAACATACATGTGTAAAGGGGAGGGGTTTATCATATAGCCACACCCACCTGGGGGCGCCAAAAAAAATCCTGCACCCAGGCGCCCGTGACCCTAGGATCGGCCCTGCTCCTGCACAATATCACCCCATCCAGCACCCTCTCCTGCAGAATATCACCCCATCCAGCACCCTCTCCTGCAGAATATCACCCTATCCAGCACCCTCTCCTGCACAATATCACCCCATCCAGCACCCTCTCCTGCAGAGTATCACCCCATCCAGCACCCTCTCCTGCAGAATATCACCCCATCCAGCACCCTCTCCTGCAGAATATCACCCCATCCCCATCCAGCACCCTCTCCTGCAGAATATCACCCCATCCAGCAACCTCTCCTGCAGAATATCACCCCATCCAGCACCCTCTCCTGCAGAATATCACCCCATCCAGCACCCTCTCCTGCACAATATCACCCCATCCAGCACCCTCTCCTGCACAATATCACCCCATCCCCATCCAGCACCCTCTCCTGCAGAATATCACCCCATCCAGCAACCTCTCCTGCAGAATATCACCCCATCCAGCACCCTCTCCTGCAGAATATCACCCCATCCAGCACCCTCTCCTGCACAATATCACCCCATCCAGCACCCTCTCCTGCAGAATATCACCCTATCCAGCACCCTCTCCTGCAGAATATCACCCCATCCAGCAACCTCTCCTGCAGAATATCACCCCATCCAGCACCCTCTCCTGCAGAATATCACCCCATCCAGCCCCCTCTCCTGCACAATATCACCCCATCCAGCACCCTCTCCTGCAGAATATCACCCCGTCCCCATCCAGCACCCCCTCCTGCAGAATATCACCCCATCCAGCACCCTCTCCTGCAGAATATCACCCCATCCAGCACCCTCTCCTGCAGAATATCACCCCGTCCCCATCCAGCACCCTCTCCTGCAGAATATCACCCCATCCCCATCCAGCACCCTCTCCTGCAGAATATCACCCCATCCAGCAACCTCTCCTGCACAATATCACCCCATCCAGCACCCTCTCCTGCAGAATATCACCCCGTCCTAGTGACATGACTTGCCCCCATACATGCCAAAAAACAGGACAGTCTCTGCAAACTTGGAACGGTTGGCAACTACCGGTATGTGCTTATTGAACTCCAGAGGTTTGATAGACTGCAGTAAGAATGTTGGAGGATAAAAATTAGTGATAAAATTTTATTCCCAGTAATAGAAACCAGTCCCTTGTGAGCTGCTGATGCTATAACAGTCATTATCCATTAGTTTTCCATGTCATCCTTCAATCTAACTCTCAGTATATCACTCCTATCCTCCTTACATTAACAGCATGCTCTCTTATAGCATGGCACATCTTACAAGCCCCAAAATATTTTGTTAGTATAATTCCCTGTTACTTGTCTGCCTTAGACCGGTCTTCTTTTCACATCATCAAATCTCCAACATTAAAGTCATAGTTTCAAACTTTGATAGTTAACATTACAAAAGCAGCACACACACACACACAACATAAAATCCCAGGGTTATAGCTTTCTCCCAGAAGTACTTAACTAATAGCCTAAAATCTGAAGAATCACTTTAATACTTCAATAAAAAAAATAACCCAATTCAAAACATTTCCAAAGAAACTGCACTCTTTGCTCTAGGCTATCAAATAATGGCTGAGCCAAAGTATATAGCTTGTCACTGCTGATTAGACAACAGCGCCTTTGTGCATTGAGTGAGGGGAGAGTCTGGTAATAGGACTGGAGATATTAAAGTTACCATTATAATGTGGGGCAGTGTGCTTTATACACAAAATATTCTACACCACCCCAATATATAATGCATTACTGTATTCACATGTTAGAAATGACAAAACATTAAAAACATTTTATTAAAGGTAATATTCATTAAAGGTAAGGCAAAAAATTAGATGCATTTTTATTTTTTATTGTGTCATATCCTAAATATAGCTACGACTATCTGTGCGCAGATGCGTATTAATAGCAAGGAGAAATTAGCTGGTAGATGGAACTGCTGAGACTGAAAAGTCCACAAAAGCCAATAATCTTGACGGTGATTACAAATAATTAGCCTGGAAGTGGAGAGTCATGAAAATATTCAAATGATCTGTTGTATTTTTTTTCTGTGTATAAGTGTATGTGTGTTTGTATATTGTGTATGTATGTGTGACCCAGTAGTTCATTAATCTCCATCAAATTTTGCGTCTTTCTTACACAATCGGCGTGTGAGACAATGTATAAAGAGTCTGCGTTATCTACACCGAATGCGTAGGTATAGGTTGTGTTGGCGTTCGTTGTGCTGAAAAGCACCTGATGTTGGGGGACCTCTGTCTCCCTCCCTGCAAAATGCCGGGAGTCATATAAAAGTTTTTTTTTTATCAAATTCCCGACACTTTGGAGTGCAGGAGTTTTTATACATTATCCCCAATGTGTCACATTTGTTGACTCTGAAGAAAGGTTGCCACCAAAGCTAATCTTCCAAAAAAAATACCAGCCCAACTATTGTCTCCAAAGACTTAACATTGGCTAGTTTCTTACCAGCCAGATAGCCACCCTATTCTGGAGATACAATATATACCGTCATCATCCTTCTGGGGTCCGGTACACTAACCATTGCTGTGGATTACAGGTTCTGCCTTAACTCACACACGCAAGAAAAAATACATTAAATATATCTTTTAAATGAACCAAAACATTCCGTATCCGATAGATTACCCTCTTAAGAAACAATTCAACTGGGTAAACCCTGCACAATCCCCAAATTATACTTCTGGTTTCGATCTTTCACTTTCAAAATATTTTTAAAAAAAATAAAAACTTTGACAGATTTGACATTATGTTTTCATTAAAACAGCTGATTTCAAAACACTGCTCCCTGCGAAAAAAAAAAAAAAAAGCGAAAAAAATACACTATAAACAGTTTATGATGGACTGCCAGGCTCTTAATTAAAGCTATAAATTCAGAAGGCGGTATTTGTGCCGGCTCTGGCCTGACCTTTGCCTTGCGCTATTCAACACCAATGCCGCTGCCTCATACACAACACGCCAGATGTAGAAGGTTTTAAAACACGATCCGGTAGGCACTAAAGATAAAATAAAAAGAAAATGTGCCATTACTTTCCCGCAGTTTATGATTAATTCAGTTCATATTTTACAATCTAGTTATAGAGCAAAAAAACTGCAGCCTTTACATCAACTATTTTGCCATTTAGTGCACCCAACGTCTAAAAATGTTTGATACATTCGAGAAAAAAAAAGCACAAAAGCTTATTCACGGGCGGTTTGTGTGGAGAACAGAAATGGAAAGGGGGGGGGGTTAATAATAAAAAGTTTTAATGAAACAAAGAAAAAACAGAATACCGCAATTAACTATCCATCTAAAGAAATAGACCAATCATGGATGGGCATTTGATGGTCGGCCATTTGTAATAAATAAATCGTCAGGAAGAAAGAAAAAAATTCTCTCTCTATATATATATATATCCACTCTCCTTATCCTTGCTAATAGATTTCAGCCGGTGTTAGACCTTTAAATCTTTCAGGCCTGCTCCTTGAGCAAAAGCGTATTAATTACTCGGCTTTAATGAAAGGAGTGTAGCAATGCTAGCCTGCAGACAAAACACAGCATGAGTTACGCTCTCCGACACAAGCCAGCCCAGTTAATCCTCTAGTCGGAGCAGTTGATTGAGAGAGTAGTTTATGGTCTAGTTAGGCCTGGACCAGTATTAACTTGACCATCGTGATTTAAACTAATTGGCTTACTAGTCTTAATATGGTTGCCAACGTGTATTTATTTAGCACCAAAACACAATTAAAGTGTGAACACAATGCAAAGCCACATGGAAAGTGAAACTTTTTGATGGTGGCTGGCTGCGCACTTTTAAGAATGGTGAGATTTATTAACACAAGTCTATGCTGGGCCCAAGTTCTAAAAACCAGTGGAATGTTAGACCACGTGTAGAAATTGGGCCCAGAACTGAATTATATAAATAACCTTAAAGCATTACAACACAGTGAGAGGTCTCTCGCTTGGTTGGTGGACTACGAATACTTTTTCCTTTGTTTAATGCAGGCTTATTCCAAAAGCAGCTGGACAAGCGTGGACAGCCCTGCGTCTGCCAAGGATTTGCAGTTGTTTATTAGACTAAATGAGTGGATTTGGAAAAAAAATGCATGAAATCTCTGCTGATTTTAAGACCTCTGCGTCGATACAACTTTCGATAAAGTCATAGAGAGCGTGCGTATTCTCTTCATGTGTGTTTCATGGTATCCGAAAGTGGTGCCGAAATCTTTTGACTTGAGTGGCCAGTCTTCTGCGGGAAGCCAAGATGAAGCTCTCTCTCTTTTCAGGCATTTTTTGGTCCATCAGTATCAGCCACTCTGATCATTCTTGTTCTCCTTTCCTTACTAGAATTTCTCTTGCGCCAATGGGGGTCAAGTAAAAACTAAGCACCAGAGTGCCTAATATCAAAAAATGTCTAGGATCATAATTTATTGAGTGCTCCATACAGGGCCGACCATGAGAACTTTTAGGACCCCTTATAGAACAAATGGTCTTGGCACCTCCCTCCATTTCTCCTGTACTCCTTTCATTTTTGTCCCCGCGCCCCTTGAATGTTGCCAAAGTGCCACCTTGCAGCACCCAGCTTGCAACCACAGGTCTCGCCAGAGCGCCAGGATTGTACCTACAGGTCTTACCAGAGTCACCAAGATTGTACCCACAGGACTTGCCAGAGCACCAAGATTGTACCCACAGGTCTTACCAGAGCACCAAGATTGTACCCACAGGTCTTACCAGAGCACCAAGATTGTACCCACAGGACTTGCCAGAGCACCAAGATTGTACCCACAGGTCTTGCCAGAGCACTCACAGGACTTATCACAGCAAGGTTCTAAGGGCTGAACAGTCCCCATGGCAAGCAATATGTTTCCCCCAAGTGTTCCACTTTTATAACTTTGTCCCAGAATTTGATCTTTTAAAAATATGCCTACTGTTCCAATTAGTCTCAAAATAACATGCATTACGGATAAGCCATTTCCTGTACTGCTGGCAGGAACCCTTTTCTGCCCTTAAAGAAACCGGTAAAGCCATGCCTGCCAACCCACCTATAGTTTGATCTACCACATCATTACACAGCCTTCACATTGGCTACATCCACAGATATAAAAGAATCATAAAGCAAATGATTTAGCATATCCATATTTTCAGTATTGCGAGTATGGCAGGTCTTGTTATAAAAGATATACATCACACTCCCCGTGTCAGTATCTGGGCCGTCCTATAAATCAGGGAGAGATATTAGAAAATACAGCCTGTATCCATCATTCCCTCATTCCTCCTGATCCTCCTTAATATTCCACATGGATAAAATCCACCGTCGCGTACAAACAATACAGGTAGAAGAGCTAATATCCAAACGGACCAGGTAACATCAAACATGCCCATATCCAGTTATTAAAAGAAACAAAGCAACAGCAAAGGGCTTGTTCCTATTTGTAAGAGCACAAGGTATATTTTATTCATATTATTGTCTCTGCGTTAGGCCTTGTTGCAATGTTGTTGCTGTGTGCGGAATGTAATTGGTAAACCCTATAAATGCCAGGTAGGTGAAATTGCATTTGTTATTAAGATTCAATCTACACCATCTCTTGCGCCAGAATTAGAGCTAGTAAAAGGAGATGAAGGGGGATACAAACTGGAAATCCAATAAAATTTGTCCACGTTACTTAGAAGAACTTCTGACACCTGACACCCCAAATTGTGACCTTTGACCCTTTAAGGACCAGGGATTTTCCAAGGCCAAGGACCAGAGCGTTTTTCAATTTTTAATATGCGTTTTTTGAAACATAATTTCCTTCTCTCTCATTTAACGTACCCATACAAGTTATATGTTGTTTTTAAAAAGGACAGTTAGAGCTTTCTTTTGATACCCAATACATAAAAATTATTTACATTTTAGTATTAAAAAATACATATAAAAGAGGAAATTTTTTAGGGAAAAAAAAGTTTTTCCCCATTATTTTCCCAATAATAAGATACACAACTAGTGCAACACTAACCCACTCATCCCCCTTAATTAACTAACTAATAAAAAAGAAAAATATTGTTTTTTTCTTTTTCTTTTTTTTTTCAAACCCCCCTAAACAAAAAAGACAGAAAAAAAACTCTGAAGAGTGCAATGTCAGATCCATAAAAATCACGCAACAGGCATGCGGGGGTTACATTTTATTAAATAAATATATTAAAGTTACCTTTATTTATTAAAAAAAACTTATATAAATTGCAAAAATAAAAAAAATTGTAAAAAAAAAAAAAAATACTAAATGAGGGCCATAAAGTGGAAGGAAACTGATCACAGTTACAAACTGTGATCAGCATTGAAAGTGTTTATTTTTTTTAATTTTCCCCTCTGGCTATGTTCTTTATTTATTTATTTTTACTTGCAGGTCACTCTCTGTGCTTCACTATAAGAATGTGAAGCACAGAGAGTGAATTAGAGGCAAAGTCAGTGTGTGAACACACTGACTTTGCATCTAATTTGCATGTTATCGCGGTGATCATTCAATCCACCAATCATTCAATCCACCAATCGGGTTCAGGAGCTTTGCCTCGGGTGCGACTGCAACAGACTGGGTGGCGGAGCGCACGGAGCACACCGCTGGCAAGACTTCATGACGAGTTAACTCGTCAAAAGGTCGGGAAGGGGTTAATAGTCGCCCAATATTTACGTAAAAATGATAAGTAAAATTGATTTTTGAATTTTCTTTCTATCATTTGTGATGGCCGATTTATCCAACTTTCACTGAGGTTCTCAAACAATAATTTCCTTTTTTTTTTATTACAAGATACATTTTTTGAGTATTTAAGACGCAAGTGCATCTGTGAGCCAAAGTTGGTAAAAGGTCACAATGAAGTTGGGGGATGAACTAAGATGAACTAAGCAAGCAATACTTTTTAAAAGTAAAGCTCTGACAGAAAAAAGTGCTTAAATTAAAAAAAAAAAAAAGGCTAAATATCTCTTGAACGGTTAATAATTGAAAGAAAATTCAAAAAGGTTTATTCACCTTAATGCAGGAAAAGTGAGGTAACGCCTCAAAGTGCCAAACATGAATACACAGCTGTATGTATACCATATTTTAGTTATTACTAATATAATTCCACCACTCCCCCCAGCACAACGACCTATTAAGTTGCTCAAGCATAATTTAATTTATTTTTAAATGCTTTGATGGCTATTTTGTCCCAGACATGCAGATCACTAGTTTTATCCCAGAGCAAAAAAAGAAAAAAAAAAACAATTCTTATGCAAGTCAGCATAATAACCAAGTACTTTCAACTTAGGAACAATTACTGTCATTTATCAGCCTGCATAGCAATAATGCACAAATCGACAGCTTTCAAGAGGCAGGGAAGTAGCGGGGATCTAATGATATGCAAAGACATAACACTCTGCATCTTGAACTGTCTCTCTGACTACAATACATCTTCCAGGACCTACAATTCATCAATAGAAATGTGGTACCCAATGAAGGGATAGCAAAGAAGATAAATTTGAACCGGGAAGGAGAATAGGAATGTTTAAATTTGAAGTGATGAAGGACAGGGCAGGCTTAGTTCAGAAATGTGATCAGTGCAGGCTATATGGGACAGAATATAGATAGGATACCACCTATATAGAATAGCAAGTCAGATGAAAAGGTACTTTCAAATGTGCACACAGCCGAATGTTGAAGTTCATATACTAGGAATAGTTAGCACAATAATGCTAAATTAGGTACGGAAATACTGCAAAAAAAATAACATTACAACAAGCCATTAGAACAGACACCAAAAACACCAGCAAAATGATACCGTCCATTGTCAGCATCAAACTTGCCGGCTGGGCGTGCCCGACACCTCCGTTGTCGCGAAGGGGTTAAGTCTCAAATTCTTTCATGAATGAAGTCCAACCTATTTTTTGACATCTCCTAAAAAAATGCTCGATGTTTACCTAGTTCAACCAGATACAGGTAAAAACCTGTTTAAATGCAAATGAACCAGGGGGGCACGGGAGACTGATTTTATCGCGGAAGACTAGCGAGATCTCGGGGTTCACATCACGTCCCTGGACCTCGTGCTTGTATTTGGATTTTCCTCAGGTGTTATGATGTTCAAAGTCTGGAACAATTGCAACGTTTATTGTAAAACAAAAAAAACAAAAAAAAGTAAACAACATACAAATGAATTGTCATGTCGTGTGTCCTACAAGTAATGCACTAATATAGACACTGAGAGTCTACCAGGAAACCAAAATATCTGTATAAAGCATTTCAATGAACAAACAACAGGAACCTCCTCCTGGTAAAACAAATAAATGTTTGTGCTTTGGGTAAACAAATAGGTTTCTGCAGCAGGACAATGAATTTATGTAGCCAATAATTGTTACAGGCCCAACAGGAAATTATTTATTGCCCATAGAGTTTAAGCATTTCATCACCCGATTAGACGCACCGAAGGCAGTTAAAGAGTTAACCATGGGGGTGTGCCTTGGTAAATCTTCCTCACAGAGCTCCCATGCCATTGATTCTGCCCCACTGCCGTGTAATGATTGATAACAGATCGTTGTAGCAGTAAGCGCTTAGACTCTAGCTCACTGCTGGTGCAAGGCGACATCACTGCTAATACGTTGGGTAACTCCGTGCCACGCCTTCGTGGCCACAACAAATCCAGGCCACTGTTCTAACCCAGGGCCTGGAGACTACTGGCTTTGTTCATGAAAGAGTAAACTGAGAAGGGAATATCAAACTGTAGGCCAAAGTAGCCGAGCTGGATACATTTTCCCACCTCGGCTACTTTGGCCTTAAGTTCCCAAAAAAATTGTCAATTCCCTGCCATTCTCTCTTTCCTGTATAAAGACCTACGTTGCAGTAGAGCAGGGAATGGGCAACCTGCGGCCCTCCAGATGTTGCACAACTACATTTCCCATAATCCTCTGCCAGCCTGTTAGCTGAAGGAGCCTTATGGGAGATGTAGTTGATCAGCAGTTGGAGGGCCGCAGGTTGCCCACCCTACGGAGGCTAGTGAGATTTCAAACTTTTGAAGGCCCCTTGCAAGCGCTTTTATTGCACAAGTGAAAAGTTCAGTGCCTGCAGCATGGAAATACAACGACATGTCATGCTTGCCAACAGACTTGGATTTCATGGGACAATCCCGATTTTTTTTTTTTGAGCTCTTGTCCAGCAATGCAATAAAACTATGTCTGTCTCTGAGACATGCATAGTCTAAAACATTGATAGGCAACCTGCAGCTCTCCAGCGGCCAATGAATTCCATCTCCCATAATCCTCTCCTGCATTATCTGGAGGGTGCAGGTTGCCTATCCCTGGTCTCACAGAAGTGGTATGCCAGGTAGGTTCAACGTGAATCTTACAGGGTCATTTGATGTCATTTAATGCTGCCCCCTTTGGCTCCATCCCCACCAAGTCTCATGAGAATGGATGGTATATCGGCACACACTCTCATGTGTATTTTATAAAGGGGGGATATTTACAGGGGTAAAACACCACGTCTAGAGTGGTTTTGCTGCAAGACACAAAAAAGTTGGAGAGCGCCCACATTGTACAAACACTTTCTGAATCACAATAATTCTACATGGTATGCTGCATTTTATTAGTATTTATCTTATTTTTCTGGTTCCTGATAAATATCCCACTTTAAGAGCTTTTCTTATATAAACACAAATTTGCACTTTGTTGCCACATTTATAAAGATTATACAATAATAATAATAATATGATATTATACATAACCGCTAAAGTTCTAACGATGTAGCAGTCGCCAGGGAAACCAGTGAGGGTATCCTGCTACTTGCTCCTCTTCTAACATGTTGCAGTAAAACCTCTGCCCCAAATCACTCTTTCCACATAGCGTTCTAAAAGTGGAGCAGTCTCCATGGAAACCTATGGAATGCACCTGCTGATTGTTCCACTTTTATAACCTAGAATTGCTGATTCTACGGGACTTCCACAAGGAGAGGGCCCGATGCTGTACCAATACACAAATCTGGTCAATTTCACTGAAATACTTGAAAGCAGTCACACAATATAGCTAACTCCCCCAGGATATCCCCTCTTACTCCCAAATCATTACATTAATTGAGCTTGTTTTATTGCTAAGAAACTGTGACAGAACCCTGGGTACTCCGACTCACAGTAAAAGCTCTGCTTCAGCTCTCTGTTAAAAGCCCTGCTTCCTCGCTCAGAGCTGCTCTTCCAAGAGCAGCCGATAGTGGCAATAATCCAAACCAGGGAACCAGTGCTGTGATTAGTTACCCCTTACAGGAGCTTTATTGTGATCTGCTCTAAAGTCACTAGACGATAGCAGAATAAAGTAAAAATGACAATTTATTAAAGGGACAGCCCACATATATACAGATATATATATACATCAACAGGGGATTAGCATACAATACTAGGGGGGGGGGGGGGCACTGTAGTTCCCCACTAGGTCCAGTCATTAAATTGGTACAGGCATACAATGGACATAAGCCCTTAACAGTAAAACTAATTAACAGAGAACAATGGATGAAATATAACAAATACAATTTTATTTGTAGCAATTTTAGAACTGCAGTCCAGTTACCATGACAATACTCCCCTGTGACACACTGTATCCAAAATTGCAAACTTACCCCCTGTGACCACCTGCCCTAATCTAAAACCCGTTTTTAATGCCAGGGTCCATAATCTAAAGCAGGGGTCCTCAAACTTTTTAAACAGGGGGCCAGTTCACTGTCCCTCAGACCGTTGGAGGGCCGGACTATAGTAAAAACAAAAACTATGAACAAATTCCTATGCACACTGCATACATCTTATTTTGAAACAAATACAATATTTAAAATGAAGTAAAGTTAAATCAACAAACTTACTTATTTCAATGGGAATAGTGTGCCAGTCAGATGCCCAGGAATATTATGCCAGTCAGAGCCCAAGAATATTATGCCAGTCAGATGCCCAGGGATATTATGCAATCAGATGCCCAGTAATATTATACCAGTCAGTGCCCAGTAATATTGTACCAGTCAGATGCCCAGGAATAGTGTGCCATTCAGATGCCCAGGAATAGTGTGCCATTCAGATGCCCAGTAATATTAAGCCAATCAGATGCCCAGTAATATTGTACCAGTCAGATGCCCAGGAATATTGTGCCAGTAAGATGCCCAGGAATATTGTGCCAGTCAGAGCCCAGGAATAATGTACCAGTCAGATGCCCAGGAATATTATGCCAGTCAGATGCCCAGTAATCTTATACCAGTCAGATGCCCAGTAATATTGTGCCAGTCAGGTGCCCAGTAATATTTTGCCATTCAGATGCCCAGTAATATTTTGCCATTCAGATGCCCAGTAATATTGTGCCAGTCAGGTGCCCAGTAATATTATACCAGTCAGATGCCCAGTAATATTTTGCCAGTCAGTGCCCAGTAATATTTTGTCATTCAGATGCCCAGTAATATTTTGCCATTCAGATGCCTAGTAATATTATGCCAGTCAGTGCCCAGTAATATTATGCCATTCAGATGCCCATAAATATTTTGCCATTCAGATGGCCAGTAAAATTATGTCAGTCAGATGCCCAGTAATATTATGCCAGTTAGAGCCCAGGAATATTATGCCATTCAGATGCCCAGTAATATTATGCCAGTCAGATGCCCAGTAATATTTTGCCAGTCAGATGCCCAGTAATATTTTGCCATTCAGATGCCCAGTAATATTTTGCCAGTCAGATGCCCAGTAATATTATGCCAGTCAGATGCCCAGTAATATTTTGCCAGTCATAGCCCAGTAATATTTTGCCATTCAGATGCCCAGTATTATGCCAGTCAGTGCCCAGTAATATTGTGCCATTCAGATGCCCAGAAATATTTTGCCATTCAGATGCCCAGTAATATTATGCCAGTCAGATGCCCAGTAATATTATGCCAGTTAGAGCCCAGGAATATTATGCCAGTCAGATGCCCAGGAATATTATGCCAGTCAGATGCCCAGTAATATTTTGCCAGTCAGATGCCAAGTAATATTTTGCCATTCAGATGCCCAGTAATATTTTGCCAGTCAGATGCCCAGAAATATTTTGCCATTCAGATGCCCAGTAATATTATGCCAGTCAGATGCCCAATAATATTATGCCAGTTAGAGCCCAGGAATATTATGCCAGTCAGATGCCCAGTAATATTTTGCCAGTCAGATGCCCAGTAATATTTTGCCATTCAGATGCCCAGTAATATTTTGCCAGTCAGATGCCCAGTAATATTATGCCAGTCAGATGCCCAGTAATATTATGCCATTCAGATGCCCAGTAATATTATGCCAGTTAGAGCCCAGGAATATTATGCCAGTCAGATGCCCAGTAATATTTTGCCAGTCAGATGCCCAGTAATATTTTGCCATTCAGATGCCCAGGAATATTATGCCATTCAGATGCCCAGTAATATTTTGCCAGTCAGATGCCCAGTAATATTTTGCCATTCAGATGCCCAGTTATATTATGCCAGTCAGATGCCCAGTAATATTTTGCCATTCAGATGCCCAGTTATATTATGCCAGTCAGATGCCCAGGAATATTATGCCAGTCATATGCCCAGTAATATTATGCCATTCAGATGCCCAGGAATATTATGCCATTCAGATGCCCAGTAATATTATGCCAGTCAGATGCCCAGTAATATTATGCCAGTCATAGCCCAGGAATATTATGCCATTCAGATGCCCAGGAATATTATGCCATTCAGATGCCCAGTACTATTATGCCATCAGATGCCCAGTAATATTATGCCAGTCAGTGCCCAGGAATAAAGTGCCAGCCAGATGCTCGTTATACCTCCCTCCTCCCCCGCATCCCCATCACTTACCCCCAGCTGCTGTGTCCCCGGCCGGACACCTTTCGCAGAGTTTCCCTCCTGCACAGGGGAGGGAAACAGTCACTGGATCCGGATGTGACGTAACGTCACATCCGGTCGCGGTGGTTTTTTTTTTTTCTTCTTCTTTCTGCAGCCGCATCCACTGCGGCTGCCCAAAAAAAAAGAAGAAAAAAAAGGTAAACAGTGGGGAGCGGGGGGTGCCGGCAGGATTGGGATGAGGATCCCTGATCTAAAGGGAAGAGGTGAGCCATTAGTTCTCTCCAAGAACCCTCATCACCACCTTACACGCCCCCCATCACCCCCATTACATGCCGCCCCACCCTCATTATATGCCTCCATCCCCCCCCCCCATTACATCACCCCATCACATGCCTCTATCACCCTATTACATCACCCCCATCACCCCATTACATGCCACCATCCCCCCTCATCCCAGGACCCTTGTCCCTGGTGGCTAGAGGCAGGCAGCACCATGCTGCCTGTTCGATTCCCCTCACGGTGTGTGCAGAGAGGTCACGTGATGCAGCGTGTCTGACGTCAGAGCGCCAGGTCACATGATGCAGTTCTGCTAATACAATGTATAGATCATTTTCAATCATGTTTGTAATGCTCTATATTTACAATATAATTAATATCAGCTATTAATGTCTGATTTGTCCAGTTCATGCCTCATGAATAGCCCCCAAATGTTACAACTCCTTGGGAGTTAAACAGTTAATCTCACTGATGTAGACCATGAATGTTTTTTATACCCTGTCAACTAAACAATGTTTATCCTGTGAATATAAACAATAAAATTGATTTACATTGTGTGTGTTTTAAATCTTTATTTTGTGTCTTCTGTTTATGACATCACTTGGCTGTGGCCCAGGAGGCAAATTGCACATTTACATGTGAAAGTACTTAATTTGCATATTGGGGCAGGTGATGTCATCCACAGAATTTTATTTTGCTTAATCTAGCATGCAATTTTGAAAAGAAAAGAAAAAATATACAGATCATTTTGATTATTCTCTACATTTACAGTATAAACACACACAATGTAACACAACGTAACACACAATCCAATAAATTAATCATGGTAGGTCCTATGAGATCTCCACCCATATTAATTAATCGGATTGTGTCTGTGTGTATATACATCCTACATACTGCCGGGCTGCACTTTGCATGCTCTTTCTGCAGCATGTGGAACAAATATGTGTCCCTGGAAACATGGCCGATGTTGGCAACTATGTTGCACATGTTCATCTGTGAAGACATAGCTTGCATCAGAGCCATCACCTGATTGGCTGCTCTTTGTCACATGATAAACCCGTGCAGCACCTCAACACTAGATAAATAGGGATTAGGATGCTCACTCTGAGGCAAAAAGGTGGGAAAGTGTAACTACTTGGGAGTGGCTACTAACCTTTACTCTGATTGGCTGCTCTGTGTCACCTGACTGTTCTACCTGTACAGCAGTGATGTCAGGTGTGTAACAAGGATTGGAATGATCACTGCAGCTTCTCTCTGGGGAGAAAAGGAGGGAATCAGTATCTTTACTCTGATTGGCTGCTCTGTGTCACCTGACTGCTCTACCTGTACAGCAGTGATGTCAGGTGTGTAACAAGGATTGGGATGATCACTGCAGCTTCTCTGGGGAGAAAAGGAGGGAATCAGTATCTTTACTCTGATTGGCTGCTCTGTGTCACCTGACTGTTCTACCTGTACAGCAGTGATGTCAGGTGTGTAACAAGGATTGGGATGATCACTGCAGCTTCTCTCTGGGGAGAAAAGGAGGGAATCAGTATCTTTACTCTGATTGGCTGCTCTGTGTCACCTGACTGTTCTACCTGTACAGCAGTGATGTCAGGTGTGTAACAAGGATTGGAATGATCACTGCAGCTTCTCTCTGGGGAGAAAAGGAGGGAATCAGTATCTTTACTCTGATTGGCTGCTCTTTGTCACCTGACTGTTCTACCTATACAGCAGTGATGTCAGGTGTATAACAAGGATTGGAATGATCACTGCAGCTTCTCTCTGGGGAGAAAAGGAGGGAATCAGTATGTTTACTCTGATTGGCTGCTCTGTGTCACCTGACTGTTCTATCTGTACAGCAGTGATGTCAGGTGTATAACAAGGATTGGAATGATCACTGCAGCTTCTCTTTGGGGAGAAAAGGAGGGAATCAGTATCTTTACTCTGATTGGCTTCTCTGTGTCACCTGACTGTTCTACCTGTACAGCAGTGATGTCAGGTGTGTAACAAGGATTGGGATGATCACTGCAGCTTCTCTCTGGGGAGAAAAGGAGGGAATCAGTATCTTTACTCTGATTGGCTGCTCTGTGTCACCTGACTGTTCTACCTATACAGCAGTGATGTCAGGTGTGTAACAAGGATTGGAATTATCACTGCAGCTTCTCTCTAGAGAGAAAAGGAGGGAATCAGTATCTTTACTCTGATTGGCTGCTCTGTGTCACCTGACTGTTCTACCTGTACAGCAGTGATGTTAGGTGTATAACAAGGATTGGGATGATCACTGCAGCTTCTCTCTGGGGAGAAAAGGAGGGAATCAGTATCTTTACTCTGATTGGCTGCTCTGTGTCACCTGACTGGGGAATCAGTATCTTTACTCTGATTGGCTGCTCTGTGTCACCTGACTGCTCTACCTGTACAGCAGTGATGTCAGGTGTGTAACAAGGATTGGAATGATCACTGCAGCTTCTCTCTGGGGAGAAAAGGAGGGAATCAGTCTCTTTACTCTGATTGGCTGCTCTGTGTCACCTGACTGTTCTCCCTGTACAGCAGTGATATCAGGTGTGTAACAAGGATTGGAATGAACACTGCAGCTTCTCTCTGGGGAGAAAAGGAGGGAATCAGTATCTTTACTCTGATTGGCTGCTCTGTGTCACCTGACTGTTCTACCTATACAGCAGTGATGTCAGGTGTGTAACAAGGATTGGAATTATCACTGCAGCTTCTCTCTGGAGAGAAAAGGAGGGAATCAGTATCTTTACTCTGATTGGCTGCTCTGTGTCACCTGACTGTTCTACCTGTACAGCAGTGATGTTAGGTGTATAACAAGGATTGGGATGATCACTGCAGCTTCTCTCTGGGGAGAAAAGGAGGGAATCAGTATCTTTACTCTGATTGGCTGCTCTGTGTCACCTGACTGGGGAATCAGTATCTTTACTCTGATTGGCTGCTCTGTGTCACCTGACTGTTCTACCTGTACAGCAGTGATGTCAGGTGTGTAACAAGGATTGGAATGATCACTGCAGCTTCTCTCTGGGGAAAAAAGGAGGGAATCAGTCTCTTTACTCTGATTGGCTGCTCTGTGTCCCCTGACTGTTCTCCCTGTACAGCAGTGATATCAGGTGTGTAACAAGGATTGGAATGAACACTGCAGCTTCTCTCTGGGGAGAAAAGGAGGGAATCAGTATCTTTACTCTGATTGGCTGCTCTGTGTCACCTGACTGCTCTACCTGTACAGCAGTGATGTCAGGTGTGTAACAAGGATTGGAATGATCTCTGCAGCTTCTCTCTGGGGAGAAAAGGAGGGAATCAGTATCTTTACTCTGATTGGCTGCTCTGTGTCACCTGACTGTTCTACCTGTACAGCAGTGATGTTAGGTGTATAACAAGGATTGGGATGATCACTGCAGCTTCTCTCTGGGGAGAAAAGGAGGGAATCAGTATCTTTACTCTGATTGGCTTCTCTGTGTCACCTGACTGTTCTACCTGTACAGCAGTGATGTTAGGTGTGTAACAAGGATTGGAATGAACACTGCAGCTTCTCTCTGGGGAGAAAAGGAGGGAATCAGTATCTTTACTCTGATTGGCTGCTCTGTGTCACCTGACTGTTCTACCTGTACAGCAGTGATGTTAGGTGTATAACAAGGATTGGGATGATCACTGCAGCTTCTCTCTGGGGAGAAAAGGAGGGAATCAGTATCTTTACTCTGATTGGCTGCTCTGTGTCACCTGACTGTTCTACCTGTACAGCAGTGATGTCAGGTGTGTAACAAGGATTGGAATGATCACTGCAGCTTCTCTCTGGGGAGAAAAGGAGGGAATCAGTATCTTTACTTTGATTGGCTGCTCTGTGTCACCTGACTGCTCTATCTGTACAGCAGTGATGTCAGGTGTGTAACAAGGATTGGAATGATCACTGCAGCTTCTCTCTGGGGAGAAAAGGAGGGAATCAGTATCTTTACTCTGATTGGCTGCTCTGTGTCACCTGACTGTTCTACCTGTACAGCAGTGATGTCAGGTGTGTAACAAGGATTGGGATGATCACTGCAGCTTCTCTCTGGGGAAAAAAGGAGGGAATCAGTATCTTTACTCTGATTGGCTGCAATGTGTCACCTGACTGTTCTACCTGTACAGCAGTGATGTCAGGTGTGTAACAAGGATTGGAATGATCACTGCAGCTTCTCTCTGGGGAGAAAAGGAGGGAATCAGTATCTTTACTCTGATTGGCTGCTCTGTGTCACCTGACTGTTCTACCTGTACAGCAGTGATGTCAGGTGTGTAACAAGGATTGGAATGAACACTGCAGCTTCTCTCTGGGGAGAAAAGGAGGGAATCAGTATCTTTACTCTGATTGGCTGTTCTGTGTCACCTGACTGTTCTACCTGTACAGCAGCGATGATAGGTGTGTAACAAGGATTGGAATGATCACTGCAGCTTCTCTCTGGGGAAAAAAGGAGGGAATCAGTATCTTTACTCTGATTGGCTGTTCTGTGTCACCTGACTGTTCTACCTGTACAGCAGTGATGTCAGGTGTGTAACAAGGATTGGGATGATCACTGCAGCTTCTCTCTGGGGAAAAAAGGAGGGAATCAGTATCTTTACTCTGATTGGCTGCTCTGTGTCACCTGACTGTTCTACCTGTACAGCAGTGATGTCAGGTGTGTAACAAGGATTGGAATGATCACTGCAGCTTCTCTGGGGAGAAAAGGAGGGAATCAGTATCTTTACTCTGATTGGCTGCTCTGTGTCACCTGACTGTTCCTCCTGTACAGCAGTGATGTCGGGTGTGTAACAAGGATTGGGATGATCGCTACAGCTTCTCTCTGGGGAGAAAAGGAGGGAATCAGTATCTTTACTCTGATTGGCTGCTCTGTGTCACCTGACTGTTCTACCTGTACAGCAGTGATGTCAGGTGTGTAACAAGGATTGGAATGATCACTGCAGCTTCTCTCTGGGGAGAAAAGGAGGGAATCAGTATCTTTACTCTGATTGGCTGCTCTGTGTCACCTGACTGTTCTACCTGTACAGCAGTGATGTTAGGTGTATAACAAGGATTGAGATGATCACTGCAGCTTCTCTCTGGGGAGAAAAGGAGGGAATCAGTATCTTTACTCTGATTGGCTGCTCTGTGTCACCTGACTGTTCTACCTGTACAGCAGTGATGTTAGGTGTATAACAAGGATTGGGATGATCACTGCAGCTTCTCTCTGGGGAGAAAAGGAGGGAATCAGTATCTTTACTCTGATTGGCTGCTCTGTGTCACCTGACTGTTCTACCTGTACAGCAGTGATGTCAGGTGTGTAACAAGGATTGGGATGATCACTGCAGCTTCTCTCTGGGGAGAAAAGGAGGGAATCAGTATATTTACTCTGATTGGCTGCTCTGTGTCACCTGACTGTTCTACCTGTACAGCAGTGATGTCAGGTGTGTAACAAGGATTGGAATGATCACTGCAGCTTCTCTCTGGGGAGAAAAGGAGGGAATCAGTATCTTTACTCTGATTGGCTGCTCTGTGTCACCTGACTGTTCTACCTGTACAGCAGTGATGTCAGGTGTGTAACAAGGATTGGAATGATCACTGCAGCTTCTCTCTGGGGAGAAAAGGAGGGAATCAGTCTCTTTACTCTGATTGGCTGCTCTGTGTCACCTGACTGTTCTACCTGTACAGCAGTGATGTCAGGTGTGTAACAAGGATTGGAATGATCACTGCAGCTTCTCTCTGGGGAGAAAAGGAGGGAATCAGTCTCTTTACTCTGATTGGTTGCTCTGTGTCATCTGACTGTTCTACCATATTAACAATACTTTAAAATTCAATGTGATAACATTCTTCATTGTTGTGAGAATGACATTTTATTATAAATGTTTATTGATGGCACAGCTCCCTTTTAGCTGTTGCCTTCAATTCCCATCACTCTCAGTCAGTGACGCAGCCCAAACTTTGCAAAGCAGATGGATATAATTAAAGCCACATCTGATTACATTACGGCAGACTAGGAAACAAGCTTGCCTTAATACACAGGGCTCTCACCAGGATGGGAGAGTCTGGTGGTCAGCCGGGGATGATACAATCATCAAATCATAATGTTTAAACAGCATGAAATCATAAACCATGCGAGCGGGCAGGTGATTCATGGGAAGATGGCTTCCTCGTGTTGGGGGGGGGGGAGGATATGTGTAATGGACACGCACAATCGCTCATCACATTATCTCACACCGAAAATGACATGAAGGGTACGAAGACCATTTCTGAGGCAAAGGGGATTATGGGTAACGAGCAATCCTGGGGCAGAGTTCTAAAAATGAACCAAAGAAACCTGGAACATGTCACCGGCAGATAACAACCCAGCAGCCCATATAGTCTGCCCAATTTATCCCTGATTACAAGTGACCTGATGGGTTGCTCAATCCTTCTATAAGAGGCAGCACATCTGTTTATAAATTAGTTTGTGCAAATAAAATACATTGATGGGTATGTATAAAAAAAAAAAAGTCCCATTTATACAAATGTTATAATGTCTTTTTTTTTTTTTTATTCGTGGGTTTGCTGGGCAACCAAGGAGTGCGGGCCCGTCTCACATGGCGCAAACGCCCCCATTTTTTCCGGAGTTGGCGCCATACATTGGTGATACCACCACTATTCTGCGCTACCATTGTGTGCATTAGACATGTGCATTCGTTTTCGGACTAACGCATTTTCGTCCAAAAATAGCATTTTCGTCCATTCGTCCGAAAAATGAATAGCGAAAATGCTAAACTAATGAAAGACGAATGAACGAATGGTTAATAAACGAAAATCATTCGTCCATTCGTGCTATTGGCATTCTATAAACCAAAATAGAGTCGGTTTATAGAATAGCAATAGCATTACATACATTCCATAAACCGACATAATGAACGACTTTCAGTTTATGGAATACATGTAATGCTATTGGCTTTCTATAAACCGAAATAGAGTCCCCATTCATACGAATAGGTCAATTGACCGTTCGGTTTATAGACTTTCAGCTTATGGAATACATGTAATGCTATTGCTATTCTATAAACCGAAAGTCTATAAACCGAACGTCGTTCGGTTTATAGACTTTCAGCTTATGGAATACATGTAATGTTATTGGCTTTCTATAAACCGAACTAGAGCTCCCATTCATTAGAAATTCTAGTGTCACTGTCTAGTGTGCATAAGTTTTATACATCCTTCTATGTTCTAACTGATTGGTTATTACACCACCTAAACAATCTTGGAATTGTTCCACAACTTCCCAGAAGCCCCCTAGTCCCTCCTCTAAAACCTATTTTCCCACTTTGGAAGGATTTGAATAACGAAAGCTGTGATCTTACCATCTGAGCACAGAAACAACAATTATAGAAACATAGAATGTGTCGGCAGATAAGAACCATTCGGTCCATCTAGTCTGGCCAATTTTTTTTTTGAGTACTTTTATTAGTCCCCCGTTCCAGTTCTTATATCTAGGATAGCCTTGTGTCTATCCCACGCATGCTTAAACTCCTTGACTGTGTTTACCTCTACCACTTCTGCTGGCAGACTATTCCATGCATCCACTACCCTCTCAGTAAAGTAATACTTCCTGATATTACTATATTAAATCGTTGCCCCTCTAATTTAAGACTATGTCCTCTAGTTGTGGTAGTTTTTCTTCCTTTAAATATACTCTCTTCCTTTACTGTGTTGATTCCCTTTATGTATTTAAATGTTTCTATCATATCCCCCCTGTTACGTCAGGTGTTAATATGACAGCCCCGCCAGAAATCTTTTTTTTTCTTTTCTCCCCAATATTCTGTTACCATGTGACCTGGCACAACCTATACCTTGGAGACGTCTCTGCAAACATTGTATAGACTCCAGCTAGCTTTGTCTCCAAGGCCGGCATTATAATGTCTGCCAGCAGGTGGAGCCACTGGGTGCCTTTATTGTCGAACCCACTCTACCAATGATAATACACTGGATTTGCTCTTCTTTTTTTCCCCCCTCCTCACTGAAGCTTTCTCTTTCTGCCGAAGTGATATATGTCTCTGCATGATCTCAAAGCCAGGGCAATTTAAAATAGGAATTTATGGGCTCCCTTAATGTATAAGAGGGCATAATTTTGTCAAACTTTAGCACATATGTAGGCATTTTATGACAGTAATTTACTTCCTCACTCTATAAGTAATATGACTTGCAGATAAAAAACTTAGGTCAGGCATCTCAAAAATTAGATGAATCCCTTCAAAGAGACATAAAATGTAAATAAATAAAAAAGCTAAGTTCTAGCTTACTTTGTGTGATGGAATTATTCTACAAAATAAATCATAAAAGACGATGTTACTATAAAAGCAGAACATCATGCAATTTCTGACCTCTCTCTTGTGACATTATCATCACACTGGCTTTTCTTGCAGTAGATTTTTTTTTCCTATGCTTTTTATTTCATTTGTTTTAACTAGGCAGTGTGGTAACGAATACAAATTTGCTGGGATGTTTCCAATCTCCGTCTAACGTGAAGGGCTACCGGGGAGGTACAGGTAGAGTTTGTGTCAAAAATGTAAAAAAAAAAAACACACAAATTCGGCAATCTCGCAACGCTATAAAGTTTATTTTTTTTATGGGCCCGGCAATATACTAAGATTTTTAATGTTTGTTTTTTTCTTGTAGGGAAAGTCTTTGCAGGGAGTCGAGCCAGCGTTAACCTAGGTAATGGGCTGCTGCAGAAACTCTTGGGTGCCAAGCTGCTAGTGAACGATCTATCGGCTTCGACAGAAACTAAACCGGGATTTGTGGCACAAGGATAGGAACAGTGCAAGGACACGTGTGTCCGTGGCAAGGTCTGTGAAGGTCCATAGAATATCATACTGTAATAAAGTTCATTCAATAACTATCATGCACAGTTTGATCTCTAGGTTTGTCTTTTGCAACCTAAACTCACCCAGGCCATCCCACAGCTAGTTTGTCTTCCTCCATAATTGCCATTAATCAGTACCCCAGTAAGGGACCTGGCCAGCTGTCCAGGGGGGCCTGCAGCCGGAGGATGTCTGTGCACTGTGCACACACAACCCTTAAGTATGAAAACATATTTATTAGAAAAACCCTTTTTTATTTTTTTAAAGGGTCAGCTTATATTAAGGCTATTTTTTTTTTCGTTTTTCCTAAATGAAGAGTCTAGGGGGTTTGCTTTATATTCAAGGTTGCTTTATTTTAAAAAGTTTTTCAAAAACTCTGGCACTCAGGGACCCATGTCATCTGAACCCCGCTCATCACAGGAGGCCTCCCATTCACACAGGGGTCCCCACACACAGTGTTCAGGTGTGCCCCCATTCACTCTGAGTATCACTTATGATTTCTACCACAGCCCTGTTCGCTCGATGCCCCCTGCACACTGGATATTATAAATCGCTGCATTGTAAGAAAACACCACCATTTTAAAGTCTTTGTATTACTCCAATATAATGCCACGCCCAGCTCTGTAAAAACAGCACTAGACTGCTCTGCATCTCTCTGCTCTCGTGGACACCTAAAAAAATCAGGCCAGACTAGTTCATGTAACAATATGAAAATCAGGTACCACTGGGGGCACTGACAAGCTGTTGCTGGCACAGATGGTACTGACGAGTTGTTGTGGACAATGATGGCACTGCCAAGCTGTTGTGGGCAAAGATGGCACTGATAAGCTTTTGGGGGGGGACAAATATGCCACTGACAAGCTGTTGGAGGCAAATATGCCACTGACAAGTTATTGGGGGGCATAGATGGCACTGACAAGTTTTTTGTTGGCAAAGTTGGCACTGATGAGCTGTTTGGGGGCAAAGCTGACACGATGAGACATATTGCTTGATGAAGTAGGGGGGCCCTAGGGAAATTTGACACCAGGCCCCCTTGGTCCTAGTTATGCCTCTGAAACTTTGTAGTCTTTTTCCAATCTCCTGGTTACTTGTGTTTCTGTGCGTAACACGGTAATAGTTTACCTGTTCCAGCAATGCAACAGTCAGCCTCTTTCTATATAGCTAAAGCCCTTTCTGGATGACATGGTACCCATATGGGTCTTGGTAGAACTAGCAAACTAAGATACCTTTTTTTTGCAGGGGAAGCTTTTATTCAAGCACAATGGTTTGTACGAGCCTCGTCCTTTTACATCGCTGGTTCTATTGTCTATTTTCGGGTGAAGGTAGATAAATTCCCTAATTTTGAAGCCACAAGTTAAACAACAATCAGAGATTTGAGCCGATGGAGTGAAAAGAAATTCTAGAGCACTTTGTCAATGTTCCCAGCTACCGTGGACCATGCAATCAGATCCCGGTGATACTATTCCATCTGAGAATCCAATCAGGGTTTCCCAGTGCATCCTCTCCACTCAAAATCAGAGTTTGGATGCAATCAGTTCCTCATAGCGTACAAATCTAACTGCAGAAAATGCCCTTGTTCAACCTTCTCCAGTTATTTTCATTAGATTTTGTATTTTTTAGTTGCTTTTCCTGCATATATTTTAGGTCCTGTAGCACATGCCAGTCTGCGGGGGGGGGGGGGGGGGTAAGTCAGGTCTTTTAAACAATTAAGATTTTAAAAAAAGTTTTTTATATATTTATTTGAATCCTAAAAATAAAGCACTTTGCTTTTCTCAAAAAGGATTTTTAGAATGAATTGACCAATAGCTTGACATTCCCTGAGGACCAAACAATCTCCTTCTGGGGTATGCATTCCCCAGATGGTATTATTGAGTGGGTTTAGATCCTGTTTAATTTCAGCTAATATTAAGAATACTTTTCTGGGGGGAAAAAAAGAAACATTTATTAGTGGTGCTTGTTACAGAGATACATGCTCTAGAATACATGGTTGTATGCCAAAGATGTCATAGGGGCTTATACATGAAACCCTTTCCATTGAGGTGAAGTGACAACTCGGGGCAAAGGATCAACGTTGGAAAAAATATTTGGTATTTTTCCAAGTCTGCCATTTTTAATGAATAAACCTCATCGCGTTTGGTAAGGAGAGCATTAAAGGAGCCACATGCAAATTATTGAATGCAAATATTTTTTTTTTTTAAAGGTGTCATTTCCCTCTAATGCGTCTCAAATAGTTTTTAGATAAATACTGCATCCTGCAAATCATTTTTCTTTACTCAATTCTTCCCTAAAAACTGTAAATATTAAAATCCATCTAGCAACAATCCTGACAATCTCTTTAAGCCCCTCCGTATTGGATGTCAGAGAATTTAGAAGCCCCGGTGAATCTATTTTCAATGTAAAACTTTAAAATAAAAATACAATTTTCTCTCTTTTTTTACATTGAAAACATATATTTCTCTAGTTTTATCCATTTGCTGCAATTCTGCGAACACAATGGACAGATCATTGTTGTATTCTCGGTATGATTTAGGTTTTTGGGGTTGACGGGGGTCCCTTTAAACTGAAAGGGAGTAGGTAACCCCCAATTGGATATTTCATAATTAAGTTTAGAAGAATCTCTTACAGGAACTAGTGAAGTAAGTTGGAGATCTTGGTAATTGAGTCTCATTGCTCTAAACTCAAACCTACTGTTAATAATCTGGTCTTTACTGCGTCTGCGCTCTCCCTGTACCTGTTTCAAAGGTGTCTTTTTATGGTTTTTTGTTTAGCAATCACTAAAGTGCCAGTCTCCCAATTTGTCGAGTTGTAGGTACCACCATCAAAGTAATATGTGCCCAAACCTGACGTCTATGGACAATGGACAAGGATCCGGGAACGTTGGCGGTGGAAAGAGAGTGCGTTTTATTTTGCTCCATCCTTGCAGAATCTTCCTTTTTATTTTATTTTTTACTGGGTGAGTGAGATGATCAGGGTTTATTAATAGCGAGAAGGATTTTTGTAATTTTTTATTTTTTTTAAAATTCGAAAATATTTTTTACATTTTTAATATGACATTTTTAATACGGCTTGACATGTGCCTAGCTAGCTCTGGGACCTAAATTGTCAAAACAATTGGAATTTACCCTTTGAGTGCCTCGGGGTGCCCTCCATCATTCCTAGGGTTAAGTAAAAATACAAGAATGCAATACAAACAGAATACATGCATATGCCTCATTTTATATCCTGGGTGCATTGGTAGTCATTAGTATCCATTTTCTGAATTTGATCAAGCCCCCCTTTCTAATTTTATTCACCATTATGATTTGGAAAATGTAAAATACTGCACAAAATTGTATTTCTCTTGAGGATTCTCTTATTTTAGTTATAGTTTTTCTTCTTCTTTTTTTTTTAAAAAGGAACAGTGTGGTTTATGATGGAATTAAGTTTTAATCTTTATACATGTGTGTTTTGTAGAGTATGTTGTGTGTATATAGAGTATGTAGCATTGTATAAATGACATTAAAAAATCCGCTCATCCTCATAAAAGATAATATTTGTGCTATGTTTTACCTGGCTTAATTATTGGAAATATTTTGTTTTAATATTTAAACAGGATATGAAACATTGTTTGTATAAACTTCATCTTGATACAAAAAAATGCCCTTGATTCTCGAATAAACGTGTGGGTTGATATGTTTAAATAAGTGTGTGATTATTGTTTATTTATTTTTTTTATGTGTGTTAAGCCCTCGCTAACTCATTTTTTTTTTTCATTTACTTTTATGTATTTTTGTTTAAAAAAAATAAATAAATAAATAAAACAAAAAAAATAAATATATATATATATATATATATATATACAATAGGCTTATGTGGGAAATTTTTTCATTTTAGCCCAAGTAGGAGGATTTGCTCATTGTAAATTTTTGACATTGGGATTATAGTTCATTATGTCCAATATTTCATTGGTCACATTGGCGAACCATAGCAAACTGTTGATCCACAAAAAAATAATGGTAACCCATAAAATATTACACTGAGCTACAAAAGATTACATGCTATGTAAAATATACAGCTGTCAATAATTGAGCCCGATGACACCCAGATATAAATCTAAGTAGAGTTTGTTAAGTCTGTGGTTATTTAGTGTCAATAAACCTAATAAAACAATATAATAATTTAGAAGACCAAGCTAGCATGTATTGTTTGTTTATATATTTGGGTTTATTTCTTTTATCCTAAAAAATTATTGCACAATATTTAAAAAAAAAAAAGACTGAGGCCTTTCTGTCTGTGTCAAAATGTCCTGGTTTACTAGATTTGGCACACTGTGCCAAAATGATTAGCTTTAAGTTAATAGAGGATACAGAATACTTTTAATGGGTTAAAATAGATTACCAGATGTTACAGATATAAAGTCAGGCATGATATTCAGCTAAATTGGGTCCACCAGACTGGGGCTAAGTGTGAATTTCAAATGCACTTAATAACTAAATAAAAAATGTATACAATACGAATGTCATTCCAGATGGAATGGCCCGGGTTATAAAATTATAACAATCATTATTATTTTTTCATCTGCAGCACATTTGAGTTAGTTATTTTTTTTTTATTTTATGGATTGTGCTGAAGCAGATTTACTGTCATTCTGCTGCCATCTCAAGGTCAACAGTGGTTTATTTGTGTCTGCATATTTTTTATTTCTCAGAGCAGGTACAGCCTTGCTGCTATTACAGACATTTTAATACCAGTTTCAGTTCTGTGTGTCTGTGTCTTTCCCGGAAGATAAAACAATATAATCCGCTCAGTGGGTCTCCTCTTAATTAGAAAAATCGCAGTACCTAGTAGAGGCCTCCTTTTTTGGGGGGATAATAAAAAAATGATGTCTTTAGAAGGAAGGGAAAAGACGGCAAAAAGTCTCAACGAGAGCCAAATGTATCCTTAAAATGAGACAAAAGGTGGCCCCCCAAAAAAAGCTAAATTATTTCAGGCTATTGTTTAATTTCCTTAAAAAATCATCATCACGTTGACAAAATTAGATAGAATGAATTAGAAAAAATGAACTTGCCCAAATCGGAGCAGGTAGACAGTATATGGCAGCGCCATATAGGGAAAGAAATTTATGTTTCAATTATCCAAGGCAGAGAGTTGAGTTAAAAAGGGCGTGAGGGTGGCAGCTAATGATAGCTTCTGGTCTGGTCTCCTGGCGGTTCTGATTCAGAACGTTGATCTGCAGATACCGTCGATTTGCATGCTTATAATACAGGAAAGAAAAACGCATTTAAACTGATCCTGAGGTGGTAAAATGTTCCTCAACGGAGTTAGTGGTCATTGGCTGTAAAACTAAGGGGCAATGATGGTAACAGAAGCTTCAAGGTTGACAATAAGCCAGGGAACAGCTAAAGAAATGTACTGAAATCTATAAATATTTTAGCAAACCCTAGGAAGACTTGGGCATTCGTGTTCCGTCAAATTTGTTTTTGGATGAAAATCGTCTCTTTCGTCCGAATTCCAGACAAACTTCGGCTCTTTCGTCTGTATTCCCGAACCCTAACCTCGTTTGACTTACTCTGAAATTACCTTTGGCACAATCCCATCGGTCCGAATGGTATTCCAAGAATGAAAATAAAGTCCGAATTCCGTCCGAAAATGGACGGAATTCGGTTTGGACAAACCAAATCGTTTTTTCATCGGAAGGCGTTCGGACGAGTCAAAAAATTTAGGTGGGGCACAAGTCTAACCTTCCAGATTCCTGTTGTTAGTCAACAGCCTTGCAAAAAATACAGCCAAATATAAAGTCCCACCAAAAGTAATGTCTTTCCTGCCAAACATGTGTTTTCGAAAGTTAGGCCTGGGTTTCAGAGATCTCCATGCTTTGTGAGTTTTGTACTGTTTAAGCCTTACTGGCTAAACTCATTGAGAGCTGTGTATAAAGAGCAATTCCTAGGCAAAGTACCCAGAGTTGGGGCAACCAGTAGTTTATTGGTTTCCATGGTGACTGCTCCACTTTTAGAACTTTTAACCCTCATTGTCACTAACTCGTAGAATGACTGTATTCATGGATTGCAGATCATTGGAAGGAATTTATTTCACAGGTCATATATACATATATATTGTGCAGAACACTGTACGCTGCGTAAAAGGGTTGGAAAAATTCTCCAATTCAGCTGCGTTTTTATTTCTGCTGTTTTTGATATTTTCGTGGCAATTTTTTGCTGTAAATGTTGCACGATTCAAAAAAAAAAAAAATTGTCAAAAACGTATAAAGCCCAGTCCCAGAACTGACATCTTTTTTTTATTGCAAAATCGACAAGCTCCCTATAATCTTCTGCCCTGCCACTCCTTAACCCTCGCACAAGTGGGTAATCCGCAGAAGAATTTTTAAAGAATTTAGACATTTTAGTACGATTTTTCTCATACCGTCAACAAATTTTAGCCACTTTTCGGGGTCCTCTCTACAGCAGATTGCGATACTACTTAGCAAAAAGAGAAAGGAGCTCGTTACTAGTAAAAAGAATAAAAGCCAAAGTATTTTCCCAGACGGATTTTTAAGACGCAAGCCTCGCACCATTTTCTTTTTATTCTCATCCCTCCATTTGCAACCTGCTCCCACCATTTTTTTTTTTTTTATATATACAGCGGCGCCCCGAGACCATGTTTTCACCTGACGAGCACCAAGGCTCGACAGAGGCGAACTTGTACAACTTTCAAACCGTCTCGCTTCTGTAATAGTTAAGGATTTTTAGTAAGAAAAAACCCCGGCGTAGTGTTCTAATAAAAATAAAAAAAAAATGTAAAAATGGGTCCTTAAAAAATGTATGCTCTGCCAAGAATTTTGAGAATCATTGGCAAGACATGAAACTCACAATGTGGTGCAATTACTCCTTTTTTAAAATCCCAATGTATGGTGAAATATTTTATGCATATTGTCTCCAAGCACACCTTAAGGCCACATTAACTTCCCCCTGTCATAGCTGCCATTGAGAGACATCTAATGAAAAATATTATCTGTGCATGACAGGTGGTTAGAAACTATTGGGGTATCCAGACAGACTTTACCATATCGCAGCCCCCCTCCCCATCGCATCCGAAATCTCACTTACATCTAAATAGTTTCACTCATGTCCACAAAGAAGCCCCTATGCATGGTTAGATTGTCACTCATAAATATTATATCCGATTCATTATAGTCTGCGCTTTTGCACGAAACCCTTAATGTCACTCATATAGGCCAACAAGTCATGGCAGATGTGAATTCGAAGACACAGCAAATGTCCATCATTGTCACTGACAAGCATACATTTTTTAAAAAATTGTCACTCACAACCGAATAATTACCCCCTTTCGCTCCACTGATGTGTCAGTCATAAAACCTGTAATTAAATAGTAATAATTATTCCAGACGTCACTCAGATTATCAACGGCTTGGGTTTTAGCTCTTCACCCGCCATCAAAAATTTAATCAGGGAATTGTCGAATTTCTCAAATTGGGTGTATTTTTTTTTTTTGCATTTTTTTTTTCCCCCTTTCGTATTTTTCTTTTGCGGTTTATTGTATTTGAAAGTCGTGCGGTGGGAGACAGGGGGGGGGGGGGGGGGGGGACGAGTTAAACAAAACAAAACAAAAAAAAGCATTAACTTTTATGCTATGCAGAATGCAGGTTCCCTATTTTCTGGCATATGATTGCCAATTCTGGTAGAAGATTATATCTTTTTGTGTGCGTGCGTGCACTTTTTACATTTTTAAAGAAACCGAAAAAAAATTGTCACCCAAAATAACATTTATTTCTATTTTTGTCAAATTCTCCCAAAAAAGTTTGTAAAAAAATATTGCAAAAGACAAAAAATGTCAAAAATAATACTAATTGTATTCTTTGCAGGGCTGTTTACCTTCACCTAGTGTAGTTTGCTATTTCTGTCTCCCTAGATGGAGCAGAGAGGTAACACACACCCTCTCCTAAAATCCAAATCTCAGTGCAACTCTTCCAATGCACCACAGTGGGGAGTGTGGCTCCTGAGCCATAGGACTAGGGGGGGGGGGGGTTTCTTTTTGGAGGGATTAAAACCTTTCCTTTCCTGTATTATGCTGAGTTACTAATAATAATAATAATAATAATACTGTTGGCCCAGGGAGCAGGCAGGTCACAGGGTCCCATGCATTGCACACACTGCCTGTCTCTCACACACACACACACAGACTGCCTGAGGCAGCGAGGTGCCGAGCCCCCAGTGACGTCACGCACGCCACCTGACCAGCCAGGGCTCGGGTCACGTGATCCACCTCCCCAGCGCCGCCATCTTTGGAAGGCTTTTTTGGGAGCTGCTGAGAGTTTTTTAGTCGGCTTTTTTGTTTGTTTGATAGATATTTTATTATACATATATATATATATTTTTCAATGTTTGTTTATAGGAAGCGGAGAAGAGAGCACACCCTGTAAGTGGGAAGACAGGTGAGTGTGAGAGGGCACTGAGAGGGGGTCTTTATTCTCTCTCCCACCCCCCATGGCTGTGCTTATGCTTTTATTTTGGCAGGAGGTGTGTGTGTGTGTGTCTGAGTCCTGCCTCCATTCCTTCTCACCCCTCCCTGGCCACAGAGCTGACATGTGGCATGGGGAGCAGCCAGGTTCCTGCCTGGATATTGCAGGTTCCCCTGAGAAGAGGAGAGGGCTATCAAAGGGAAATTAGTCAGACCAGCTGTCCTAATCACCCCTCCCTCCTCACAGTGCTGGTCAGTGTCTGACCATTTTGCATTGCACACCCCCTGGTGTTGGAGATATTCCCTGGTGCCCAGACAGAATCATGGGAAATGTAGTCAGCAACAGGTGGAGTCCCAAGGGACAATCATTGCTGACAAGACAACCGCTGTGCGCGATTTAACATAACATTCAGCTGCTGCAGAGCCTCTTTAGGGGGGGGGGGACAGAACAGGGGCCTCTGCGAACTGGATAGAAGTGTGGTCGAGAGATTGTCGGAGGTCTTCAGGATGGTGCAAAAAAAAGTTTTAAAATAAAAAAAAGTCTTGGGGTGGGGGTGAGCGCGAGGCAGCAACAGTTACTTCCCAAGATGTTTTTAGGATTGCTCCGTTTTAATTGCCAGATTTTGGCAAATGCAGAGGGGCAGGCTGTCTAAAGTGGTCCCCCCCCCCCCAACACAGTATCTAAAGGTGTAAAACCGTACAGTACTGGAAAGATGGCACCGAAAGGGTTAATCGCTCGCTGTGATGTCATTTAAGACCGAATGGTTCTTATCTGCCGACACATTCTATGTTTCTATTTTGTGGAAGTTATTGCTGACGTTCGTGGGATGTTTGCTCTGTTACCCGATTAGCATGCAGATTTGCTGGCATTTAAATCTCCTTTTTGGTAAATCCTCCTCCCAGCCTGTCCCGCACAGCTTACACCCTAATCCATAGAGTGACGCACCTCGTATATTTCTAAAAGTAACAGGACGTCGTTCAGCGCAGAGTCCCGACCTTAGGAGCACTTTCTAAATTCTGTTTATGGGGAAAATAACAGGAACTGTACAGTTTATGTACAAACAAGCCACATGTGGTCTAGGAGTCTGACTCTGCCAGACATTGAACATCCTGGATCAGCGGGTCAGAAAAGGCCTGTGGGGTGACTTTTTTCAGAGTAAAGTGAAGGGATAGTAAAAGTGTCACAAGGTAGGATAAGGTCAGGCCAGCCAAACCTACTTATTTACTCGTCATTCCCAAAGGCGTTGCATCTCCAAATATTTGTGAATTCACACACATGTTATGTTCCCGTGGCAACTTTTTGCATACTGTGTGAACAGGATACACATTGTATGCATGCTTTCCTCTGATACTGTGCTACGCGTTCATTTTGTAATCCCTGGAAAGTCATTGTGATGCTATTAATATCCCCAAAAAACATAAGAATAATGTCAGGGTTTTGAAACTCACAATGGCCCCATTGCTGTTTTTCAGCAGAGAATTGTTTTGTTTGCCAATGCATTTTATGTATTTCCTGGACGACATGGATTGGCACACTTGAAACATGTTACAGATGGAGCTTTTGCACTGGGGGTACCAGTACCAAAAAAGTGTTGTGTGACCTCCATGGATGTAACACTTTTGTGGCTTCTTAAAAATAACTAGGCTGGCTCCCAAAAAAGCTCTTCAAATATTTAAGACCTGATCTATACAGCTGACTGTCTCTCAACTCAAATTCCAGAGTCCTATATTCTCCAGATCTTCCTGACCACTGCTGGGTAAAATAAGAGAACAGTCGGTGATGATGGACATACAGCTGTCGAAGTTTTACTGGCATGCAGGGCGTGTAGTGTCTACTTGGAGGCCAAAATATAGAGTGCAAGTCAGGTGATCTCTGACATTCGCCACCGAAGTTACCTTAATGCTTGCCAGCGGCAAGATTACTGGGAGGAGAAAGATAGCTGATATTCATAGAAATAACAGTATTTATGTGAAGGTTGCAGGGGTGGAGCCTCTGTAATAAAGGTTCCTGGGTGGGCATATAAGGGGCACTGAGACAGGAAGGGTTGAAACGGGGTAACTCAAAGGAGAGAGGGCGCTTAGATTTGAATATATCACTGATTTTAAAGGTATACTAAACTTTTTAAAACTTATAATCTAGAAGTGGAAAGTTTAGTGCTAATATGAGGATACATTGACTTGTATTTTTAATAATATAGGCCAGTTTATTCTCTGACCAGCAGCTTCCATGCTTCTGTGTGAAGCAGACTGCTTGGTCTGGTCGGCGACTGTCTTTCTCTTCTTGTGCAGAGAGAGACCTTGGTATTGACAGGGGACCCGCAGGAGGGACTTTAGCACCGGCAGCGAACGAGTCAATCGGACAGGACAGGCCGCTGTCGCATGCACGGGAGTTCTCTCGTTGACTAAACCCTGCCTAATGTCAGAGCATCGGGATCCATGTCGGCTCTTGTGGGAGGCAGAGCTGAGCGTTTATAAAGGCCCACGTCAACCTTACACCGGACGCCTGGCAGCTAGTTGGAACTTTTTGGTAGCACCAGGTCAAAAAAAAAACTACTTTTATCCAACTTCTGTGTTGGTTCAGTCCCCCCCTCCACCACCAGATTAGAAAGTGATTGTACTAATCAGCTGAATAATGTCTTCTGTCCCCCCGCTAATCCCGGAATGTGTGTATTCTAAGCCTTTTCCCTAAAACGCTAGCTTTGAAGCTGTGTAATTGGGAACTCCTATGTTGGTTTGCAAGGTGTGTGTACAGAACGTTAAAGGTCACCTGTAGCAAAAAATGTACTTATGTAAAACTGAAAGTCTTTATCAAGTGTAGATGATTTATAAAGAAATTATTTAATGGAAAAAAAGAAAGAAATGAAATGTGTTATTGAGCTTTCTTTACTCCATATCGTTCTCTCACGGAGCAAAGAGGGCTCAAAACAATACTTTATTTGTATTCCTTATTTTGATGCCATATTTCAATTAAGCAGAACTTCAATTTTTGCTACCGTTGTCCTATATATGTCCAGCCTGGCACTGACCCCCATATCTAGCAAGTCAGTAAGAATGCCTTCACTCTATGCATGGTAACTTGGAAGCAACTGGATATAGCACCGTCCTCCCACCCCTGTCTCCTTCTCTCTCTCTCTCTCTCTTTTTTATTTTTTTGCGTCCTGCTTTCACAGTGGAAACCCACTTAAAGATAGTTCTCAGCAGCTGCCTGATCCTCACGGTTTGACAGCCTCTGTTATGTTCGCTAACCAGCAGTCAGACGCTTTGGGATTGTCGTGGAATTCAAACGCAAAACCGTGGTTTAGCGTACTCGCGCCTCTACGTTTCGGAGATCTGGACACTTTTCTGGCAAAGTACTTTTCAGCTCAGCAGAGTTAAATCTATTCCTAGAAACCAGAATCTGAAAATACCTTTTTGCATAGCTCACATATTTTTATTTTTTTCCGAACAGTTACTCATATATCCAGCAGTTAGTGTGTGGGCACTTCTTTTATTTAACTTTTTTTTTTTTTTTTAACCCAGTAGTTGGTTTTTAAGAAGTTATACATAACTACACAAATCTGAGCATTTAAAAAAAAAAAAAACCTTTTCCAAATTGTACACTTTGATATTAATGGTCAGTGCATGGGAAACCTCTTCTTTGGATTGGGACCCAAACAGAACAACACGGTCTCTGTATTGTACTCAAAGTCAAACAAATAAAAGCCAGTGAGCCTGTAGTATTTCCCACAGTATTGCTTTTCGACTTGCCTCAAGAGCATGCAATCTAATTAAAGCGTCACTAAACTTTTTATTTTTTCACCTGTGCTTCTAGCATAGAAGCACAAGAGAAATAATGCGTAATCCTAGTATTAAAATCGACTGGCATGCACTTTATTAATGTACCTGCCTGTGTATCCTCTGACAGTCTCTCACTGCTAGTAGTGCAGGGAGTGACCTCTATTTTCAAAAAGGGATTAACAGAGGGGACCTCTGACCGGCTCTGCCTCAGCTGTGAAGCAGAGCCTAGAGTAAATCTGCCTTGTATTTGTGATATACACGTCAGATCTGGAATATTAACTTTTTAACCCTTCCTGTAAATAGAATTGGAGTCACCCATAGGAAGGCAGAGTACAGACTAAAAAGCTTGACGCGTTCCACTCCATTTGTGTGAGCTTCTGTGAAATGCGTCGGGAGTCTTTTGCTCTTGTTTGGATTCCATAGCCTGGGTGTTTTAATCTATAGTTGAGATATCTAACCGTAATTAAAAATGCCCCATGCTGTTTAGCAGGCAACTGGGGTGGGGGAAGAGCTTTTTCCTTTGCACTCTTCATTTCTATGGACAAATCATTCCCCCTCACGCTGTGTATGTGGGAATAGAGTGCTCTGGCTCGGACACAAGGTTAATGACAAGCTTGGTAAATCATTACATGTGCAGTCACCGTTATTTAGCTACCTGTTAGCTGTATGTTCCTTAGTTTTAGCCTGTAAATTCACACTATTAGTTTACTTAGCTTTTCCCTCTCCTGATCATTTCAGTTTTATTATTGTTTCTCTTAGAGGTCCACTCCGACTAATTATTATAAGATGTTATGTGTGTGCTATTGGAGAGCTGCATTAAAGGGACTGGTAATGTAAATATTTCTTATACTGTGAATGTAGAGAATAAAAAATGGGGAAAAACAATCTGGATTGCATCAAATGCATAAAATAAGAGAACAATGTAATTTTAAATGTGTCTGGGGGGGTCTTCTGTTTATGAAATCATCTGTGGCTTGATATGCAAATTACACATCCCCCCCCCCCCCCCCCCCCAAAAAAACAAAAAACCCCAGTTCATTTGCAAATGGAGCCACAGATGATGTCATGAAATGGAGACCGCACAGACCAATTTAAAACACATTCTCTTATTTTCTGCATTTGCTTGTAAGTTGGGGTTGCCACCTTTTCTACAAAAAAATACCGGCCTTGGTACTGTCTCCATAGACTTAACATTGGCCTGATGCCAAATTTTTACCGGCCTGCCGGTAAAATACCGGCCAGATGGCAACCCTATTGTAAACTCTCTGGCATTGGGAGCAGCGATGACTAATGAGAGGGAGGGTCCAGCTGTAGAATTAGCCAATCGGTGGTGTGTGTCTGAGCGGAGTACCGCCAACACGCGTGCCCAACTCGCAGGTGGGAGAATCCCTACTCTGCATTCACAGTAAAAACATTTAAAGGTATGCATTGCAAGGAAACACGATATCTTGTCATCCACCCTTCTCTGTAGTGGTCTTCGAATGTGTCAGTTTGTACACAGGTCCTGTAAGAAAAGGGATCAGTAAAACTTTAAGCAGCAGTGTATAAAGCCTCCTAAAAATAAGCCACACCTTCCAGTCGGAATCCAAGCCCTGCAGGCCAAGCTAATTAAAACTCTGCTCCTGGAATTTTTAGTGGGTAAGATAGTCATATAATTAAGACTGCAAGCGTTTGCCTTTCAGCTACTAGTTTCAGTGCGTTTTTCTGTAAAGCTAGATTTGCTCCTGGGACGTTTGCATGCTCTCTAGCACTGTGCAATAATACCGGGCTATATATGTGGGTATACATTACCGTGCAGATTACGGTATTCTCTTTCGGTTATACGGGATAAACATTTTAACTCCAAAGAGCAGAATTTAGTGTTCAGAAAATTAACATATTTGGAACTCTAGAGTGTGGTCAGTATTAAGTAATACTATTTTTGTTTTGACTTGTGTTTTAACCATCTGTGAGTCTTGGATTTGTGGGGCTAGTCCTGTTTTTTGGGGTCTGTCCCAGCATGCTTTGCACCATGCACAGGCAGCTTTGCCTGTTGACTGTGTGTCCGTGGGACCTATTTAGTCTAATCTCACCAAGTAGGCCGGAGCTTAGTCTAGCAGGGGTCACTCGGCGATGTGTGATGTCACAGAACCACGCCCATTTTCTTCTATCATGACCTGTTTCCAGGATTTTGGCACGTATGGACGCAGCTCACCGTACCTGCGCTGGCTCCAAGTGGCCAAGTCACTAAAACAGAACAGCAAACATTCTCCAAATTGCCTATCATTCCAGCTCTGCTACTAACGACTGATGCTTGCAGTTCACTTGTCAGTTCAGCACAGTTCAATTGTCAGCCCCCTAAAAAGATTAACCCTCCTCAAGGGTTTAATCAGAAAGACTAATTATACTTCTGTTGACCCTATATCTTGTGTGTGTGTAGGGGCTCTTATTAATGAAAGAGTTGACAAGGCAAATTCAAATATCAGACCAAAGTAGATGAACTGGAAACATTCTCCCATTCAGCTATACTGGAGAATTTTTCCAAATCTGCTACTTTTGCCTTAAGTTTTAAATTCTCTTCTCAACTGCGTGCAGTTCTCTCTATCATCAATAAAGCACGTATATTGAATGACCCCTATTCCTGGCACTGGAAGGAGCCTCTCTGCATCGAGCGTTCCAGCCAGCAGTCCAGTTTCTCACCAGGAGGAGATTTATTTGCTGTTTGAAAAACAAGTTACCTGCGCTCTCTCCTTTATCCCTATGTATTTTTAAAACAAATGGAGGTTTTTTAGTTTCCTCCAATGGCCATGAGAGGATGAGCCCACCTGCCAATGTCAAGGCAGACCCCCCTAGGTGGGTCCTAACTCTAACCATTCACCTTGCTTCTTTGAGCCTCTGGCAAAAATCTCTAATGAGACAGAAAGGGGTATTTTTTATATACACCCCTATACATTATTTTCTGTTTGGTTCCTGATGTGTCTGTATCACAGCCCTTTCCATTTCACTTCTCTACGGAGCTGGTCAGCTGGGGTGATCATTGCAGCTGGCAATCATTGCCAGTGTGCCCATTGCTATTAATTGGATCCGCAGGGTTGGCATCTCTTTCCATTCTTGCCGATGGGGATATATATCACTATGGGGTGCTGGAGCTTTTTTTCTGGGAAACCTTTAAATGATCAGCTCTCCTGGGTTTAAATTCCTACTCATCAGGAACTTGAGCAGACTCATCATACATGGCTTGGTAACATAAGACCTGCTGGTATTTTGGCTCATTGAACGAGGCTATACAGTGAGGAGGACCAGGCCACTGAACATATGCCCGGCCTCCTGATGCCTTCCCCTGGCTGCTGTATTCAGCAATAGATTCATGCTGTCCCCTATCCATAACTATAACAAGCATGGGAACTAACGCGTTCTGTAATACTGTCTTCCTATTCCAGGTATCTGTAATCTCAGTGAAAATGAATGATCCTTTATGTTCATATGTGATGTGAAAGAAATTCATTTTTTGCATTTTATATTATTTTATTTTATCATGTTCAACTATACGCACTGTTTAAATTATTGTGAAATAGTTTTTGGAGCAGTACAGAGTCCATAAAGTTGGAACTTAAAGCGACTGTATCGCCTAAACATTGTTTTTACTGTAAATGTAGCATATAAAAAAAAATTATCGATACATTGTGTTTTGCAGAATTTTCAAGTAAATGCCTAAATTAGCAGAAAAAATTTGTTTTAAATGTGTCTCCTGTTTATGACATCACCTGTGGCACGGTATGCAAATGAACTGCTTTTCAATGGGAAATGTGTAATTTGCATACCGTGCCACAGGTGATGTCATAAGCAAGGAGACTCCGCAGACGCATTTAAAACACTTTATTTATTTTTTTTGCCATTCTGCTCACACAAAGTATAGATCTTGTTTGTAAAAGTCCTGTTTCTGAGTGCCCTGTTTTGTCATATTTGGGGAGAAAAGTTCAGTATAACAAAAAAAAAATCATTATTTTATGGTTTGAAAATTAGACAGTGACTTTTCTACTCCGCAGATTCGAGGGGTAACATTCCTCCCTTTATACCAATTTCAAACCCAATCAGTGCTATAACTTCCCCAGTGCTCAAGGCTGCATTAGAAATGTCATTTTCTGACATTACCGGGAAGGTCTAGGGTGGAGCCAGTGTCCAAAATATTTCTTCTATAAGGTGCCCCACCCGTGGTGATTTTGGAGTCTGCGCAGTACTTCCGCACAAAACGCCAACTCTGCAGTTTTCCGGATTGCCCCCAAACTTTGCCGATTTTGGTTTGCAGGATTCTACTCTCGCTGGAAATGACTCTGCTAGAGATGAAGGCCCAGTTTAGCCTTTTAGGGAATTAGCATTCCATAGTTAGATGATCGGCAGTATTATCTTGACCCGTGTTCAACCTCACATACCACAGCATTGTCAGTGGTTACAGCTCATAAGAAACAAAACAGGAACCGATTCTTTAATACTTTCCTAAAAGTCTTGCTTTTGTTAAAAAGCCTGGAAAATGTTTTAAGTAATTATTGCATAGTGAAGCTGACATTTTAAAAGTGAATATGCATTAATTTTCTTTTTTTGTTGTTGCAATAACTACATTTTTTGCAGTTTCTCCCGGGATTTGGTCATTTCTCCTTTGCTTGTGTGACTCCAGTCAGTCAGAGACATGCCTTCCAGCTGTCCTGCTTTGCACGGGACGGCCCTGGTTTTGGGAGACAATACTGGCGATCTCTACCTTTTTTGGGACAGAAGTAGAGCTCAGCGGGATTTAAGAATACAATCTTGCAGTATAAATGGAAGTCTCCAGGGCCTGGGACCCCGGAGACTGGTTACTGCTTATGCGTAGCATTCTGTGCTTGTGCAGTACTGCTCCCAGTGAGTGTCAGCACCTACCGGCGTGATAGTGGGGACATTTGACCTCTCAAGCTCCGCCCCCTGGCATCCTGACTTGCTGGGGCCAAGCGTTGGGAGCTATGATGAGGGCTCCCATAGAGATGGATGGTGATGTACAAAATGTATTTATATTGTAAGTGCCTTTGTATCTATAAGGAGCAGCGTGTGCATGCTGCTGTGTGACATCATTTAGTTAGAAGGAAGTGCACAATTCCGAGTGTACAGCTGTACACTTGTGTGGCAAACTGAGCTGTTAGATGTAAATTGTATCTGGAAATCTCATTAAATTTGTTCCCTGTATATCAAGCGCAGATACATTTATAGATTATAGGGATGGAACTAATTTGCAATAGTCATGGGGTAGGTTCATTGTAATATATTGTATTAGCCTAATCATCACTCATTTGACTGGACTGTCCCATTTTTGGGTGGGAGGGGGGAGTCTTGTTCCATCAGATTTGAGTCTGTTGTGGAATGACGGCCACATACGCACAGTGCATATCAGCAGCAATGATGCAAATAATGGCATTTTCCATGTAAAGTGACTGCAAGCTGTTGCTGGATTTGCCGGTTATCTTGCAGCAACAATAGTTTACAGGACGCAGCACAAAAGGTTTTTGGGTATGTCTTAAAAAAAAAAAAAAAAAAAAAAAAAAAAACCCACACAGCCACGTCTTCCTGTTATTTAGGGTTAGCCCTTTAATGTGCATGCGGTGGAAGTATGCTGTCACTGACTCGCATGTTTAAAATATAGTGCAGTATTTTTTTTTTTCCTGCTTTAAGCTTAAAACCTGCCCTGCCCTATTCCCCATATGTGCTTTTATTATAAAAATTGCAAAAACTTATACAAGAAAATTAACTAAAAAAAGCCTCACCAGTTAACAAACTGACTGTGTAAACTGCAGAGAGTAACAGAAACATTGCCACTCTGTTTGCTTTTATATGCTTATTAAAGAATTTATTTACCTACAGAGCTCGTGCAAAGTCACATGCAGGTGTACGCTTTATGAAACACGCTGGATGGTTTTGTAGGACATAGCCAGCAGTAGAGGTCACTCTCGGCACTCTCGTCCTTGGAAGGTCAATGGCCTTTTATTGTTTGTTTTAATCGTTCTCAGGTGGGTTGTTTGTACTTTGTGCATTATGCTGTCCTGCATGTCTTACAATCTCACATCCAGCAACTTACTACAGGGCTTGACAAATTTCATTTAGTTTTAGGAGCTGAAAAAAAAAATATCTAGGAGCCAGATAAGAGTTACACGAGCAGTAAATGAAACCGCGCTTAGTCAGTCTCAACCTGGAAAATAGTGCAAAAAACCCCACGTTCCTTGAAAACGTATCTTCCTCTGCGTCTAGGCGCTTTCCACTCAGCCGTTGTTGCTGAGAACCAGCAGTTGAGCCGCCATTGTTTATTTTCTTTCTCTGCCCCTCCAGGGGTGATGTTACCACTGTTTATATAGTGGAGCTTTCGGTCCTCCATTGTTAATTCTCTACCTTCTCCGGACCGGTTGTATCTAGTGGCCGGCTGGTTTCCTCCAGCGAGCGATGGACGTAATGATAGGTCAGCAAGTCCGTTGATCCATTCCTCTGTGACATCAGCTGCCTCCGAGGTGGTCATTTGGGTATGCACTCTGCCGGTACTGATATAACAAAAAAGGTGCCTCTTTCAATATGTACCCCCTACCTGCTGCTTTATCTCATTGTAAAGGATGATGACAGGACTGCTGGCACAGACTTTGCCCCCACAAACTGCTCTCAATTAAAAAAAAAAAAGAAATTGTCCAAGCGTCGAAAACCGCCATGTGGATGTCAATACCCAAGTGGCAGGTCTCATATTTAGCTTAGCATGGCAACATAGCTCCTGAGAATTGCTAAGCTTTGCCTTGCTAGATGTCCTACACTTAAAAATGTAAGTAGGTCATAGTGCATTTACTTACAGAGCTCATCATATGTGGAATCAGCCTCCCAGATTCCATCAAATCATCCTCCAGTCTAAAATCCCTGCAAATGAGTATCTCCCGACTTCAAACAGAATGTACCTTTTATTAGATTACAAACCACCTTTATATATACAGTACCTGTCGTTTATCTGTATTAATAATTGTATACCCTGTATGTTCTCTTTCCAACTTTCCTGTATATATGTTTGTTTGTATTGCTATAACTCAAGGCTCCACAAATGCCAGGCAATGAGACATGACCTGCAGTGATCATTTGGTGGTATCCTCTTCACCATATGTTTCTTTCTCAGTATCTCTTATCTTTTATTTTGTTTCTTAATCCTCTTTCTTTTTCCCTTTGTATTAGATATAATGGAAAATCAAGACGCAAGCTGCCCAGTAGCCATGCCAGCTGTAGAGAAGACCTTACAGCAGCAATTACCTCTCGTCCTAATCAGCCAACCCCTCCCGACTGACGAGAAGCAAAAGCACAACGACCCGCTTTTCAATGTGATTCAGAAACTGACCGCCTTAGTAAAGGAGGAAAAGTCCAGCAAATGCCTCGATGGAAAAAAACGTTCTTACCCAGGTGACCTCACACAGGGTTCTCCGCTTCCAGGGACCTTCTCCACACCACCCAAAGAAATGGATGCAGTGCATTACAATCCCAAGAGAAGTAAAGACACTCAAATGAACCATTCTTCTGACGACTTCCAAAGCCTGCTTACAGGGAATAGGAAAGTCATGTTTTACCAGTGCAGCATCTGCAAGTTCACCTCCCCGTCTTTCGAGGTGCTCACAGCACACGTGAAGAGTCACGGGCAACAGAACGAGATCATCCTGATGTGCTCCGAGTGCCGCTTGACTTTCCGAAATCACGACCAGCTGGAATCGCATATTAAAAAACATTGTGAAGCCGCGGGGACAATACCTTCCCAATTTAAGGAATTGGCGCAGCCAGATAAGCAAATGCAGGTCTGCACGGATCTACCTGAGCCAGAAAGGAAGAAGTGGTACGCGTACGAAGGTTGCAACCTGTACCGCTGCCTGATTTGTAGCTACACATGCGGGCAACAGAGAATGTTAAAGACACACGCCTGGAAGCATGCTGGGGAGGTGGACTGCTCTTATCCAATATTCGAAGAAGAGAATGAGTCCGCCGGCTTGCCAGACTCCACCATCGCTCATACTCCACAGGGCAGTGAGTCTGTGTTATCCGAGGACACCGAAAGTAAGACACCTCTTGAGATAGCGGATTGCAACACGGTTCAGGTCCAGGGCACTTCTTTAGATGGCCCGATGCAAGTACAAAATGTTCCAAACCAAACTCTGGCACAGATGACAGAGGTAGTCGTACTAGACGATGCTTTATTGGATGCGGATCAAGAGAACGTCATTACCGACAGCCTGCTCTCGTCGGCGCAACAAATCATTAGCTGCAGCCAAAACAAGAACGGTCACGTCAACGTCATTGTGGAACGTTTGCCCGGCACAGAGGAAGCCGGGTTACAGAAACCTTTCTTGATGAATTCCGAGCCTGAGGCGAAGAAGAAGGAAGTGCCTCATGTCTCTCCTCTCCCGTGCGAAGATTCTACCGCTGTGTATCACGCGGACAAAGATTTAGTGGAAAGCGAGGAGATTGTGGTGGGCTGGAGCAACAAGGTGGGCGAATACCAAGGAGCCAATGAAAATTCACCTCCCGTGCGCCGCAGGACCAACTCAGAATGTTTAAGGCTGCACTCCTTGGCCGCTGAAGCTCTGGTGACCATGCCCATCAGGATAGTGGAATGTCCCAAATCAAACCTCCGTATTTTCAGCGAGCCCGATTCCGTGGATCCAGACACGGGGCAGCAAGAGCTCCACACGGACTGCAGCAAGAGCCTGAAAGTGGATTCTTCTACCGCCCCGGAGAAATGTAACGGCTTTGGCCCCGACCTTCTGAAACACGAAGACATAAAGGTGGAGAGCGAGCTGACGGAAGAACCTATGAGAATGGGTATCAGCATGTCTTTGCTGAAGGTCATCGAGAAGTTAAGGGAACGGACGGATCAGGACGCCTCCGATGAGGATATCTTGAAAGAATTACAGGACAATGAGCAAAGCGAGTCAGCAAGTGACCTTGGCCCAAACAGTAACCTGGTGGAATACTTACCTCATTTGGGCCGACCTTACCGCTGCTGTCTGTGCCATTACACCAGTGACAATAAAGGGTATATAAAGCAGCACTTACGGGTACACCGCCAGCGGCAGCCCTATCAGTGCCCCATATGTGATCACATTGCCGACAATAGCAACGATTTGGAGAACCACATGATCAATCACTGCAAAACCAAGATGTATGAATGCAAAAACTGCGGGGAGGCTTTCTATTCTAAGGTATAGGATGTGTCCTGCTTAGTTTTTGGGGGCTGGTGTGTGTTATCTATATATTGTGTTTGATGAGAAGAACGTGCCTGAGGTGGCTTCTCTTAATCACCTTGCGGTGTGATATGCAAATTACACGTCCCATGGAAAAGTAGTTCATTTGCATATCAAGCCACAGGTGATGTCATAAACAGGTGACCCCAGTATAACAATATTCTGTGCTTGTCATGCATTTGCTTGCTATTCTGCTAACTCTATGTATAGACGATATTGCATTATTTTGTATTTTCCATAATCACAGCATAATCTAATTACATTAAAAAGCTTCGTCACCTAGCTATGGTTTATACTGTGATTATAGTGAATTTAAAAAAAAATCGGATATTTTCTACACAATGCGAGTTATATACAAAAATCGTTGCAGAGTATAAGACATTTTTTTTCCCTTTTTTTTTTTTACGATTGTCAGCTCAGTTTTAATATTTGCCCTAAAAAGTGATCTAGACTAATGTCGCAAACTATGTATAAAAAAAAATGGTGCATTGCTGCCGTTTTAACATGCCATAGTCTTTGAGATGGTTTCAGTACCATTTTAAATTTTTTTTCGCATCTATCATTTATCGATCAATATACTAGTGACCTCCTGTGTATAAAGGATTCAAACAAATTTTATACATATGATTGCGACTCAAACGCATAACGTTGCTCATACTCCCAACGCAATACCCCCGGATACTTCATGAATAAAGCCCATTGTGTTAGAGGATTTTCAAGCAAATGCTTCGAGATTAAGAGAAACCATTCTGGTTCTTAAGCAATCAAGGCAGACTGAGCTTTTGTGGCCTCCTCTATGTCTGGCATTGGAATCGGAAGTTGTTGGGTCTGCTTAATAACCATCGTTTTATCACCCGCAGAGTCAGCTTAGAACACATGAAATTGGTCATCGTAGTCTTCCAGATATCCACACACTCCCCTTGTCTAGTGATGAAGCACAGGTCTGTAATGATGTTGCCGAAGAGAAACCCTCCTCAGAAGGTACGGTTTGCACTCTCGAATCTTTCCTCATTCTTGTAACTCTCAATAGATCAACCTCCTCCCGCTGTCTGGTCCTTAGTGACAATATGGGAAGTTCTGCTTATTTTACGTCGGCAACTCTATTAACAAACCCTGTTAACGCGAAATGCGTAGGACCATTTCATGTCCGAATACCCTTTTAATTTTCTATAACGGTTTCTAAAGTATTTTTTTTAAATGTTGCCACGGGATATTGATTTTTTTTTTATTTTATTTTTTAGGAATGCTGAATTTTTTAAACCATATATACTACATCCACTTTTATATATATCTTTCATTAGCAGTAACATAAGGTGCTCAATGTTGTTTTCATGCTCCAGTAACAGAAACGCATTTCGCAGCTTAGACCCCCCCCCCCCCCCCCCCCCCTATAATTGTTCCATCCTATAATTATTTTTACATTCAGTTTATTTGAGTTTTATGGTGGGATATGTGATTTTGCTTTTGCTGAAATGGATAAATGTGGGGGTCGGTGGAAATGCTTTTATTTTGTTACATATGTAAATATTCTTGTTATACAGAGAGTAAATCCTGTACCACAAAACTGTACCGATGCGATGTCTGCACCTATACAAGTTCCACGTACGTTGGCGTTAGAAACCATCGAAGAATTCACACCTCTGATAAACCCTACCGGTAGGTAATTGGGGGTTTTTTCCCCACTTTGTGTGAGGGGTTTAGTATGTAATATTCTGGGGTGTTTAGTAATTTCCTGGGGTGTTTAGTAATTTCCTGGGGTGTTTAGTAATTTCCCAGCGTGTATCGCCCAGATTGAGGGATTTATTAATATCATTTTTCCTGTAATTTTGTTTGTTGTTGATTTATCCTTTTCTTGTCTCTATAAAATTGAGCAAAGTTTCTGACAATATCCTGTTACTGACAGGATATTGTCTACTGTAAGTATTTTGTATGGTGATCTCCAGACAGGATTTTCAGCACATACATTGGGTTGTAATATTGAACTAAACGGCCATAGGGGAATCTTTTATATCTTGGGTTTAGATTCTATATTCACCATGGGTTAATAATGACCAAGATTAAGGAGCTGTGTAATATTCTGTGACTCCAGAGAGCCACAACGAAAAGTGAAATGCAGGGGAATCGAAATTAAGTTCCCATCTCACCCACCTGACCATACATTGCTCAAGGCCAAACCTGGTGAGTTTCTCCTGTTTCATGAGCATCATGCAGGGCCAACTCAATTCTGTTTGCAGGTTTGTCCCGGCACAATGTGTAGTTAAAGAGAGAGTACTGCAAAGAATTAGAATATTTTGTTTATAAAGGTACCCCCCACCTGGAACCTAATCGACACTCTTCCTCTGTGTCCCTGGGTACCGATCACTCTGTGGTCAGTAAATTGCCCATTAGTGTGTTTTGGTTGCCATGTTGTACACCACAGCAGAATATTGCTTGCCCTTTGCATTTAACATGTCCTATTCCTGCAGGTGCTCACTATGTGGATACGTTTGCAGTCACCCTCCCTCCTTAAAATCTCACATGTGGAAACACGCCAGTGACCAGAACTACAATTACGAGCAAGTCAACAAGGCTATAAATGAAGCCATGTCTCAGAGCAGTAGGTATGTTTCGGGGCACCTGGGTTCTGCTTGGGGATATAGACCACTCTGATTTCTAGCCATTACAGTGTTTAATTGCTTAAGCACTTTTTCCTGTGTCAGCCAATCCCTTTTTTGCTGTAACTGGAGGGGCTCAGCCATTGGTTCTTCATTGGTTTCTTATCCTACTGCATTACTATTTTTAAATACTTTTTTGTTTTACTATAACATCTTATTCTAGGTTAGAAATGCTTCAAATATATGTTAATGTATAACTGTTTCTAGTTTTTTTTTTTCTTCTCTTTCAAGTTAATTAATGGTAATGAGAATCAGGATTCCCATTACATTGAAAAACTATCTGCATTTTATTGTTGCCATAAATACAATTTTTGTCTTTAGGGCTCAGATAGATCCTCCAAAGATCCCACAAGAGGATTGTGGCACAAAAATCGAAGCCGATAGCGGAATTTTAGCCAGCCAATCTACAACTGAAACAGCAGGTCATGTCGATGATTCAAAGGTCGACCCCGCCCACATTGCCCCATGCGATACGGAGAAGCTGCAAAGTCAGGTTCGGCCAGAGCCGGAGCTGTGTGTTCTCTTATTTTGCTGTTGTATCTGTGGTTTTGAGTCGACCAGCAAAGAACTTCTCATGGAGCACATGAAAGCCCACGAGGGTGAAATTATTAATATCATCTTAAACAAGACAGAGTCGCCCTCTTCTTGAGCCAGATCTAACCCTACATATAATATGTATCGCTTACCCTGCCCGTATTTCTTGTAATCACTTAACAGGGTGTATAAAAGGTGCCGAAAACGGGAAAGGAACATTTTATTTATCACAAAAAAAAAACACGAAAAGAAAAAAAAAAACACAAAGTATTTATGGAGAACTTTATAAGCACTTGGGTTTCTGCTTTTTTTCAAGTCCGACATTTCACAGTATGTTGTTTACTTTACACAGACATTATGGTTTGATTTCTTTTCCTCTATTTAGAGCCCACTGATAGGTGGCTGATATAGGTCCCAGACATTTGCAGTGCCAAGGGTAGCTGTCACTGGTGTAGCTAATTCCCTTCTTTCAATAAGGTTATACAAGGCTTTATTTCTGGAGATAGTCGGGTAGTCATGGGGTTTAGATTTAGATAGACCCTGTGAAAAAAATATTCAATTTTCCTAAAGGATTCATTTTCTTAGTACCCCTCTTAGTTCCAGATATGCGAGAGAGGGAGCTATTTTTCCTTCTAATATGCAAGTTAATTTTTATGACTTCAGTTTTTGTTTAATATTTCTGTCATTTCATATGAAACGTGTAACTGACAAATATTTTCTGCTACATATATGTAGCTGTTAACTGCGCATACCGGACAATTTTACAAAGCACATCTTCTTGGCGTGGCTTAATATGATCTCTGTCTAAGTTCATCTATGACCTCTGTATACTGACTCGCTGGGCAGGCTGTGCGAGCTACAAAGCTTTGGGAAACCCTATACCTTCTAGATGAAAGCTGCGTAGGAATTTATGCTTAATTGGAAGAATCAAGCCTACATTTTTAAATTAGAAATACTTTAATGAAAGGATACAAATAAATTACCGTACAGAGTCCACCTTGCTCTGCATAGCTCTATCAGGACGGACATGTTGTTTAGAATCTTGGGACAGATCTACCTTCATATGATCTGACCCAAGATTCTAAACAACATGGCCACCGCCCAAAGAGGCGTCAATAAGGTGTTTTTATTTGTATTGTTACTTTTAAACATTTCTACTTAAAATGCCTACACTTGATGCAATCTTTAATTTAAACAGAAGTCCTTTTAGAGGATAATTGTCGTCACAAATTAAGTCATGTTCAATTTCAAGTACAGACATATTAACCCCTTAAGGACAAGAGTTTGTTGGGATTTTTTGTTGCGTGTGTAACTGTAATTTCTCTATTTCAATTAGGGACTATATACTCCTGTTTTCAGGAAGCGTATGGCATTCTTTTGAAGTCACATTTTTCCTTAATAAGCCAAGTTTAATAGCATTTTTTTTTAATTGGCCACACCCCTTGTTTACATTCATGAAATGTATATATGTCATGTGTCCTTTAGGGGATCAATTTCCTTATTTAGCCCTCTTTGCTCCATAAATCTCTTATCAGATAGAGAACACGTGTTTTTTGAATCTTGGGTCAGATCTTCATCTTCCATCTGACCCAAGATTCTAAACATGTCCGCCCCCTGATAGAGCTATAGAAGCAGGGAGGACTCAAAAAGGTACTTTTATTCTATTCTTTCATTCAAGCATTTCTATTTAAAATGTCCGTACTTGATGCAATCTTTCAATTAAACAGAACTTTTGGGTGGCAGCTGTCGTATACACCCGACCTGAACACATATTTTTTAGACTCAACTGCATATTTTTGCAGAGCGATTCTTCTATGATGGGAATGGTTGGGTTTTTTAATGGCTTGCTTCTCTCTACACTCTAAATTCCTAATGCCCTAGAATTATAATTTTTTTGCTTGTGAATTTCATGTGCACTATTCATAACCGTAAACCTTTTCCTCCAGCCCATATCATGCCTAGCTGCCGATGTGTGCTACGTAACCTTGTCTATTGCGCAGTTTCCAAAATCTGGCTAGCAGCTGCCACAATCTAAACGATCTTCAAAGTGATAAGGTCTTTTTATAGCGCGTGCTTTTGTTTTTTGTATGGTCCTCTGAAGAGAAATATATATTTTTGTAGCGTGATGCGAGGTGTGTAGTTTCCCCCCCCCCCCCCCCCCATTATATTTATTATTAGGTATTTATATGTATCATTTCACAATGTAGTCCTCAGCGGAGATGGTAGGATGTATGTTCTACTTGGTGCTATTTTGATAGACAAGATCAAGGAATGTCGTCGATGTGCCGAAGCCTTTCTAGTTCCTTGGATGGTGGGAATAATGCCTAGGTTTTTTTCCCCTAGCAGATTTAAATCAAATAGTCTAATCTGTTAATTCAGTGCTGCTGGGATGTGTGCATACCTTTTTTTCAGGCTGCAGTAGGGGGGCACATTTCGATAGGTTTAGGGCTTTACTCGTCAAAGATGGAATTGCAGGGACTTGACAAGGGAAACTCAAAGGACTGAATGGGAGAATTGATCCAATTTGTTCTTAAGTTTGAGATTTCCCTTGTCAGTTCCATCTTTTGTGAAGTCCTTGGTGCTTTTAAAGGGCACTGTGAATGTAGAGAATGAAAAATAATCCACGCATAGTCTTTAATCCATGCATCTGCTTGTAATTCTGCTGACACAAAGATATTGGAGACCCTCACTATGAATGTTTAGGGTGTCTCCGGTTCATGACATCACCTTCTGACTTGATATGCAAATGACTAATTTCCTGTTGGAATCATCTTATCTGCATATAGAACCATGGTGATGTCATAAACAGGAGACACCACAGCTCCAGAGCAGGATAGAAAACACACCTTTCTCTTAATCAATGCATTCACTTGTAATTCTGCCTACACCATGTATAGCTCATTACTTTATTCTCTACATTCATAGTATAACCAATGTTTAGGTGACAGTCCCTTTAATATTCTTCTGACCACAAATGCTTCTTTATTAAAAAAAATAAAATAAACAAAATACGAAATCTTGCTCCTTTTTATGACTTTTCCGACATGGATTTCTCTACCTTTAGCTTCCTAATGTCCCACAACTGACCAATGATTCCAAGGAACGTAATAATGTTCAGAGAATGACGCTTAGCGTTTATGTTTGTTATTTTTTCAATACTGCCCTGTAGTCGAGCTTAGTCGCACGCTTAGCAGTGCACTTATTAGTAACTTACAGAGATGCTGTTGTCCCAAAGCTTCTTGAATATATTGTTCTAGCTTTTTTTGGTAATGTTGAATTCGGAAGTCAGGAATCAAGAGAGCATTGAGACCTCAATTACTCAAACCCCCCCCCCCCCCCCCCCCCCCCAATAAAGCTGTACGTATGAATGAATTCTATTTATCATGCTGGTATACAGTCACTTGGATGGGAATCTGCTGCTTGAGATTCCCATATTAATAGGACAATAAGCAGTGTAAAGTCATAATGAATGTAAAAAGGCCTCACTCCTCCATTCCTAGAATCATGAATCGATTGTTAAATTGCAATAAAAAAATAAGTTGTGTTTAATTGAACGATTTCATTAAGTATAGGCATTTTAAATATAAATTCTTTAATGAAAGAATACAAATAAAGTCCCTCATTGAGTCCTCTGTGCTCCGTATAGCTCTGTAAGGGGGCGGCCATGTTGTTTAGAATCTTGAGTCAGATCCTCATTCACCTTAGGTTACCTGAAGGAAGCTCTGACCCAAGATTCTAAACAACATGGCTGCCCCCTTACAGAGCTATACGGAGCAAAGCGGACTCAATAGGGTACTTTATTTGGGTTCTTTCATTAACTTTCCATGTACACTTAAAACAATCTTTCAATTAAATATAACTATTTTCTTTTGCTACAGTTGTCCCTTAAAGCACAATTGTCCATTTGTTCCCCAGTTATATTAATTGTAATGCCAGATGACACATCGGATGTCCTTCTTATAACGCGTCTCTCTTATAACCACAACCAAGGAAATACATAGAAATCATTTGTGACCATAGGCACACGCAGAGCCTTGATATTAACATACCTATGTGCATGCAGAGAGATAGACGTCGGCTAAAGAGACCCAACCAGTTTGAATGTACGGTGTTGATACCATGTAGCCTTGTAATGGACAAGTAGTTCATTTGCATATGTCGCTGTATTGTGACATCACTTGGGGGCGTGAGCCAATACATGTTTTCATGGTATCAATTTGGAAACTTGCCCTTCTTATCAAACCTTCTCTGGTCCATTTATAAAGCTGCCCACAGCCTACATCTCCCATAATACTTTACAAGAGGGGAGTATGGGAAACGAAGTCCTCCACCCGCTGAAGGGCCACAGTTTGATACCCCTGGTCTACGTGCACAAGAATAGCTTTTCACGTGTTGTGCAGCTAGTTTCTACGTGCATTTTACGAGTTGACGTGGTGCTCTGTACTCTAATGTAAAAATCATGTGTTAGCTGGCCTGTGTAACACTACAAAAGTGCTTTTTTCCCCTTGGTTTTAGCCAAAGTAATCTGAAAAATGACTGATATTTCCAAACTCTGACATGTTTTTTTAGAGTTCATACAATTGGCCAAACTATTTGAACTCTGGCCGTCTTACATACAGAATTGTGTAATCTGTACGGAGCTTGCCTTGTTATCAAAATACTGTAAAATGTTTAGAATTATTTATTTTTGCTTTACAAAGTTTGTCACATATTGACTTTCATATTGTATTTTGGTAATAAACACTTTTTAATAACAGTGTGGTGTTTTTTATTTTTATATTATTTTCAAAATATTCTTTAAGGGCCATTAAACCTTTTTGTTACTTGTGCTTCTTATACAGATCTGAAAAAACGATTACTTTTCAAGGTACATATCAGTTCATCCTCTCGCTGACAGCCATGAGGTCAGGGCTGTGGCTGTCGCTGACAGTCTATTATTGCTAGTGTAGTGAAAGACCATAATCTTCACATGCCACCACTAAATTAGTTACCCTCTGCTGGTGGCATTCAAAAACAAAGGTGTGTCTCTCTCTCTGTACTGACTGAGAGACACTGTCTGCCTCGACAGACCCCGATCAGAGGGTGCAGGGCTCTGACTGACTGCATGGACATGGCCGCATCCTGATAGAGCTATACAGAGCAAAGGTTCTAACCAACATGTCCACCCCCGATAGAGCTATACTGAGCAAAGATTGTAACCAACATGTCCACCCCCTGATAGAGCTATACTGAGCAAAGATTGTAACCAACATGTCCGCCCCCTGATAGAGCTATACTGAGCAAAGATTCTAACCAACATGTCCTCCCCCTGATAGAGCTATACAGAGCAAAGATTCTAAACAACATGTGCGCCCCCTGATAGAGCTATACAGAGCAAAGATTCTAACCAACATGTCCTCCCCCTGAAAGTACTATACAGAGCAAAGATTCTAAACAACATGTCCTCCCCCTGATAGAGCTATACAGAGCAAAGATTCTAACCAACATGTGCGCCCCCTGATAGAGCTATACAGAGCAAAGATTCTAAACAACATGTCCGCCCCCTGATATAGCTATACAGAGCAAAGATTCTAAACACCATGTCCGCCCCTGATAGAGGTATATAGAGCAAAATTTCTAAACAACATGTCCGCCCCTGATAGAGCTATACAGAGCAAAGATTCTAAACAACATGTCTGCCCCCTGATAGAGCTATATAGAGCAAAGATTCTAACCAACATGTCCTCCCCCTCATAGAGCTATACAGAGCAAAGATTCTAACCAACATGTCCGCCCCTGATAGAGCTATACAGAGCAAAGATTCTAAACAACATGTCCGCCCCTGATAGAGCTATACAGAGCAAAGATTCTAAACAACATGTCTGCCCCCTGACAGAGCTATATAGAGCAAAGATTCTAACCAACATGTCCTCCCCCTCATAGAGCTATACAGAGGAAAGATTCTAAACATGTCTGCCCCCTGATAGAGCTATACAGAGCAAAGATTCTAAACATGTCCGCCCCTTGATAGAACTATACAGAGCAAAGATTCTGAACAACATGTCCGCCCCCTGATAGAGCTATACAGAGCAAAGATTCTAAACAACATGTCCGCCCCCTGATAGAGCTATACAGAGCAAAGATTCCAAACATGTCCGCCCGCTGATAGAGCTATACAGAGCAAAGATTCTAAACAACATGTCCACTCCCCACTGAAAGCAGAATTCAAAATTGCAGGGGTTTTTATTTGCCTTATTTTGGATCAACAACAGTAACGTGGGATAGGAAAAGGGTTGAACTTGATGGACGTTAGTCTTTTTTCACCTAAATTACTATGTAACATTCCTGATTAACTCACCGGTCCTGGTATCACCATGCTGGAATTATCCATGGCAAAACCATTTCCAAAACCTGTACAGCATAGTGCAAAATACTCACTAGTAATACTAGCGGGTCAATAGCTGTTACTGGTTAAACTAGCAGGTCAGTGGCTGGTAATAGTAATACTAGCGGGTGAGAGGCTGGTAATAGTAATACTAGCGGGTCAGAGGCTGGTAATAGTTATACTAGCCGGTCAGTGGCTGGTAATAGTAATACTAGCGGGTCAGTGGCTGGTAATAGTAATACTAGCGGGTCAGTGGCTGGTAATAGTAATACTAGCCGGTCAGTGGCTGGTAATAGTTATACTAGCCAGGCAGTGGCTGGTAATAGTAATACTAGCGGGTCAGAGGCTGGTAATAGTAATACTAGCCGGTCAGTGGCTGGTAATAGTAATACTAGCGGGTGAGAGGCTGGTAATAGTGATACTAGCGGGTCAGAGGCTGATAGTAATACTAGCCGGTCAGAGGCTGGTAATAGTAATACTAGCCGGTCAGTGGCTGGTAATAGTAATACTAGCCGGTCAGTGGCTGGTAATAGTAATACTAGCCGGTCAGAGGCTGGTAATAGTAATACTAGCGGGTCAGTGGCTGGTAATAGTAATACTAGCGGGTCAGTGGCTGGTAATAGTAATACTAGCCGGTCAGTGGCTGGTAATAGTAATACTAGCCGGTCAGAGGCTGGTAATAGTAATACTAGCGGGTCAGTGGCTGGTAATAGTAATACTAGCGGGTCAGTGGCTGGTAATAGTAATACTAGCGGGTCAGTGGCTGGTAATAGTAATACTAGTCGGTCAGTGGCTGGTAATAGTAATAATAGCGGGTCAGTGGCTGGTAATAGTAATACTAGCCGGTCAGAGGCTGGTAATAGTAATACTAGCGGGTCAGTGGCTGGTAATAGTTATACTAGCGGGTCAGAGGCTGGTAATAGTAATACTAGCCGGTCAGTGGCTGGTTATAGTAATACTAGCCGGTCAGTGGCTGGTAATAGTAATACTAGCCGGTCAGTGGCTGGTAATCGTTATACTAGCCGGTCAGTGGCTGGTAATAGTAATACTAGCGGGTCAGTGGCTGGTAATAGTTATACTAGCGGGTCAGAGGCTGGTAATAGTAATACTAGCCGGTCAGTGGCTGGTTATAGTAATACTAGCCGGTCAGTGGCTGGTAATAGTAATACTAGCCGGTCAGTGGCTGGTAATCGTTATACTAGCCGGTCAGTGGCTGGTAATAGTAATACTAGCCGGTCAGTGGCTGGTAATCGTTATACTAGCCGGTCAGTGGCCGGTAATCGTTATACTAGCCGGTCAGTAGCTGGTAATAGTAATACTAGCCGGTCAGTGGCCGGTAATCGTTTTACTAGCCGGTCAGTGGCTGGTAATCGTTATACTAGCCGGTCAGTGGCCGGTAATCGTTACACTAGCCGGTCAGTGGCTGGTAATCGTTATACTAGCCGGTCAGTGGCCGGTAATCGATACACTAGCCGGTCAGTGGCCGGTAATCGTTACACTAGCCGGTCAGTGGCTGGTAATAGTAATACTAGCCGGTCAGTGGCCGGTAATCGATACACTAGCCGGTCAGTGGCCGGTAATCGTTACACTAGCCGGTCAGTGGCTGGTAATAGTAATACTAGCCGGTCAGTGGCCGGTAATCGTTTTACTAGCCGGTCAGTGGCTGGTAATCGTTATACTAGCCGGTCAGTGGCCGGTAATCGTTACACTAGCCGGTCAGTGGCCGGTAATCGTTACACTAGCCGGTCAGTGGCCGGTAATCGTTACACTAGCCGGTCAGTGGCCGGTAATCGTTACACTAGCCGGTCAGTGGCCGGTAATCGTTACACTAGCCGGTCAGTGGCCGGTAATCGTTACACTAGCCGGTCAGTGGCCGGTAATCGTTACACTAGCCGGTCAGTGGCTGGCTGGCAGCAGGGAGGCCTCTCTAGCTCTCCCGGTGTCTGGCGCTCACACACCCCGGCTCTCCGCCGCACAGCTCGGACTCTCTCCCGTGTATTCCCTGCTCCATCCCGCGGTCTGGGCCTAGCTGTGTTACCAGGGTAACAAGGACCCCCGCCTCCTCCCTACATCACTCCCCGCAGACGGGATCTGACGAGGAGCAGGAGAGGCCGCTGGTGGGTAGGCCGCGGGCTGTCTCCGGACTGTCTGCCGGGCAGATGGGGACCGGGGACCGGGGAGGGGGGAGAGAAACCTGACCCACCATCACTACATTATAATAATAATAATATACCCTGTCTGTGTGTTACATCTGTCTGTCTATATATATATATACTGTATATATCCTACTGAGAAACCTGTCCCATCATCACTTCATTATAATAATAATAATATACCCTGTCTGTGTGTTACATCTGTCTGTCTATATATATATATACTGTATATATCCTACTGAGAAACCTGTCCCATCATCACTTCATTATAATAATAATAATATACCCTGTCTGTGTGTTACATCTGTCTGTCTATATATATATATACTGTATATATCCTACTGAGAAACCTGTCCCATCATCACTACATTATAATAATAATAATATACCCAGTCTGTGTGTTACATCTGTCTGTCTATATATATATATATATATATACTGTATATATCCTACTGAGAAACCTGACCCATCATCTCTTCATTATAATAATAATAATAATAATATACCCTGTCTGTGTGTTACATCTGTCTGTCTATATATATATATATATATATACTGTATATATCCTACTGAGAAACCTGTCCCATCATCACTTCATTATAATAATAATAATATACCCTGTCTGTGTGTTACATCTGTCTGTCTATATATATATATATATATATATACTGTATATATCCTACTGAGAAACCTGTCCCATCATCACTTCATTATAATAATAATAATATACCATGTCTGTGTGTTACATCTGTCTGTCTATATATATATATATATACTGTATATATCCTACTGAGAAACCTGTCCCATCATCACTTCATTATAATAATAATAATATACCCTGTCTGTGTGTTACATCTGTCTGTCTATATATATATATATATATATATACTGTATATATCCTACTGAGAAACCTGACCCACCATCACTACATTATAATAATAATAATATACCATGTCTGTGTGTTACATCTGTCTGTGTCTATATATATATATATATACTGTATATATCCTACTGAGAAACCTGTCCCATCATCACTTCATTATAATAATAATAATATACCCTGTCTGTGTGTTACATCTGTCTGTCTATATATATATATATATATATATATATATATATATATATATACTGTATATATCCTACTGAGAAACCTGACCCACCATCACTACATTATAATAATAATAATATACCATGTCTGTGTGTTACATCTGTCTGTGTCTATATATATATATATATATATACTGTATATATCCTACTGAGAAACCTGTCCCATCATCACTTCATTATAATAATAATAATATACCCTGTCTGTGTGTTACATCTGTCAGTATATATATATATATATATATATACTGTATATATCCTACTGAGAAACCTGACCCATCATCTCTTCATTATAATAATAATAATATACCCTGTCTGTGTGTTACATCTGTCTGTATGTATATATATATATATATACTGTATATATCCTACTGAGAAACCTGACCCATCATCTCTTCATTATAATAATAATAATAATATACCCTGTCTGTGTGTTACATCTGTCTGTCTATATATATATATATATACTGTATATATCCTACTGAGAAACCTGTCCCATCATCTCTTCATTATAATAATAATAATAATAATAATAATATACCCTGTCTGTGTGTTACATCTGTCTGTCTATATATATACTGTATATATCCTACTGAGAAACCTGTCCCATCATCTCTTCATTATAATAATAATAATAATAATATACCCTGTCTGTGTGTTACATCTGTCTGTCTATATATATATATATATATATATATATATATATATATATATATATATACTGTATATATCCTACTGAGAAACCTGTCCCATCATCACTTCATTATAATAATAATAATATACCCTGTCTGTGTGTTACATCTGTCTGTCTATATATATATATATATACTGTATATATCCTACTGAGAAACCTGTCCCATCATCACTTCATTATAATAATAATAATATACCCTGTCTGTGTGTTACATCTGTCTGTCTATATATATATATATATATACTGTATATATCCTACTGAGAAACCTGTCCCATCATCACTTCATTATAATAATAATAATATACCCTGTCTGTGTGTTATATCTGTCTGTCTATATATATATATATATATATATATATATATATATATATATATATATATACTGTATATATCCTACTGAGAAACCTGTCCCATCATCTCTTCATTATAATAATAATAATATACCCTGTCTGTGTGTTACATCTGTCTGTCTATATATATACTGTATATATCCTACTGAGAAACCTGACCCATCATCACTACATTATAATAATAATAATATACCCTGTCTGTGTGTTATATCTGTCTGTCTATATATATATATACTGTATATATCCTACTGAGAAACCTGACCCATCATCTCTTCATTATAATAATAATAATATACCCTGTCTGTGTGTTACATCTGTCTGTCTATATATATATATATATATATATATATATATATATATATACTGTATATATCCTACTGAGAAACCTGACCCATCATCTCTTCATTATAATAATAATAATATACCCTGTCTGTGTGTTACATCTGTCTGTCTATATATATATATATATATATATATATATATATATATATATATATATATATATATATACTGTATATATCCTACTGAGAAACCTGACCCATCATCTCTTCATTATAATAATAATAATATACCCTGTCTGTGTGTTACATCTGTCTGTCTATATATATATATACTGTATATATCCTACTGAGAAACCTGACCCATCATCACTACATTATAATAATAATAATATACCCTGTCTGTGTCTTACATCTGTCTGTCTATATATATATATATATATATATATACTGTATATATCCTACTGAGAAACCTGTCCCATCATCACTTCATTATAATAATATTAATATACCCTGTCTGTGTGTTACATCTGTCTGTCTATATATATATATATATATATATATACTGTATATATCCTACTGAGAAACCTGTCCCATCATCACTTCATTATAATAATATTAATATACCCTGTCTGTGTGTTACATCTGTCTGTCTATATATATATATATATATATATATATATATATACTGTATATATCCTACTGAGAAACCTGACCCATCATCTCTTCATTATAATAATAATAATATACCCTGTCTGTGTGTTACATCTGTCTGTATATATATATATATATATATATATATATATATATATATATATATATATATATATATACTGTATATATCCTACTGAGAAACCTGACCCATCATCTCTTCATTATAATAATAATAATAATATACCCTGTCTGTGTGTTACATCTGTCTGTCTATATATATATATAAACTGTATATATCCTACTGAGAAACCTGACCCATCATCTCTTCATTATAATAATAATAATATACCCTGTCTGTGTGTTACATCTGTCTGTCTATATATATATATACTGTATATATCCTACTGAGAAACCTGACCCATCATCACTACATTATAATAATAATAATATACCCTGTCTGTGTGTTACATCTGTCTGTCTATATATATATATATATATATATATATATATATATATATATATATCCTACTGAGAAACCTGTCCCATCATCTCTTCATTATAATAATAATAATATACCCTGTCTGTGTGTTACATCTGTCTGTCTATATATATATATATATATATATATATATATATATATATATATATATATATACATATACTGTATATATCCTACTGAGAAACCTGACCCATCATCTCTTCATTATAATAATAATAATATACCCTGTCTGTGTGTTACATCTGTCTGTCTATATATATACTGTATATATCCTACTGAGAAACCTGTCCCATCATCTCTTCATTATAATAATAATAATATACCCTGTCTGTGTGTTACATCTGTCTGTCTATATATATATATATATATATACTGTATATATCCTACTGAGAAACCTGACCCATCATCACTACATTATAATAATAATAATATACCCTGTCTGTGTGTTACATCTGTCTGTCTATATATATATATATATATATATATATATATATATATATACTGTATATATCCTACTGAGAAACCTGTCCCATCATCACTTCATTATAATAATATTAATATACCCTGTCTGTGTGTTACATCTGTCTGTCTATATATATATATATATATATATATATATATATACTGTATATATCCTACTGAGAAACCTGACCCATCATCTCTTCATTATAATAATAATA